>JAUESO010000543.1:0-85045 GCA_030914385.1 Drosophila antonietae | reverse complement strand
TTTTTATATACTTTGTTCCCGAAGGGGAAAAAGTATATTGGGTTTGTGCAATGTCCGTCTTGCTGTCCGTCCGTCTGTCCGTCTGTCCGTCTGTCCGTCTGTCCGTCTGTCCGTCTGTCCGTCTGTCCGTATGAACGCAATATTTTTTCGGCGCTATTAGAGCTAGAGACTTGAAATTTTAAACATATACTCATATATGTTCCCGAATTATAAAGTGTAAAATTTTCCCGATCCGCCCACTAGGGGCGTGGCAAATCGGAAAACTCTTCCGCCCATAGTTAAGTTATCATACTAGATGATGAGCTAGAGAGTTGGAATTTGAAATGTATACTCGGGGTGACAACCCCAAGTTCACAAAGCTATGGCGGATATATCTACGCCCATTGGGGGCGTGGCAAATCGGGAAATACGTATCTTCTACACCGTTAAAGCTAGAAACGCTGAAATTTGCATGTGAGTTAATGTTATGATTCTAAGAAGATCGATCAAAAAGTTTCTGTCTACGCCCATTGGGGGCGTGGCAAATCGGACCTGAATATATAGTGATTTTTCAAATTGTGCTATATTTTGGACACTATTGACACTAGAGACTTGAAACTTTTGCTGTATACTCGGGTTGACAACCCAAGACTAATAAGCTATGGTAGATATATCTACGCCCACAGGGGGCGTGGCAAACCGCAAAAGTTTATATCTCCTACAGTTTTAGAGCTAGAAGCTTGAAAATTGGATGGTTGAGTTTACTAATGTTCTCCTTATCGACCCCCAAAAATAATTTTTCAGCCTCTTGGGGGCGTGGCATATCGAAAAATACCCTGTAATTTTCGCATTTTGGAATGTAAGCAACCAAATTTGCGGCATGTTAGCCTCGGCCCTTTCTAAGAACTGGCAAAAAATTATGCGTCTACGCCCCCTGGGGCGTGGCAAATCGGCAAAGAGAGTTTGTTGTGGCCAACTGCATAATTCATGCATACAATAGCTTAGTAGCAATTTGCTAAGATGGCAAAAAGCATTTTAACATAAATATAATAATATTAATAAATTTAAAAATAAAATTCATAAGTTTTTGATTAATAAATAAAAAGTTTCCAGCGGGATTCGAACCTGGGTCTTTTAAAACAACATGTAATCGTTAGCTAAACCTAAATAAATTCACAGCTGATCAGCTGACCAGCTGATCAGCAGCTTGTGACGTCACAAAACAATACAATCGCAATTCTTGCAATATGTATACATTTTGGATGTGTATACACGTACACATGCATACATACATATATTGCATGCATAGAAAAACTGCCTGCCACACAGCGTCGCAAATCGGAAAAAGCATAAACCAGTTTTAGTTTTTACTTAAATGCACAATTCATATGCGTATGCTTATAAATGATTATCAATTGGCAGCAAGCATTTTATAATAATATACAGATATTAAAAAAATAAAAAATAAATAATTTTTGAAAAAAGTTCTCTGCGGGATTCGAACCCAGCACCCAAGTATAGCTTGTATAGCGCTTACCACCAGCGCCACTGCCCTGACCTAAGTTTCGTTAACTAAAAACCAAATAAGGCATTGCTAGAGCGCCTTTTGACAAAACTAAGTAACGATCGAAAAATTCTCAATTCAGTCACAATTCTTAGATATTCTGGCATCCAAACTTTTGTATGTATACATAGAAAATTGTGTATACTCGTATAGTGTGTACATGTGTAAATCTGTATGTATGTGTAGGGAAAACGGTTGCGCTTGCCATGTACGTTTGCTAATTGCCGAAATATTTCGTTAATTAAATGTTTATTAATAAATAAGATGCACCTATGGGAACAAAGTATATCGCTGTTAGTTGCGCCTAACTGCAACGTTTCTTAGTGTATCTTAATCTTTTATTAACGAAAAACATTCTCTTTAATAGATCTTTACGGCGCGTCTTAGCTTTTTCTAAAGCTTAGAGCTAGTTTTTGCATTTGCTGAAAAGAATCTCAAATTGATTTTGCAGTTCATTCGAATTTCAATATGATTTTATATTCATATTACAAATTAAAACCAATGTGTATTTTATTTTATTATATGTTTTTATATGTCTATGCATTTATTTTATATGTTATACGTTTTTAAAAATATAAACAAAAATAATTATCTTTATTCTTTCACTTTTTTTCTATCACTTTCTTCATGTGACCTCTCACTCAAACTATCTCTCTCTCTCACACACTCTCACTTCACTCACGCCATCACACTCAAACTATTTCTCTCTACCTTTTATGTCCCTCTCGCTCTCCCTCTATCTCTCTCTTGCTCGCGATCTCCCTCCCTCTATCTCTCTCTCTCTCTTGCTCTCCCTCTTTCTCTATATATATATATCTCTCTCTCGCTCGGAATCTCCCTCTCGCTATCTCTCTCTCGCTCTCCATCTCTCTATATCTCCCTCTCTCTCTCTCTATCTCTCGCCCTCGACGCTCTCCTCTCTTATATCTCGCCCTCGATCTCCCCTCTCTCTATCTCTCTCTATATCTTTCTCTCTATATATAATCGCTCTCTCTATCTCTCTTTCTTACACTATCTATCATTTTTAGAATCATGTCTTCGGTTACCTGGTATATCTCTCTTATACTTACATATATTCTATATAGCTTTTGTATAGGGTTAGGCAGAGAGAATGGAGTAAAAAATGCATGATAAAGTGAAAATCGCTTTTTTAGTTTTATCACCCTCTCTCACTTTCTCTTTCAGTCTTATTTTTTAAACACTTTCTCACGCTCTATTACAATTTTCTAAGAAAAAGAAAGAGAGCGAAAACGATACGAGAAACGAAACAGGAAGAGAAACAATAGTTTCTCAATATAAAATTCTAGATTCTAAAGCATTAATAGTGGCTATAAGCTAAAAGTAAACAAAATAAATTACAAATTTTACAAATTAAATACAAATCATTATAAATTATTATAAACCTTAAAAGTGATTTTTATAATCTTGAAAATACAAATGTATTCAGAGAATTTATTTAATACAGATATTTCTATTCTTATCAATGCAAATATATCTCTGACTTGAAGACTTGCGAAAACATTAGCAATCTGCTTACATTTGACATTATAATTGCAAAAAATTATAAATCATTTTGTATATGCTCGCAAAGATGGTTTCATAATGAGCGTGCGGGTGTATTCAAGTCTCTCAGCTCTTAAAGTCTCTTCGCTGTTTTCTGCTTGTGTCTGAGTCTATTATTTTTGCATGCTGCTGGCTCTGCCTTGCTGCTTGGTTGGGTGACTGTCTGTCTCTCTGTCTGGCTGGCCAAATGCGACAGACGACACTCGAGTTGCTTATCTCTGGGCTGGCAGAGAGCAGAGGCAACGAAGCAGAGGCTGAACCAGAAGCAACGAGGCAGTGAGGGAGCGAGCGAGGCGATAGCAGCACAGGAAGACCACTTCTCATTATGTCTACGTGTACTTCCTGCCGCTTCGTGTCCTAATTAGTTGCGGATTTTTCAATGAATGCGCAGCAGCCACCAAGCAGCACAAGCAGCACAAGCAGCACAGGCTGCACAGGCAATGCGACAAGTTGAATCCCAAATAAATTTAATTACCCAACCAAGTTGCAGTTAAATAAAGCTACCAATTTGTATGTGCATAAATATTTACTGAAATGCATATACATACATACATATAAATAGATATATGTATATATTATATATTTCTGCAATCAACGCCAGCCGTAATCATCATCGTCTTCTTCAGATTCCGTGTACTCTACGGGCGGCGCATTTCCATTACCAATTTCGTAATCATCATCATAATAATCATCGTCCGCATCATCAGCTTGCCAGAGATGTCGTCGCCTGTCTGGGTCCCACGAAACTGATGCATTCCTTGGCATTGGCTGTATTTTTGGCCAGGTTGCGTTGCTTCTGATGCTTATAGTGGTGATATAAAGTGGCTGCATCGGATCGCTAGGACTCCAAGGCCGGTGCCTCCAGCTGCGCTCAACGAGATTACTAAGGGCGTTAACATACAAGGGATTTAATATAGATTTAAATTAGAATCCTTAATTATTTTTTTTTGCCAACAGAGTTGAAAATAAATTATTTTACAAATTTGTATAAAGCTCACACTAAAAGGTCGACAAACAAGTTTTAATTACTTTTCATTAGTTTAGGTATTGGTGGCATTAAATTCATAACAATTTAATGTTATAAATTAGTATGCAGTATTACGGGTCTAGATCTCAACAAAAATTGATACAATATGATAAAAACAAATTATCATCACAATATAATTACATTTCAATTACATTTCTTGAACGAATGAGCAATAAAATATATACATACATATATATAAATAATAATAAACTGTAACAATTTTACTTTCTTCATATTTAGAAAATCACTTAAAAATTTAATGATTTGTTATTATAATGTATATTACAACTTTAATATTATTATATTAGTAAGAATATTACAATGGGGTGCTACTAACTCTATAATACTCGTTCAAACCCTTTAAAAAAAACTAAAATCTTTTTTCACTTCAATTTAGTAATAAGATTAGCTCAAACACCGCATTGTTGCCTACAATCTTGAGATATATCAAAGGTAATCTAAACTCTTCCGAAGATATAATATTTTTCGATTTGCCCACGCCCCCAAGCAGCATAAGTCTTTGGTGGTCAATGCAGGTCTAAAAATGCAAAATTCCAAGATTCTAGCACTTTAAATAATAACGTTTTTTTTGCCAGACATATTATTTCCCGATTGACTGAACGAAATGGGTTCAAAAGAACTGACGAATAAACAGATGGACGGACGGACGAGCAAACAGGCGGACAGACGAACAGACGGACGGACGAGCAAACAGGCGGACAGACGAACAGACGGACGGACGAACGGACGCATAACAAGACGGATATTACACAAAATAAATATTGTCTCATCGTTCGTGAAAAAGAATAACAAGTAGAACAAAATTTATTAAAGAGATTTTGTTCTGATACTTAAACAATTCACAGACAATATTTTTATACATTCCTTATTAGCTATTATAATTTGTTTAATATATATTTTAATTTAGCAACGTTTTCTTTTTTTTTTAATTTTCTATTTCAATATTATATTTGTCATGTACACTTGAGACACTCTCAACTCACCCAGCAAAGCAACAGAACTGTCAACTGCATTTTCACAATATCAACTGAGTTTGTTATCGAAATGGCATTTTGGGTTTTTATAGTCAACAAACATGGCTAATAAGTGAATGTTGATTTTATGGGCATGCGTTGAAAAGTAAAAGTTTCAAAGCCTTTGCTTTTTATCGATGGAGATTTATGTGTTTTTTGCTGCTTGACTTTGTCAACACAGAACCTTAAATAGTTAATTAACTTTATGGCTTTTATGTCGTATGCAGATATAGTTAATTTAAGCTTTCAGTTGCTGTAAATTCTCCATCCCTATCTCACTCTCTCACACACTCTCTGCTTGATTTTACTTTTCACTTTTGAATCATAATATTTTTTGCTGCTGCCAGAGCTTAATCTCTGAAATGCATAAAACTGAGAAACCAACCCACAAAAGAAAAGAAAATGTCACAAAAATTGTTGTGCACACATTATCTTGAGAGTTTACCATGCAGCAGAGCCAGCTCAATTTTCTTCTAGCTTTTGCATAAATTACAGTTTTTCTCTCCCTGCTCCGACAAGGGCCAAAACACATGGCCAAATAGTAGCAGCATAAAGCAGAGATACAGGGGACATGGACATGGACATGGGTGTTGCTGTGGCTACTTGAAAGTAGATTATACCCAACACGCACAATTGTCACGGTCAATAACGAAGGTCCAAAGCTAGTGTAGCCATGTCGTAGCCATGACTTGAGGCCATTCGCTAGGCGTTAATACAAACTTCAAACATCACAAAAGAGGGGGGAAATACAAAAAGTTAAGCCACAGCAGAAATTTAAAGTCAACGAATGAAGCATAAACAGAAATTTTGTTTTAAAAAGATTTTAAAACTCTTCTCCCACACGAATATTTTGTGACTTGGCCCACGGATTGCTGTGGCTGTCGCCGCCTCAAGAATTCCTTCGCTGAACTTTCAGGGAACTCAAGTTGACGAAAACTCTCAAGTTAGCCAGCGCAGATTTTCCAATTCCCACTGGAATTTGACAATTGTTTTAGGTTTGTGTTTGAATTCCAACACTTGGCAATTCACTTGGCGACATTTTCATTTATAAACTTAAATATTCAACCAATTTTAATGCATATTGTAGTAAGTTAAGGGACATGTGCATATTAAGAAAACAAACAAGTCTTTGTCTCTCTCTCACTGTTTGCAAAGCCTTTTAATTGCTTTTACCTTAAAACATTTTCTCCATTATCTCAGTAATCCTTGACATGCCGCTAACATCGTTGGCAAACAAATTAATCTTTGATCAACTATCTAAACAAATTGGTCGCCCTACTCCCCTCTCTCACCCTCCCGCTGTTACCTTCCATTCATCAGTCAAAACTTGAAGGCGAATTTTCAAATCGCTTTCGGGCATTTGCCAGCCACAAAACACAACTTCGAGCAGCTAAACCTCGCAACCCCATTTAGATCAAAGTTACGACGCCTCAAAGTAGGCAACTTCATTCAAACAAAACGCAAGCGAAATCCTTGCAGTTAGGCAGCAATAAATTTTGTCCATGTCTAAGTTTAACTGGAGGACAAAAAAAAAAAGTACAAAAAAAAAAAGGACGAAAGAAGGAAACCATTTGTGTCTATCAGAACGTCTAATCTGCAGTCCGTGCAGCAGAGGCAAGCTCTGAAACTGAATAACTGAACCCATCCGAGCAACTTACCACGTGCAATAAATTCCAAGGCCGCAATCTCTGCACTATTTGTGGTATGCTCAGACTTTGCCATTCAGTTGGTCAAAGGTGGCAACTGCTGGGGCGAGCATGGATTATACAAGGTGGAGAGAGAGAGTGAGAAAGAGAGAGGGAGAGAAAGTTACACTCGCTGCTAAACATGCGCCGCGTACGTGATCTGATAGGGAATTAAAGCCGGCGCAAACATGTGTAAGGTTTGCCCCCAAATCGCGTCGCATTCGTTTCGAGCTCCAAACCACAAATACACATAGATAAAAACACACACACGCTCAGACTAGAGCTGTGTTGGTTTGTTCAGAATTCGATTGTCATTAAAATGAACTACTACTGCAATACTCTGCAATTGAGCGAAAAATGTTTAGCAATCAAAGCGAACATTCGTTGAGTTCAAGTTCTTCCTTTCCTTGTTCAACTGTGGCCAGTATCGAACTATTTTCGATCATGAACTTGTCTGAGCATTGTTTCAATTGACTCGAAGCGTGAGCCACTATCGAATGACTTCGATCATGAACTTGATTGGGCGTTGTTCTTTGAGCTTCTGTTATCGAACAATTGAGTAATTGAGCATTGCAAGTGGTTCTGTATGCTTGAACTTATTATTATCCAATTGAACTAGAATTCCCAGCTCTAAAGCTACGCACCACACACACACACACCCATACGCACGCATGCTTTCTACACATCCGCCCTGTTGGCAGTTTCCGTTGCGGTTTTTAGCAGCAACTGTCTGCGCACACAGTTTGACAGCCAAGTTCTTGGTTCTTGCGCTAATTTACTTTAAATTGGTTTTTACGGCACTCGCTGCTTATATCCGTGATAAATGACTAAAAGGGCGTATGCCCCGACACACCCCCACAAAAAAAAATTGCCTTTGCTATCGCTAATGGCATCTGTAGCTTATTGTGTATGCCCCGCCGCCTCAGACGTCCCCCTTCAAGTAGCTTAATAAATTGGTAAATAAAAATTAATGCAGCATAAATTACAAATAGCCAATTCACAAAAGTTGACGACGTTTGCTACATAGCTCTCGCTCTCTTCACAAATTTTCTTTGTTCGCAGCCATAATTAATGAGCAAAGTTTTTAACCTTTTGTGCAAGTTTGGCAAACGAAGTCCGAGCTTGAAATGTATTGTCCACACAATATCGGCTATGCCCCCTATTGGCTGCTTATCGCCTCATCTCAATTGGGAGGCGTGGAATGTCAACTAATGAGAGTCGAAAAGTTGTATTTTTTTTTCGTTCTCCTTCTGTGTTCGTTTTGGCGCATAATTAATGAAAGCAGCAGCGCCTAGTCAAAGTGTTTGGCCGATTAATCAGCAAAGCTATGGCAGCTATAAGTCCCAACCAAAACAACATGGGATTATTGTTTATTTCCTGCTCGCCCCCCCAAATCCCATTGGCTTACTTTCAATTGGTTACGTTTTGGTCATTTTGTTCATACACAAATTTGGCTGGCATTCAAATGAGCCAAATGAATTGTCCAAACGTGATTTATATTTATAACTGCGTACTCGAGTTGAGTTGATAGAAATTATGCATTTTAGTTCAGGGGGAAGTATATATGTATTTATGGTAGTAAGAATAACAATGATAGCAATGAATGCTAGTTGCTTGTTGACCTGGCTTAGTGTGGCGTTATTATTGGAAATAGAATTAAACAGTTAGAAAACTCATATGCTAAAATTAAGTAATTGGAGTGCAGAGCTCAAATCATTTAAAATTTTGAAATTGATAATATTAATGTGGAAAAGATTTTGGGAATTCAAAATTATTTATATATTTCATTTAATTTAAAATTTAAAAAAAAAGTGAGACTTGAGACTGAGCCCTCAGTGTAAGGCTCAGCTTGAAATCAGCTTGAGTCTCAAGTATGAGTCTGAGGCTGAGGAGTTGCAAGCTAAGCCTGACAACTGAGTCGGAGGCCTGAGGCTGAGGCGTGAGTCGGAAATTGAGTCTGAGAACTGAGTCTGAAACTGAGGTATGAGTGTGAGGCCTGAGTCTTAGGACTGAGTCTGAAGCTGAGGCTAGAGTCTGACGCTGAGGCCTGAGTCGGGGGCTTGATGCTGAGGCGTGAGTCGGAAGTTGAGTCTGAGAACTGAATTGGAGGCCTGAGTCGGAAGCTGACTCAAGTTCGAAACTGAGGCCTGAGTCTGAGGCTGAGGCCTGAGTCTGTGGCTTGAGGCTGAGGCGTGAGTCAATAGCTGAGTCTGAGGCTTGAGTCGGGGGCTTGATGCTCTGAGAACTGAGTTGGAGGCCTGAGTCGGAAACTGAGTCTGAGAACCGAGTCTGAAACTGAAATGATGTACGAGTCTGAGGTCTGGGTGTGAGACCTGAGCCTGAGGCTGAGGCCTGAGTCTGTGCCTTGAGGCTGAGGCGTGAGTCGGTAGCTGAAATTGAGGCCTAAGTCGGAAGCTAAGTCTTAAGTTGAATCTGAGTCTGTCTCCCTCTCTAACTTTATATCTCTCTATCGATATCTTACGCTTCCTCTATATCTCTCTCTCTTTTTCTCTCTATTCTAAGATTTTCTTTTCCTTTCTCTCTATCTTTCTCTCTTTTCTTCGACATCTTCATCCATCTGTCTCCCAAATATTTATACATCTTGAAATCTGCCTCTTTATCTCCCCATTCATCTCTTTCATTTTTAATTTGTCTCTCTTGTACTGCGCCTTTCTATGCGATTCACAATTATTGCAATTAACACCAACTGTATATGCAGTTTTAATTTTGTTTAGTATATCATAAGCTCTCTATATGACACTCATTGTATAAATGTATACCCATGCTTGCACTTTAAACTTTATTTATTGTTCTCATTTTACAATGAAGCTCACAACTTGTCTGAACAATTAGTGAAAGTTTGGTAATATTATAGTTCACATATTATAATTCAAATTATATATTTTAATAATGTAGGTATACAATTTCATCAAAGCTGATTGCACAATAAATTTTGCACAATTTGAAATAATTTGTTATTTTTATTTGATTTTATTTTATTTTATTTTTTGAAAATTTTGTCAAGCGACACGCAACATTCGTGGGAGCTAAATAAATTTGTTGCACGTGACGCGCCTTAAATGGCCACAGCCATGGATTTCCAAAATTTGCCAGCAAATGCTTTTTGACCTGGTCAAATTGCACTGAATATATATATTTATGAGTGTGCGAGTGTGTGTGTGTGAATTTGTTGATACGCTTGTGGCACAAATTGCGTGCCACAAATGGACGCACATAAATCATGCGTGCAGCAACTTTTTACGCACAATTGGCTAAATTCGAGAGCTGCTATACGAACGCAACGCAACACAGGTAAGCACTCTGGCACAGGTATTGAAAGTTTTGTTACGTCGATTTTGCAATGGCCAACAAACATTTCAAATGCTTTAAGTCAAGAGAAAAGCTCTATTAGCTAAAATATTTTTCAACTTTTATGAGACTATTATAAATTACAGAAACTCGTAAATTTAATTAAGATGAAGACTTATATATTATATACATATATAACTAATTGCTATCACGTAAATCTCTCTCTTTCCCTATCTCTTTCTCTCTCTGACTTTTACTTTAAAAAATGTATTTTAATTCATAATTTGCTGTAGCAAATCTTCAGCTAAGCGAATATTTTTAATGAATTTGCAACTTGAAAAGTTCTTTTTGATTATAACACCCGCTCAACAGCAAACACGTAAGAGTTTTAACAGGCATGCATAACTGACTGCATGATACTCGCTCAGTGGGTAAATTTATGGGCAAAGCTTAATAGAAAATTACTGAACTTCTTAAATTATAAAAGACAGAGTTGAGCTATATTATTTCTGAATGATCTAAAGGCAGTTTTCATAGTTTTTTATTCGCTTCCAAAGGCCGTAGCTGTATAGCCCGTATTCAAGCAATTTTACTTGTAAATGTAAGAAAATTAAGTTTTCATTTAGCATTACATTTATATAGTAAGTGCAAATAAGTAAATCGAGTTCTGGGCGAGCGAGTTTCCTGCTCTTACAACTCCAGCAACAAATGCTGCTCTTACAAAGAAATCATTATTTATTTATTATATATTAATGTATATAGTACTAGTATATATTTTTGTTATTCATTTATTATTGAAGCTTATTGTTAAAGACTCATTTAGCTCTAACTAGAACAGTATGTCTGTATAAGATAAAAATAATTCAACTTTCTTATTTTATTTCATACATAAAATTTTTTTTTTGAATATTTTATTTATTACTATTTATTTATTATTGTTCATTATTATTATATAATTATTAATTGTCATTATATTATTGGTTATAAATTATTTTTATATTATTATAATTTATTAATCATCAATTATCTATACTAAATATAAAATTTGTTGCTGTTTTGCTCACGATAAATATTTCGTATATAAAATATTAAGAGTCTAGCGTAAATGGCTCAAAATTTATTAGAATTAAAAGTAAATGGAATCTTAACACTCCCAATAAACTACTAATACGTAGACTAATATATTAGAGTGAATAGGCATCTCGATCTCCAGAGGCACTTAGCACTAGTTCTATAATTTTAGAAGAGAAGCTAATGCAATTTCCGCCTCTAAAATCTCGAACTTCATAAACATATTGTCTTCTCACATGCTATGAGTGAAAACATTGTACAAAACCAATATACTCCCACACACACTAACTGAGCGAGTATGGAAAAGATGCGCACATTTGTTTTAATGTGTGAGATACTTGAAAGTTCATCAAAATGCTTTTAATACGGACTTTGGGGTTGCCATTGCCAGGGGTAGGGCAGGGAGCGGGCGGAACTTATGCAGCGCCCTTTGGCCCCATTCGACAGGCAACGAACGGCGCGGCAGACACTAATTAGTCAAGGATTTTTGTTAGCATGAAATGCTCAACCCTCAATAAAAAATGTTAAGCACGTGCCATGTGCTATTTAAAATATTCAAAACATTATTTTTTTTGGCGGTTTTTGCGGCATATTTTAATGTTGTTTGAAATTATGCGCACGTAGACAAAACAAAAAACAAAACGAAAAAAAAAATGAAAACAAGGAAAATAAAGTTTAACAAATTCCTGTTTATTATGTCGAGTATTTAATGAGCTTGTAAATATGAACGGAATAATATTTTTGAAAAAATTTCTTAGTATATGCTTAAAGCTAAACAGGCAAATGGGAAAGAAAAATACAAATATATTTAAATATATTATATATTGTAAATTTTTGCAGAATATGTTTTTTTATCATTATGATTAAAGTCAATGCGCCATATTAAAGGTACATATATATATCAAATATATACATTAATATATTTATGTATATTAAATACTGTAAATTTTAGCGAAATAATTTTTGAAAATATATCTATATGCTTGGACCTATACAGGAAAATAAGGGTTAAAAGTTAAATAATTTTAAAAATAATATATATTTAACTATTTTATATTTTAGCAGAATATGCTTTAAAATATTTTATTATTATTTTCTTTAAAAATAACTTTTCAGTTAATTATATTTGCTTAAATTTCTTTATATTTGTTTAAAATAATCCGTCAAACAATAGATAAAAATATATATATATCAAATTTATTATAAAACATATATATTTTAAACATTTTTTATTTTGGCGAAATACTTTTAGAAATATTTTTTATATTTGCATAATTTTTAAGCAGTCAGATTAGATATCAATATATTTATCAAATAATTATATATTTAGGCATATTAAATAGTGTAAATTTTAGCGTAATATTTTCGAAAATATATCTTTATAATCGTAATGATTATAAAAATTTCAAATATATTAATTAATATACATAAATATATATATTATATATATTTATTTAAATTTATATATGTATATATTTAATTATATATACACGTTGCATTTGCCATGCGTATATTCATTTGCACATTTAATTACACTTGAGACTTGCACAAAATCAAACCACATTCAAATTGCAATATTCAATCAGCCAGCCAGGTGGTCCCCAACGAAACAAGAGACTACAGGTTACCTGTATGTGTGTGTATGTATGTATGTGTATATGTTAGTGTTTGTGTGTGTGCGTGTGTTGGCCAAAAACAGTGCTACAATTGGCAGTGCAATTAGTGCAAGGAATTTTGATTAATGAATACTAAAATATGCATGGGTTGTCCGAAAAAGACTTTACAAAGCATATATGTATATAGGATTATGACTCTTTAGATTACATGCCAAATTTGGTTAAAAATTGTCGTAAATATGCTTAAAACACAGATAACAATGATGTTGCTGTTGCTCTCTCTGTTGCACCACAACAACAAAAAAATGCACATTCAATTAATTAGCATCTATTCACAGGACACAGGACACGACTCGAACCAAACGTGCATGACAAACTTCCGCTTTTCGGTTCGGTTAAATGAACGCAGTTGTGTGGCCAATGGGCGTGGCTTAGTCCAGCTTGCTGTTGTGTGGCAGGGGCATGGGGTCAGGGATTGGGATTGAGCGTTTGGTTTGCTGCATTTGTGGCTTGTGTGCAGTTTTGTTTTTCGGACCATTTCACGGGCGCATACATACGAGCACAACTGTAGCACACACACACGCACACTTACACATGAAGTGAAGCCGGACAGCAGCGGAAAACAAATTTTTGTACGTAACAAAAATACGTGCAAAGTTTACAGAAAACAATTTAGCTGTGGCTGTGCCGCTTCCGTTGCAGCTTCTGCTGAGGTTGTTTAATTATTTGCCATTTTAGGATGAGAGTAAAACTTTTGCTTAGCTTTGGATTTGAGCAAATTGTGCTAGCTAATGTGATTTGTTGAATTTGTTTGCTAAGTAACAGAGATTGAATTACTTTTTTTTTTTAAGTTGTGTTAATTATGTGAGCTGCAGCATTTTTTTGTTATTTATTTTATTTTATTTTTTTTAGATTACTTTCAAATTACGCGCTCTGCTTTGTACAGTGTTGCCACTTGGTAACAAAACGCAATGTGTGTGTGCTCAGATCTTCCAGCTGTTTGCTTACGCGTGAAGTTGGCTGCGTTGCCTAAAACAGCTGTAAGCAGCATACCACAAGAATTTAAACAAAACGTGTTTACGCCAAAATTAAAATTAATATATCAAACAAGTTCGTGAACATGGTAGATTTTGACTGAAATAGAGGGCTATAAAGGTAAGTGCAATTGAATATATATAAATATATGTATATACATATGATGTGCTAATAAATACCCCAAACACAGTTGTGCCACTGCGTATGACGCCGGATGCCAAGCATTGTCACAGAATTTACATGCGTGAGCATTTCATACGTCTCATGGATCCAAATAAACCCAAAGGCCGCACATTATTTCTGCTCAACGTTCCGCCCTACGTAACAGAAGCCAGCCTCAAAACATTTTTCAATAGCAAAGGCAGCGTGGAGAGCGTTTTGTTTGCTGAGAAACCAGGACGCGATGAGACCCAGCACTGGTATGAAGGGCTGGATGTGCCCTTCTCGAACGTACAGGCACCCTTTAAATTCAAGGTGGCCTACATTGTTTTCCAGAAGAGCAGCAGCATAGAACGAGCTCTGGCCATCGAGAGCATCAACTTATTCAACAGCAACGGCGAATCTTTAATTAAAACGGGCATGGAACTGTGGCATGATGAATACATGAATAACTATATATTGGATGTGGAGAAGACGCAACGCCAAATCGATGCTTATATGGCGAGCTATGATGAGAGGGAACAAGAAGCCCTGGCCGCGGCCAAAACCAGCGAAGCTGATCCCGATGGCTGGGTCACAGTGGGCAAGGATGGACGCAATGCGGGCTTTGAGCAAAAGGAATCGGTTGTTGGGCGCATCGAACGCAAGCTAGAGAAGGATAAGAAAACCAAGGAACTGAAGAACTTTTATACATTTCAAATACGTGAAAGTAAAATGCAAAATATTGTCGAGCTGCGCAAGAAATATGAAGAGGATAAGCAGAAAATTGAATTACTCAAGAAATCGAGACGCTTCAGGCCATTTTAGCATAATTTACTTAATAGTCGAATAAATAAAACAAAAATAAATATTTTAAGTTTTTTTGATTAAGCGGGAGAAGTGAATGTAAGAAGTAATATATTAACTCTCCAATTCACAAAATATATAATTTCTATTTACTGAAATTTCATTATTAAGCAAAATGATTGATTCAGGATAAAACAAATTGAATAATAGAGTTAATTGCTTCCATCACTGTAACAGCATTTGAAATGCATTCAATTGCGCTTCAGCATATACAAAAACCTTTAATTTTGTTTATATGTCTTACTATTCAATGATTTCTATCTTAATTTGAATAAAATTCTAGTCTATTAGAATTTCTGTTATACCCACTATAACATTTCCTGCATCGCCACACCCCAAATGGACATAATGCTAGAGTTTTAACAAAGAGAATCTATTCAAAGCGCCAAACTAATACAATTTGATGGAAGCACGAAGAACAAGACGAATATACTAGCTCCTTCTCTTCGTAAGCGTGTATAATGAGTAGAGGCTGAAAATATATTTATGACAACTTGATATTTCATATTTATAATTGTAATTGGACTTGTAAGAGCGCCCTCACTCTGCTTGCTCACCTTATGTAGGCTCACTGGGTTTACCCTGCGCTTACCCTGCACTCAGTTGCCGCATAAAAACTTTGTGAAATTGAAACACAAAGCAATCGGAATTTATTCTTATATTTGTGAGTTAATATTAACGGAAAAAACTAGATAAATAAACAACTAAAAATGGGAATCATCTTAAGTCATAATCAAACTTGACATAATTAATTAAAAATAATAAAAAAAAAAGTTTAGAAATATATAAAGAAAAACGCCAAAATAAATGAATCAAAAATGTTTAGCTTTAAATGATTAAATTAATAACTTTTGTTTTCAAATTAATAAAATGTACATAGTTAATATGAAGAAAAGTGTCAAAAAGAAACAGCCTTTTATTTTTAAATTAATCAGATAGATTGGAAAGGCATCAAAAAGGTTACAAATTCCTTTGCTGTGAACGTAATGAAATAATTATTATAATGTTGGAAAGGCAGTATATATTTTGATACAATAAAGGAAAACAAATAATAACAATAATAAAAAACCTTTGCTTTGAACTTAATAAAATAGTAATTGTATAACTTAATTAACTTAAGGAATAGATCTGAATGAATATTTAGCTTAGATAGTTTACAGATTTTTATAGTTTTGTAATCAAGCTCAAACATTTTTCTATGTCCAATAAATATAATTTCATATAAATATAATTACATATATACATTTATTCACATATATTCCACACACAAAATTCTCGATTTAGCAAGTTGAAGAGTTGAACGAGAATTGCTCAGCGCATGTTTTGCAGTTCCCAAAGCCCAGAGCCAGAGTTCGATATGAGTTGCATGACATGAGCGACCGTTGGTCAAAATCCTCATAAATTTATGGCATTGACACTTTGCCGCGACTAAATCCTGGCCCGACCTGCCATAATTTCGCCGCATGGCCATAACTTATAAAAGCCAGCCTGCTCAATTCCAGCCAAAGTTGGCCATAAAAGCGCATAAAAACCAAACAAAAAACTCGAAGAAAAGCAAGAAGAAGAAGATGAAGATGAAGCAGGAGCAAGAGCAGCAGCAGCCACAGCACTGCGCTTATTGTGTGATAATCGCATATGGTTTATGTTAATTTGAGAAATGATAAAAATATTTCGCTTATCAATTTTAATCATCATAATCGTCGCGTTGCCATCGTCGAGCGAGTCAGAGAGAACAAAAAAAAAAAAAAAAAAAAAAAAAAACCCCAGACTACAGAGCTTGAGCACAGCACGCGATCCGGATTCATTGCAAAGGCTGTGCCTCTGGCTCTGGCTATGGCTGCTGTGCCCCCAGAGAGCGCAGTGCATCGAGGCCTTAATGTGGCGCGCGTAAATTTTCGTATCCAGCAATCTAGCAAAAAGCGGGGAAACCTGAGAGTCTGGCCGAGAAGTGAAATACAAACGAGGTACGCGTTGGATAACGCGCAGCATCAAGACGATGCTGCATCTTGTTGCTGTTGTTGTTGTTGCATGCTTGTCATTGGCTGTGGGCCTGGCCTACTGTGGAGCCTAAAGACAGCAACACATTCATAATTTCTTCCGATTTGTATCGTTTTTTTTTTTTTAACATTTTAAATTGATTAAAATGCGATAAATCATAATCCGTCCAGACGTCCACACACACACACACACTGAGCTGAAGCTGCGTATAGGTTGAAGCTCATCGAGTGTAGCGTCTGCAACTGCGATCGGGTGATGGAACGATTTATGAGCCTTGAACATAATAAAGTGTTAACGGAACGAGTTATTAAGGTAATCTGAATGCGCATAAGTTAATAAAAGCTTGTTGCACTTTCCAGCCGATTTGCATTGGAGCGATTGGAGCTCAGCTTAGCTTAGCTCGACTCAGCTCAGCTCGAACTCAACTTGAGTTGCGTCTAAGGTTGCATAGGTTACCCCGCCGTTGTGGGGAGACACAACACACAAGATGTCGAAAAATATAACATAAAACGACCACACGTACGTCTCCCATGCCGCTCAGCAGGACGCCCGGGACCAGATCGGGCTTCAGATGTAGGAGAGGCGAAGGGAAGAGAACGACGACAACAACAACAAAACACAAACGCCGTGTCTTGTGAGCAGAACAATCAATAAATTTGAACACGTGAGCGGGACGCGAATGCAGACGGCAACAACAGCAACAACAACAACAACAACAACATTAGCAACAACAACGAGTACAACGCGATAAGTGATCGCCGTGTCGACTGATTGCCCCCACAAGCAACAACAGCAACAACAACAGCAACAAGAATTCATATTTTTCGCAAGGAGGGGAACATGGCACAGGAAGTTATTAGTTGCCATAAATGGTTTCGACTCTAATTTGATAAAAATTAGGCTAGATTGCAGAGAAAATGCATTGTACTTAAAGTGAAGACGAAAATATATTTAAGATTTATTAATTAATTTAATTAATATTGGAAACTTAATATGAAGTAAACTTAAGTAGAAAAGAAGAAAGAAGTACTTAAGTTAAAGACACATACCAAGTAGATAATACCCTGATCTTGGCATTACAATAGGTCTTAACTCATTATATGAGTTTGGGCATTATATGCCCAGGCTAAATATTATTTGAGACGATTAAATTTAGGTAAAACTACAACTATAGATAGACAGAGACAGACGTACATAAGAAAGTATTATGAATTTACTTATTATATATTATTTAAAAAAAAATAAATTGACATAAATAGATTTTCAGCTCATGTCCGAGTAAAAGATTTAAAACGAATCTTAGATCAATTCAATGGCAAACTTAATAGCCCTAATTAACTTGCTAACTGTGAAAGCTGTAGATTTTAGTTACGCCCCCAATGAGCTCATCAGAAAGTTTTGCATATTTTATCCTACGGCACAAACAACAGACTTAAGATATTTGCCACAACCTCAAATGAATCATGTACTCTTGAAAAAACTAAAACTGAGTGGAAATGCGTTAAAGACTATACAAGAACAAGAATATTATATACTATTTTATATATATTATATTCTAATATCTGTTTCAATAATATTATTTAATTAGTTAATTTCTGCTTCATTTATTTTAATTTTTAGAATATATATTTGTAGTTTTTTATTTTTTCCTTAATATGTTGCTTTGTTATGTTTTTTAAATTTTCTTATAATTTTATAAGAGAAAATTTGTGTTCGTTGCCTGGCATTACTTTGATATAGTATTTAATGCTAAATGAATTAAGTTTGTTTAGCAATAATTGTTGTCTGGATGTAATAGATATAATATTTATTCACAATAGTTTTCATAATTAGCTTAATTCAAAAAAACATTTTGAGCTACTAGACATTTTGATATTAAACAAGTAAGAACGTTGCAGTTAGGCGCAACTAACAGCGATATACTTTGTTCCCATAGGTGCATCTTATTTATTTAATAAACATTTAATTAACGAAATATTTCGGCAATTAGCAAACGTACATGGCAAGCAACAAACGTTTTCCCTACACATACATACAGATTTACACATGTACACACTATACGAGTATACACAATTTTCTATGTATACATACAAAAGTTTGGATGCCAGAATATTCTAAGAATTGTGACTGAATTGAGAATTTTTCGATCGTTACTTTAGTTTTGTCAAAAGGCGCTCTAGCAATGCCTTATTTGGTTTTAGTTAACGAAACTAAAGTCAGGGCAGTGGCGCTGGTGGTAAGCGCTATACAAGCTATACTTGGGTGCGTGGGTTCGAATCCCGCAGAGAACTTTTTTCAAAAATTATTTATTTTTTATTTTTTTAATATTTGTATATTTATTATAAAATGCTTGCTGCCAATTGATAATCATTTATAAACATACGCATATGAATTGTGCATTTAAGTAAAAACTAAAACTGCTTTATGCTTTCCGATTTGCGACGCTGTGTGGCAGGCAGTTTTTCTATGCATGCATATATGTATGTATGCATGTGTACGTGTATACACATCCAAAAGTGTATACATATTGCAAGAATTGCCATTGTATTGTTTTGTGACGTCACAAGCTGCTGATCAGCTGGTCAGCTGATCAGCTGTGAATTTATTTAGGTTTAGCTAACGATTACATGTTGTTTTCAAAAGACCCAGGTTCGAATCCCGCTGGAAACTTTTATTTATTAATCAAAAACTTATGAATTTTATTTTTTAAATTCATTAATATTATTATATTTATGTTAAAATGCTTTTGCCATCTTAGCAATTGCTACTAAGCTATTGTATGCATGAATTATTGCAGTTGGCCACAACAAACTTCTTTGACGATTTGCCACGCCCCCAGGGGGCGTAGACGCATAATTTTTTGCCAGTTCTTAGAAAGGGCCGAGGCTAACATGCCTGCAAAATTTGGTTGCTTACATTCCAAAAATGCGAAAATTACAGGGTATTTTTCGATATGCCACGCCCCCAAAGAGGCTGAAAAATTCTTTTTGGGGGATCGATAGAGGAGAACATTAGTAACTCAACCATCCAATTTTCAAGCTTCTAGCTCTAAAACTGTAGGAGATATAAACTTTTGCGGTTTGCCACGCCCCCTGTGGGCGTAGATATATCTACCATAGCTTATTAGTCTTGGGTTGTCAACCCGAGTATACATGCAAAATTTCAAGTCTCTAGTGTCAATAGTGTTCAAATATAGCACAATTTGAAAAATCACTATATATTCAGGTCCGATTTGCCACGCCCCCAATGGGCGTAGACATAAAACTTTTTGATCGATCTTCTTAGAATCATAACATTAACTCACATGCAAAATTTCAGCGTTCTAGCTTTAACGGTGTAGAAGATACGTATTTCCCGATTTGCCACGCCCCCAATGGGCGTAGATATATCCGCCATAGCTTTTTGAACTTGGGTTGTCACCCCGAGTATACATTTCAAATTGCAACTCTCTAGCTCATCATCTAGTATGATAACTTAACTATGGGCGGAAGAGTTTTCCGATTTGCCACGCCCCTAGTGGGCGGATCGGGAAAATTTTTACACTTTATAATTCGGGAACATATATGAGTATATGTTTAAAATTCAAGTCTCTAGCTCTAATAGCGCCGAAAAATATTGCGTTCATACGGACAGACGGACAGACGGACAGACGGACAGACGGACAGACGGACGGACAGCAAGACGGACATTGCACAAACCCAATATACTTTTTCCCCTTCGGGAACAAAGTATAAAAATGTAACAAAAATTACTATTCTATGTAACAAAATTACTTACAAGAATTTGCTATCGATTGATGCAAATTCAAGCAAGCGACAATTGTATGGAAACATATTTATTTTACTAGGAAATATCCAGATTTTTAATGTATTCAAATCAGAGCTCGTTGAGTATTTCTCAATGTCTGAATATAAATGTCTTTCGTTTACACTCAGACTGGGACGAATAGCGAATAGCTCCCCGCAAAAAACTGAGACGAAGACAGAAACGGAACAAAAAAATGCTTTTGTCCAGCGTAAGAGCGTGTTCCGTTTTGCGTATTCTATTTTTCTCATGTGCGGAACTTAAGCCTTCAAGCGTATAACTGTTATTTGCGAGCTATGATTAAAATACAATATTATAAAATATGTTTAACTATTACATGGCTAATGCTGAGCTTACGAAGAACATTTTTATGATTAAACTTTTATCAACAATAAATATAATATTACATTGAATAAAAATTAAGTAAAATATGTCTGAGAACATTTTAATATTAAATTGTCGCAGTCAAAGGATAACAAAAGACTCATAATATTTATTAGAGACGATAATAATTTCCAATAATATATATAGCGAACATTATAGTTGTAAAATAATACAATAATTAATAATAATCAAAAATAGATTGCTTAAATATGGCAACAAAGAGTTGCCATTGACAGTAATAAAGATAATTTGTTCGATAACATATCTAAGATCTATTGAATCTAAAAAATAAATACAAAATTTAAAATTTTATTCATGATAAAGAAAGTATTGTAACAACAGAAGATAGACAGATAATTTGCAGGAACCCGAATCACGCTCATAGTTCAATCAATAGCAAAACATTCAACCCCACATTGAAAGTCTCATATCCTTACGCTACGCCAAAAAGTAGACTACTTCAGAAGTGAGCATAAACCATAAACAAACAATTAACATAGTTGCTATATATGCTTGGTGGGCCTTGCTTTTGCTACTTGGCAACTCAATAACAATCGCCAAAATTATACCAATTTGATGTCTCGCCATCATCCATTGTTATTGGGGATCTGCGTGCAGTTGAAGGACCGTATAAATTGTAACGCCTTGAGCCAGCGATTACTTCACGATAACGACGCACCGGAGTGCGAGCCATATGCAACTCCATTAATTCCCATTCGTTGATATCCTGAAAGACGGAACGAATCATATGCATGCGACCCAATAGCTCCGTCTCACGTAATCCCTCGTATTTGCGACCAGTTCGTGAACGAAATGCCTTATAGACTTCGCTCTGTTTCTTTGTCTCCGTTGCCGTTTGCAGCTCCTTGCGATAGAGAGCTCTTATGCCCCTTCCTAAATGGCGTATGTGCTCAAAGTCGCGTATGTTGAGAGCCACTAAGGCTATGGCATCCAGATTGAGCAACTTGTGTCCATCGATATAGTTCTCCCTGAAGGTTTCCTATTGAATCCACTCAAAATGAAATTTGTAAGATTGTAAAATTGATTCGCTCTTCCAGACAACCCACCTCGTATTCCGGATAGCCAAAATCGCGCAGCCATTGAGCTACATCATTGATGCTCCACTTAAACACCTCCGTGCGTGCCTGAGCATCCACGACAGCGGCACAAAGACTGAAGAGTGAATCAGGCGTTGCTCGGAATGAGAGCGGCACATCATGCTTGTCGTACTCAACACTGGGATACATATAATCCGGATAACGAAAGGTAAAATCCCGCTCATCTTCGCCATCGGGCAATTCACTGATGCTGAGACTTTCTATGTCAAAATTGCGACGCAATTGTGGCGTTGAGATTGCCGACGCGCATGTGGAGGACGACTTGGACGACGATGCAGACGACAACGACTCCATTCGAGCGGATGACACGTACTGTGTCCTGCCTAACCCAAATTTAGTTGCCCCGAGTCAATTTGATTGCGGTTTTGCATACTGCCACCAAGAGTATCCTGTTCGTGTTTGTTTACATTGCTTGGTTGCGTTTGTCTATACTCTAAGGCGAAGGGCATTGTGACTATATTAGGGGAATCGTAATGGACTACATAAATATATGTTATGCATAAATATAATAAAATAAATTTTTATGAAGGATCCTTAATCTTTGGATTTGTTTTCTGTTTTCTTTCTTGATTTCTTCTTATATACATATAATAAAACAATAATGGAAAGTACAGAACTCTACAAAATATTTGTATAGGATCTTCACATATTAAATAAATTATATTTTTATAAATTTATATTAAAATTATAGCAATACAAAATATTTTCTATTAAAAATGTTTGATAACTAGACATTAAAATAAAAAAAAAAATTATTTAAATAAATCTATAATATTAATTAATTAATAATTATTATAATAATTTCAAAATTATATATAACTATTATTATTTATTTGATATTTTTTACCAATTACTAATATTCAAAAATAGTATTAATTAATTAATTTATTTTTTATAATATTTAAAAATTCTTAATAATAATTGATAGTTATTTGTCAAACTAAAATATACTTTAATTTTATTTTCATATTTAACTTTTTCCAAAATATGAGATTATTAGAGAGCCTTTCCGAGTATTTTTAGAGTATTTGACATTTGATTTAGCGGTTAACGAGTCCTTATTTTGTTTACTTTTCCTCCCGTGATTGCATTTGCATATTCGTTGTTTTCTTTTTCGGGGTCGATTGGACGCGTTGGGAGTGCCAAGGGGGGCGGTACCAACACGCCAGGGACTCAGATTCTGATTCTGATTCTGATTAACAAAACAAATTTAGCCTAACAAAAAAAAAACATGCATTTCATATAATATTTTCTACCATCTTTTTGGGGCAAAATATTCAGGCAGGTCACAAAAACTTTACTTCCCCATTCTTTAATGGGTCACAAGCATTTGCTGTAGTTGTTGTTGTGATTTTGTTTTTGCTTTTCAGCAAACATGCAATGCATTTCAATAAAATTGCTATTGTCTGGGTCTATATAGACGATTTATGATGGTCTATACAATACAGTGCGATTTATGACTCGACAAGGCGCTCGGCACCATTACCCACTTTATTAACAGGCATATTTGCGCTAAGATCACTCAATTCCCGACAATTTACACACATACATTCAGGCATACAAACATATCTGGCATATTAATGCGCCCATAGGCCGGAAAGAGATAAAGCATTTGCCGGCGATAGCGTATGTGGCTCCGCCCACTTGAATGGATCGTTCGCATTGGCCAACAGCTGCCATGCTGTCGCTCCATAAGTTGTAGGCGCTAGGGAACCCAGTGTGTGTGTGTGTGTCCGTGTGTGTGTGTGTACATCTCTTCCATGTGTGCGCATTGAGTACGGCAACATATGGAGAAATCGGTAAACAAATCTCAATAGCGATCAACGAACGATCTCTGGCTGAGCTAATGACACAGCGTTCTGTTTGTATGTAAACAACCAAAGCGTGTAGAGCAAGTTTCCCACATGAGCAACAGTGGGGCAAATAGAGAGAACTGAATATATGTACTAAATAGAAGAATATACTTAGAAAATATTCGGTATATATTGAATATATGATATATGCATTATGTATAGAAATATTTATGGAACATTTACGTACTATGTATGGAATACACAATATATAAAATATGTGTATTATATATCGAAATATTAAAAAAAAAGTAATATAATATGCATAGCTTATAAAGCTAGTTTCCTTTTATTATAAAATTCTCATACATATTTTATCATATTTTTTTATTTATAAAATATTAATTAAATACGAATTAGTTAATTTGGGTATTTAAACTAGTTGGAATTTATATTAATGTATGATTGAAATGGAGTTTATTTATGTTAGGTTTATATATGTATCATATCTGTATCACCTTTTTAAATAGTAATACGAAAACTACTAAAAGCGATAGCATTTTCTATAGCAAAATATTAATAATTTTAATTTAATTTAAATTTGTATAAAATTCTTTTTCTTTAATACGGTAACTATCGATATTTTTATAAGGTTTTTATAAAGCAGGCTAAATCTAGATATTTTTTATAAGGTTAATAGTTGACAGTCACATTTTTCTTTATGGGCGATATTAGAAAGATCAAAAGAGTTTAAAAAATCTGATTTATATATGTATGTTACATATGTCTAAACAAACTATATTTTATATACATATATATCAGGTATTTGCATATGTCAACACAATATTTCGTTCACTTTTTGTCACATTGCGACCCACTGTATCGATCAGCGAGATTTACACTTTAACACAATACTTATTTGTATGGGCCCAGCGGCAATCGATGATCGCTGCATGGATTTGCTCCCGGCCCGGTCAGCATTCAGTTCCGTGTGGGTTGTCTTAGCAAACGGTTGGAATCGACTTCGAATCCCCCGCCCAGTCATAAACATTTTGTACGAAAAGTCCGTGTCTTTGAAGCGACGGTGTTTTGATTCCCTTTGTGACATGATCGTATAATTATAGCGTTTAGCTGCAGTGTGACAATGTTACTACACGAATGTGCCACCATGGAACAAAGTGTGCCCGAGAATCTCAGCACTCATGTGTTTAACGACTGTGAAATCAAGTTGCAAACACCTTGTCACGATCCGATGGATAGTGAGAACGGTTCCAACTCCAACAGTGATTTACCCACCAAAGATTCCACGTCGAGTCCTAATGCCACAGCCCCCAATACATCCCTTACCAACAGCAATGGCAGCAGCAACAGCAGCAACACAACCAAAGTGAAACTTAGTTTCAGTGTCGATCGTTTGTTAAGCGCCGAGCGCATCGAGCCTTTGCCCTTGCCAAACCCAACGTTCTCGCGACAATGCTGTAATGGCAATGTCTATGCCTGCTGCACATTCTCCAACTGCTTTGGACAGCAGACGACAGAATCTGCTAAGCACGCTCCAATCTCTGCGCCACAAGGACTTACAAATCCGCATAACTATAACTATGCCGGATTGGATAAGTTCTATTCAGGCATACATATGGATTACAAGTCTGTGCTAAGACCAACGCCCATTCGAGCAGCTGATCATGGTAAGCATTTAATTATGTTAAATACAATTTCGATAGATTTGGCAATGATATAAAACGATACAAAAAAATATATACTAAATAATATATAGTAATCCATGATTTGTCAGAGATTGTGAACTATATAATCTGTAAGACATCTTAATATAGGACATATTTTAGTATTGTACTAATAAAACAACATCTTCCATCCCATCCTTTTCCCATTTGCCACACCTACAAGATACGAAGCTAGATATAGACTATATTTTTAGCTATCCACATACATATAGGATAACTCTTAAATCATGAGATTCATGCAAAACACTATATCGTCATCTTAGTGAACTTGGACTGATCACTTTATGACATAATGTTAATTATCGTTGATATTTAAATTGCAGTTTTTACCCTCAATATATTGAAAAAATATTAAAATATTATATCAATCAAAATTCAATATGTTGCTCGATGATTTAAAATAAAAAATCTATAACATCTATAATCTAGACTTCAACTTTTTACCTTATAATTAATGATAAATTGCACATATAACATGAATAATTAAATGTCAAATGACATAATGATATGATTCTTATAATTTGGAAAAACATCTATATAAAATATCTTTTAAAATCGTATCTAATAAATTCTACAAAATTCTAAACAACCAGCAATAAAATATATAGCTTAAGTGTGAGGTATATATATATCCTCACATTTATGCTTTATACCAAACCAAAATAAAGCATTACTTATAAATTAAAAACAAAAAATATAAACATTTTTCTATAATTCTCATATTATATTTATTAGCAAAGAAACGCATATATATGTATATATTCTCTATTTATAAAACTGCCATAAAGATCTAAATTTTAAAGTTCAACATCCTCTAATTAGCATTGGCAAAGAATTTCCCATTGTACGATCAAAAGACGAACCGTTTAAGAACTTTTTCCCATTTGCCAATCAAATACCGACATATTCGGAGGCTATTCAAAACTATTATAAACTGCAAATGCAAACGCATTTGTAAAAATTTACATTTTCGTGGAAATAGAGAGATGATTCGAAAGACTTTCGAGAGTTTTCAGCCAAATGGTTGGGTCATAAATCGTGCATTTTTATTGGAATTATTAGTTGATCTGCGGCCAT
Source organism: Drosophila antonietae (assembly GCA_030914385.1). Taxonomy (NCBI): domain Eukaryota; kingdom Metazoa; phylum Arthropoda; class Insecta; order Diptera; family Drosophilidae; genus Drosophila; species Drosophila antonietae. Next base: position 58,241 of record JAUESO010000543.1, on the reverse strand, counting down.
ATTGTGCAATATTATTGTTGCCAACTGTTTGTGGCTTGTTCTTGACGAAAACAATTCGTTTGTTGAAATCGACAAATAGAAGATATCGGCTCGTCGAATCGTATTTACGTTACTTCCTGCTGTTTTTGTATATCTGGCGACGACTCATGGACTGTCGGCCCGCCAGCCAAGCAGCCTGTGCACTTTGATCTTGTTTATATGAAAAATAGTGAGAAATATATTTTCTGTATTGTTTAGCTGGTGCCCTTTTCTCTTTTTTTTTTTTTTTTTTTTCTTCATTCTTTTTGGGGCCCCCCAATTTAGGGCTAACTCTCTTTTGTTTTATATACAATTCTTATCAAGAGGGTGTTAAATAGGCTGAGTGTCTCAATTGATACATGCGTTGATGGCTGCGCCCGGAAGTGTGTGTTACACAATGTCGTAGCAGCCGCATATTGCTAAAGATTGTGAAGAAAAAGGATGCCCATAAAAAGAAAATCATTCAATTGGTAATAACTTGTTTCTATAAACAAAATCAATGCTTATTAAACTTTTGATATCATATTTGTAAGAAATCATAATTAATATATAATAGTTTCCATAACAATATTATAATTTTCGATACTTATTGGAAATAAACTAGAAAATTTTATGTTATTACGAAATTAAATTTATTGCATCTTTAGAACGGTTTAATTTTCTTTGTATAAATATATATTTTTACTATAAAATGCCATAGCATATTTGCGCTTCATTATAGCACTTGACTCTTATGAATTCTCTACTTGGAAGATTCCGACGACGAAATATCCTGAAGAGAATATAAGTAAATAAGATGCTGAAGATACTGATAAGAATATAAGTTCGATAACATTTTTAATCGATTATATTACAATGGGAATAATTACAAAACTTGCTATATCCATAGAAAACTAATTTCTAATGAAACTGCAGATTTCTTGCACTTTCTTAGTTTTTATAATCGACGCTTTGATACATATGAACAGACGAAACAGTCCAACATCGGCTCAGTTCTTCATTCTCTATAGCTGAGTTGATATTACCATTCTTGTCTCTTTTTCTGCACATCCCAACACACAACACTGTGACTTCGTGTAGATCTCCATAATAATTACATAGATTATGCGTATTATGGATTTTGAATAAATGTTTCTTCACCTATACTTGACAAAATTGCAAAATTGATACTAAAGACTTGATAATTCTATTCTGGTTTGTCTAGCCTATTTTGGTTTATCCAGTAGAATTAAAGAGGATCGAATTGAATGAAAATCAGCTCTTGGAAGGGTACACATCTCTTAGTTGAGCAGTGACAGATAATGCAGTCTCACTTGTTTATTATAAGATTGCAATCTTGGTTCACATCTTATTATATAAATTTTATATAAATTTATAAATATTATATAAATAAAATATTTAATATAATATAATAAAAATATATATTTCCAGTAATGCAAAATATATTAAAATTAGTTCAATTTTGGTTAGATTTTTTTGTTCACTAAATGAACGTAAATGAAATAAATGCAACATATATTCTTGATCATAATGATTTTTTGTAACAATCAAGTATATACAAAAATATATACATAAAATTACTTCACATTATTGCTTTTTAATTTTAAAACCTCATTGCCAATAATTTATAATTGATTAGCATGCATATTGAAAGGATAATATAAACAATATTAAATGAAACTTCCTTGTCAATTAATTTTAAAACTTCCTCAAGAGCTTCGCTTGACTTAATTTATGCTTGCCAAAGAAAAAAAATCAGAAATGATATCATTCAACAAGATTTTCAACAACATTTTCGCCATAATTTCCTTTTGAACGAGGCAAACAAATTAGCAGCAAATTAATTTAAATTTGCTAGCCCATTAATTAAATGTGAACATTTATGGAAATTATTATCAATATTAAATGATTCTCAAACACATTAAACACACGCAGATCGCAAATGAAATGCCAATTAGCACGTGGCATTAAATTCGACATTTCCTCAATCGACAGCCGTAAGAGGCAAACAGAAATAACATATCAGAAACCACGGCCAGACGAGAGTTTGAAGTGTTTCATCAATCCTGCGTAACATTAAATAAATTAAATTCAAAAGAACCAAAACCAAATTAACAACAATTTATGAACAAATTAAGAATCGGCCTTTGAAAATAAACTGTCTGCCCGGCTGCCTTCCCGCTTGGCAGCAAACAAATGAAAAGAATTTTTTTTTTTTTCGGGAAAACCGATTGAAGCAAATTTGTTTATTTGCTTGAGCAATTGGCCCCCGTCATTCAGGAATAGCCAATCCATCCCAACTATAATGAATTGTTCCGTTCAGCCAGAGAGCGCTTAGCCTTTAGCCAGTAGATGGAATCTTTCTATTTTCTGATAGATTGAAGCGCCGCGGAGCCAACTACTGAGGCAGCCGTTTAAGTTAATTACACGCATCATTCTGACTGACTGAAGGAAGAACTGGCTAACTGAGCTGAATGGCCAACTGACTGCCTGAAGCTATGTGGTATTTTTAGGGGCCAAGCGAGGCCAACTATTTACACAGCCACCCACTGTGGTGGCCAGCTAAGCTACCTGTGGTGTTAGGTCCAGGAAGAAGCATAAAGAGCGAGAGAGCTTTTTTGGTATCTGATCGTTGCATTCATTTGTGATGGATTGATCGCATCGCATCGCACATCATAAAAAACCATTGGGCCCCCAGCCACAGCCAGTCACAGTTTCTGTCCAGCTCCAGCTTTAGGTCTCACATTCTCTCTCATCTTCAGCAATATGTATTTGTTGCTGTTGTTTCATGGGTGTTGAGTAGTTTGTTTGATTGTTTTTTCTTTCTGGTTGGCGATCGATCGATCGATCGATGGATCGTTCAAGATCTCATTTTTTTTTTCATGTATGTATGTTTTTGTTCTTCATGTTATTTTACGTCTTCATGTTGTTGTTGTGCTTATTTATGAATCGTTTGGTTTATGCTGCGGGTCGGGGCCAATAATTTGGCGCCGCTTGCCTAATTAATTTACAATTTATATGTTAATCCAATTGCTTGTGTCTTTCAGATCATTGTGATCAATGATCAATACAATGAATACGCGTTGGCCTGTATTTAACATGCTGTTTGTTTGAGCCATGTTTGTCATATTAGCCAACGTTCCCAGCAGCAGGAGCGCTTTCACTTAACAATGCCTGCAGAAGATCAACGAATGATCAAGCGCTGATGATCATAGTGCTTTTTATTATGATACGCTTTTCATATCTCGTTTTTGTGTGTCATGAGATTTCAACACATCATTTTGATCAGTTATCGATTTATGTTGTTTTTGCTGTTGTTTTTCGATGCGAATTATCTGTAATTTTGATCATTACAAACGATTGGCGATTAGGGAATTTTATGTTGTGTTGATCGACTTGAAATCAAATTTTGGATTTCTTTGTTTTTCTTTTCTTTTTGTTTTAACTCAAGCGGCAAACTGATTTGCTACACAACCCATAATGGAATATAATACTAATCTTGATAACAAACTATTTACATTTTACGATTATTATCAAACAATTTGTTAAATTTGCATAATCGAATACAACCAGTTGATCAGATAAGGATTATAAATTTTATTTTTGTTAGAAATTCACGTTCAAGTTTTGATTTCAATTAGTCAAAATAATAATATTGAGTTTACATAAGATTTTTATGGGAATTTAATACTAATAACTTTAATTACTAATAAATTAACTAGTAAGATTTATGTCCAATTTTCGCACTATCTGTTTCGCACTATCTATATTTCTTGCATTTGTAGCTAAGCTATAATTATTTTAATTTTTCTTTCTTCGACATTTTCTTTCTCTCTTTTATTTACTTTATTTCTTGACTTTTCTTATGGATCTCCACCGCTAGTCCATTCCTCTCTTCCTTCGTCACACAGCTTCGTCTTTATCTCTCTCAGTATCTTTTACTATCTCTCTCTCACTCGCTATCTCTTTCTATCTCTCTCTTTCTATCTCTCTCTTTCCCTCTCTCTCTTTCTCCCTTTCTTTCTCTCTCACAAAATTTTCATATATTTCTCACTTTCTATCCATCTTTTTGTCTCTTTCTCTCCCTCTCTCTACTCTCTCTATCATCCCATCTCACTTGCTCTCGCATTCTCCGTTTCTCTATCCCACTCTAGGTCTGTCCTTTCTACTTAATATCAATATACTCAATATCCGGCAAGCACTTTCTCTATATTTATTGCTTTCTCCATTAATTTCTCTCTCCCTCTCTATTTATCTCTACTTACCTATATATATCTATCTATCTTTATCTATCTATCTATCTCTAACTATCTATCTATCTCAATGTATCTATCTATCTCTATCTATCTACTACTCGATATAAAAATCAAGTTTATTTTATATTTAGAATTTTCTAATGTATTCAGCCATAAAATTTTTATAGATATGGCCTTTTAATACGATATGAAAATACATTCGCAGGAACTTTAGAAATATTATTATGAGCGAGTGGTAATACATATTATTACACAACATATAAATATGCATGCGATAAACAAACAAAGATTGACGTAAATATTTCCTTTTCGAAATATAAATCTCAAAGCAGAAATAGGCATTGTCTTGCATGAAGATATGAATAAATTTGAATTGATTATTCTAAGCTAAAGGTAAAACAGGAAAATTAATAAACAAGAATTCATATAATAGAAAAACATGTATGTTTTTTGGTCGGCAAATTAAAAAATATACAAAAATAGTGAAACATACAAAAAAAATATTATATAATATGCCTTGAAAAGTATATTTTGATTATACATATTCATGCATTCATAAAATCTGTCAAAAACATTCTATTCAGTAATTTTGCAATCTTATTTATCTACAGAACTTTTCTCTGAATTCCTGATTACGTTATGCAGGCCATTATATTTTTAAAAGTCAAAACAAGCTCCTTGAAACTCATTCGATTTTAGGTTAATACCCAGGAATGCTTTGTTTGTTATTCAATATTATAAATAATGATAATTATTTAATATACAGAGTTTTCATGTCGTATGAAAACATTAACTCAATTTCCCAACATCATTCGATCAGGGTCATGGATCTCTTTAGGTCTTGCACCTGCTATTTTCCCAATACACATCTGAATTCAGGCGAAACCATAATTCGCTCGATACTCTCCTGGCAATTACATTGTGGCAATTATTCGCATTGCATGCGAAAATGCATACAAAAATGTTTATACAAGCTCACCAAGAGATATTCGCAAGCCCATAAATATGATTGTACGTTGGAAAATAAATCGTAACAATTTAAAGCAGGTCATAAATTTACATAAGATAGCTACAAATATTCAGGATGCGAGATATGATGCTGCTGCTGTTGCTGGCCATGCCCCGATAATCATTTAACTCATTAAGATATTTACAGCTGTATTTACAAAAAAAAAAGGTATCAATGTGTGTGTGTGTGTGTGTGTGTGTGTGTGTGTGTGTGTGTGTGTGTGTGTGGCAATTAAGGTGCGCCAAGGCGTTGAAAATCAATGGAAACTCATTATACGAATGCATTGACGGTTGACATAAGCCAAATGCCGGCCAATTAAGATGAAGGCGTGCGCGTTATTACAATTGCAGTTGCAGTTGCAGATGCAGCTACAGCTGCATTTCCGTTGCAATGTAAATACAAAGCCAGAAAATCGCTTGAGTTTTGAGTAAATAAAATGCGCCATGAAAAAAAAAAAATAACAATTAGACGCATGCCGCGCGTACAAACAAATTCGAAATCCATTTACGCACTCTAAAATATTCGTGCACTGAAACCAAAAAAATCAATAAAAAACCATAAACTAGTTTTTAAAAAAATATATAAAAATAGTAGAAGCAAGAAAGAAGTATTTAAAAAACATTTAGCTGCAAGCCGCACACTTGGCCCAGCTTCTCAGCCGCAATCTCGTGCCCCATGTCGTGCTCGATTACCCCAAATAATTTTAGCTTTTTTTTTTAGTCCACTATTTTGGCTTCTACTTGTTGTTGTTGATTTAATTTTTTTTTTTTTTTGTGCTGTGTTGTAAACAATTTGTTTACCCGCAACGTTGATTATTTCCAATTAAGTGAAAATTTTATTATAAACAAACTCATTTAAATATTTTCAACGTGCGTTTCATTGAAAATAATTTACTCAAATTCATTATAACTTTTTTTTTTTGCTTTTCAATTTTATTTTTAAGGAAATTGTATTTTAATATTTGCTCATGTCGAATATTATTGAGTTTTAGAGAGTGCGCTTAAGGAAATGCGCAAATTGTCTTGCAATATATTTATATTTATATACAATTTTGTAGATACGTATATTCAGGCCGCGCCGGATATCAGCTTATAGAGGATGTTGAGTTCTTCGCCGTACAAATAAATAAAGTTGTATGATATGAATTAAATAAATATACTAAGCGAACGAGGCGAATAAAATAAAAATTATTCGACAAGTGATAAAATAGAAAATCTATTTGGACAAACAAATTAACAGAAAATATATATTTATATATATGCAGCTACGAATTTAGGTAAAATAAACAAAAATATTTAGAAATATATCAAATTGGTTTAATTATTTAGTTTTAAAGGAATTTTAATGGGGTTTTTATTAAAAATCTAGCTACTATTATATAGTCTAGTATAGATAGCATGAATTATATTGAAATATAAATTTTCTTATATAGGTTATAAAAGTTAACTTCAGCTTGTGTCATAACTGATCCCAATTAATAGAGTAAAATAATCAGAAAGTGTCCTAAAATAGACATAAATTGTCTTAAATTTTTTACCACAAAAGCAAGCGTTGATTATAAATTAATTTTTTAGTAGCCTAAAGAGTATAAAAACATTTGAAAGCATAAATAGAGAAATAAGAATAACATAACGTATAATAGCCCAAAGAAAGCTTAAATCTTATTAAAGATAATAATACAAATTGAAGTATATGTGGATTGGTCGCTCAGGCACGGTAACTAAAATACTAATGTATTTTAAAATTAATAGTTAATTATATTTTTAACTAATATTTATTTATTTATCTATATATCTATCTATGTATGTATCTATCTATCTATCTATCTTAATCTATCTATCTATTTTAAAAATAATAGTTCATTATATTTGTAACTAAGATTTGAATATTAGAAATAAAGATTTTTCAAACTTTCAAATCCGAAAGCTTCAAATGTTGAAATATTTTTTAAATATTAAAAAAAAAAATTTAATTAAAAATTTAAAATTGTTTAAAAATCTGTTATATTATATAAAAATTATATAGATATTATGAGCAAATATTTTTCAAAAATAATTAAAAAGAAACTTTCCACTAATATGGTATTTATCGGTCAAAACGATCGTGCCTAAGAAATAATATTTTACGAAGAATACTCCAATTACAAGCTGAGAGAAACCATGACTATGGATAAAAATTTTAAATAAAATATATTGTTCTTCATTCAGCATTAAACATTTGATTTACATAACCAAATATTTCATAGATATTTGGATTTAACAAGCTGTATATATAATATATTGTATTATATATATTATATATACATTATATAGAAATGTAAATGTATGAAAAATGTAAATGAAGAAATCTGCAGAGTAACTGCTAATACATCATTTAAATTATTCCCAATATAATTACAGGCATATTTATATTTCCCTCAGCAAATTTTGCAACTAAACAAGCATATATCTATTTCTTTATCCTTTCTATAGCAACAACATTTCCGACGCTTGCAACGAACGCTCTGATGCGTTTCCATCAACAGCAGCAACAACATCATCAGCAACAGCAACAGCAACAGCAACATATTCACCCACAACATCAACAACACAAAACAACAACAATGTTGCATAGCTCAACGACGCCGTCGTCGGCGGCAGCAGCTGCTGCGCTGCTGGCGCCATTGAATAGCCTCAAGACATTGCAGTTAACGCAGCAGCAACGTTTCATGGCCAAAACAGCGCATCAACAATTGCTGGACATTCCGACGGCAGCAACAGGTGCTGCAAACACAATACAAAATGGCGGCCACAGCAATAACAACAGCAGCAACAATTGCAGTGGCAGCAGCAACAACAGCAATGGACACAACATCAGCAACCACAGCAGCAGCAGCAACAGCAACAGCAAACGCAAACGTTCCTGGTCACGAGCCGTGTTCACAAATTTGCAGCGAAAAGGCCTCGAAATACAATTCCAGCAACAGAAATATATAACCAAGCCAGATAGACGCAAATTGGCAGCGCGACTGAATCTGACAGATGCTCAGGTGAGTTGTTTGGCAAATGCAGATGAAGATTAAGACTAATGCTTCATCAATTTGCAGGTCAAAGTGTGGTTTCAGAATCGACGCATGAAATGGCGTCATACGCGTGAGAATCTAAAAAGTGGGCAAGAGAAACAACCACAGCCACAGGCGCACATGGGCTCTGGGAGCAGTGCGACAAAGGCATTGCTGCTGCCAGCTGCAGTTGGAGCTGGAGCAAGGTCACAAGAGCTGCTGGACTATAGCTCCGATAGCTGCTCCAGCGTGGAGCTTAGCGAACGAGCTGACGAGGATGATAATATTGAAATCGATGTAGTTGAATAGCCGCAAGTCAAATATATAAATTTCATATACAAATATATATATTTAATTAGTATATGTAGAGATTGCTAGTAACAATCAAGTTCAAGTTTTAGCATAAGTTTGTTTGTTTGATAGAGTAATTAATTTATATATAAAGCACGAATTTAATTTATTGCAAATTATAACGTAGGCATTAAGAACTTATATTTAATAAATAAATAATGTTATATGTACAAAATGAATTAATAAATTAAGACTCAGTAAAATCAATAGCCTTTAATTCACATTCTGGTTTTCTATTAAAACCTTGGAATATTATAAACAAATATATTTCTTCTTGATCCTGCCTTGAAAGTATTTTTGGAAAAGTGTCTTTGCAAAATCTATTAAAAGAAAAGTCGAATCTTCATTAAGAAATTGAATTATCCTTTTAAATTAACAATCTATCATCAATCTTTAATTTTATTAACATTCTTTTGCCGCTGAATGATGGGAATTCAAATGCCACAATTTGAGCGTAATATATCTTATATTTAAATTTCTCTTTATGTCTAAACATTTTAAATATAATCTAAATATTACTTATTAGTACTGAATCTCCAAAGCCTATATACTCATTTTATTTTTGGTAAACGAGTGTAAATATGAACTCAACAAGCTCTCATGTCGCTCTTGTCGAGTGTAATGAGCGAAAATCTGTCGATTGAGACTGAAGTAAAACACGATTGAGGCTGCCGAAGTGTGCTTCGAATTTGAGTACTAATTAGTATATTCAGTTGCATTTCTGAACTGCTGCAGGTAAGTCGTAATCGCTCTAGCTCTTTATTAAATACATCCATATTTTATTTATATATTTGTATTTGTGTATTTATATTTTATTTTATTAATCATAATCGTAATTTTGCTTTTACTTTTAAGAATAAAATGGCCATTATTAAATTATATTTAATTATTAAATGGTATTTCTATTGCTAATCAAGATAAATTTGGACATTATAGATCAAGATCATCATCTTGATAATGGCATCAAAGAAAGGCAAATAACATACTTGTAGTATTTAAAATACCTATTTTTGCCAATATAAGGAAAAGAGCGAAATCTTTGTGTTCAATCCAGAAACCCTGATAGTAAAATTTAACAACATTTAAGAAGTATGTTTATAATTAAAAATTAAATTAAAATTTCAATTTGTATAGGTTTAAAATTGGAAAGAGTTAATGAAAAATATAATAAACTCGTGCTACGTACAGGAATATTTATTTAAACATTGTTAACGGTTATTGGAATTCAATTCGTCATCCTGATCTAGAATACATATATGGGTCATTTAAAATAAAATAAAATAAAATTATATAACTATGATTATTTAAATTGTAATTATATATTATTATTATTATACATTTTTTAATTAAAATATATTTATATTAATTATATTTTTTTTAAATGTTTTTAATGAAATATATAATAAAATTATAATAATATCTTTATAATAAAAATCTTCATATAAATTAATTATAATATATTTATATTGATTTTAATATATATTTAGTTAAAACTAAGTTTCTTTTTCATTACATTTAAACAAAACTCTGAATAGCTCAATATAGGTAACATGAACAAAAACTATTAACGAAGTACAGAATTTAGTAATCATTTTATGCCAACATAAAAGAGAATCTAAAACAAAACAAAATATAATTGTAAAATGTGAATGGTTTAACTTATTGTTTTATGAAATACATCAGATAATTATAATTTTTGTTCAAACAAACAAAGAAGCTAACGAAGCCAGCTATTCATATTACGTAGATGCTATCGCAGAAACAGCTCTAATTATAATAACTTAGACTAATGACCAGCAATATTCCATAATTAGAATGATCTGGCCAAGTACCACACAAACTTATGAAAACAAACAATTAGGGATTAGCAAAGCAATTCATAATTGATAAAGCAACATATTAATACCTCATATATCATTAAAAGCGATTCGCTCTTAATAGTCTCCCTCTCACTCTCTCTCTCTCTCTGTTTGCGCTCTAAGTGTGGCGCACAGAGTAAACAATAAAAGAGCACGCAATGCCATTTTCTTATAATAAACAACCGAAAATTTAATTAAAGATATACCGCTGCGATCAGCAGAACTCGAAAATGCGACGAGGAGACCTTCTAATCTAGAGAATGATAAAACCCGATACCCGATACCCGACGACGACAACGGCAGTTGGTCAAGCGCGGGGGCATCAGCCGTAGCGGATCAGAGAGACAATTAGGCAAACAGTGAGCGCAAATTATCGACGCACGACATTGAGAAATTACTTCAATTCGTAATAATATTATTGTTATACACTAACAAAGGGCATAAGGAACTTGTAAATATGTTTGTAATGCAAGGGGAAACCAAATAAAATTGGCTTGGGTTGGGTTGGGCTATAATTTGGACGCGTATAACTCCATTTCTAGATGAACGATCTTCATGCAATTTTCGGAATAGATTAATAGCATCTAAATCTATCTATTTGTCATATTATCCCGGGGCATAAAAAATCAGAAAATTGCAGAATCTTCGTATCCTAATATCTAAATATATAAATTTGAAGTTTTTAGAGAAAGGAAAAAAATTTCGACAGGGCTATATCAACTTATTTAAATATATATATACTTTATGGGGTCTGCGACGTCTCCTTCTGCCTGTTACATACATTTTCACAAAACCATTATACCATGAATTCCCATTTTCAATGGGCTCAGAGTATAAAATTATTTACTAGTAAATGTTCTATAAAAAAAATAATATATTTTAAAATGAATATTGAATATAAATATTTAAAAAAAAAATACATTTTTAATATTAAATTATGGTTATAAATATTGTATAAAAAAAAATATAAATATAAAATTTGTAAAAATATTTTTTATTCATTAAAGCCATAACATATTGAAATGATAATGAAACATAAATACATATATTAACAAAAAACCTAGATGACTTTATGTATTTAGAGTATTTATTTAGCGACTTGCCATGATCTGAATTTGAACAATAATGTTTAGCTAGAGCTTCGTTTGTTCAGTTTGTTGTGGCTAAGCGCTGTGAACGGTTGAAATTTCAGTTAACGAATGTGCGGCAATGTGACGGCTTAATTGTAGAGCTAATATAGATAGAGACAAACACTGAGAACTACGTAAAAACTGTTGAGACAATGGGCAATGTGCAAACGCGTCAGCTTGACTCGCGGAATGCGACAAATAGACGCAGCAGTAAGTGACATAAGTATCTTATAGATACAATTTAAAAGCACACACTCTCACTCTCTCTATCTACCTATCTCGAATATCAATTAGGCATCCTGTGGAACTTTCGTTATCCCAATGGCGCTAGAAGACGCGATGATGTTGCCATGATCATCCACAACTCCAGGTTGAGCATTAGCGAATGGCTAAATCTGCTCGAACTGCAGCAATATGAAGGTCAGTTTAGTCAGCACTTTATTTGGTTCTTTTTTCTTCTTTGGTGCATTAACTCACGTGTCACATCCGCTCAAACAGAGAACCTAAATATGTATGCAACTGTCAACGATGTTGGCGATATAACCGATAGAGATTTGAAACGTTTGGGTGTACGCAGCATTACCCATCGCCAGAAAATGCTCAACAGTTTGTTGGGCGTGCGAGCCAAGCGTAGACAGTCAATGAATTTGGAAGGTAAGTGGCGAAAATTATTAAATAATGTCAATCTATAGCTTGGTTTATCTATGAACAGCCATGCGAAGTGCTCCGTGTGCGGTGCCGCGCCGTAAGAGCTCCTGTCCCATGGTTTATCTAGATGCCGATACTCTGGCCGATAGCAATGACAGCGCCGGAGCAGCTGTGATTACCACCAAAAGTGGCAAGGTCTTAAAGCAATTGACATTCGATGAGACAACCACAATGTGAGTATGCATAGTTAAGAATATATAAATATATAAAGCTTAAGAACAAATATTAAAATTAGTTGTTGTAGATTTGCGTATTTTGTAGATTTCAGTACAGTAGTCTATTTATTTCTCTTGTCTGACTTGTCAATTGTATTGAATATTTCATAGTTTTATAGGAAATAAAGTAGAATAGGAAAGAGAGCAGAGTAATTTACAAACATATTATAATTTATACCAAATATATATATTTAAAATATCCAAATGACCTATTAAAATATTCGCATAATTCAAGATAAATAATAACAAACCTTGCGCTTTATCAATTTACGGAATTAATTATATTTATTTAATATATATTTTTTTCATAATCTTAACTTGAAAATAGATAGTAGACTGTTATATATAACTACAGAAATAAAACGAACACATTCTAATTTTCTATTTTTAACTTTTATCAATTTGAACTTTTAACTTTTATCAATTTGAACTTTCAATTTTAAATAAATATACTTATATCAATATCAATACTTATTTATATTAAAAAGATTTCATTTGTGTCTACTTTTGACACGCTTTCAATTTTCTATAAAATATATTTCAAATATAACGAATACTCAAACAAGTTCCACAATTTAAAATATGTATGTACATACGAATGTATGTTATATGTATATGTATCCAAACAAAATTAATTATTATTAATAATGTATGTTAACATACAATTATTTAATTTAAATTGTATAATTTCAAATTTTGAGAAAATTATATAAATTTAAAATTTGTTATAAATTTTCAATACATTGCCCACTCCAAAAATGTAATATAAAATATTGGTTTTAAATATATCGATGACTTCTACAAGTTCCACACTTCAATAATATCCACATGTAACTTTTGATAGTCGTAATTCCCTGCCTGCCTACCCGCATATTGCCGCTCCAGCAATAGCAACAACCACTTCTCCAGCCCCTCACTTACATAAATATATTTCAATAACAAAAACTCTGCGCATGCCCCAAAAGAATTTCCCATAAAAAAAAGAAACAATAAACCTCAGGCAGGCGGCATAAAAATCTTAAAACAAAACACAAACAAGTCGGGCAAAGCGAACAACCCTCACAAGGACATTCGACTTGTGCCAGGGTGGGCCAAAAACGCAGAGCGAATTTAGATGGCAAAGAGTGCAGACGAGGTCGATGCGATAAGAATAGCAAAAGATAAGAATAAACTAATAGTTTTACAGTTTTTAGTAAACAGTAAATAAATATTAAATATTGTTAAAAGGAAAATAAGTCTTGTAAACACCAAAAGTTCGTTTCAATCTAAAGTCTGATAGTAGTAAAATTAAAAGAAAATTATTTGAGGCGTGTCCTGCGTATATATTCCGTAACGAAAAGCTAGCAAAATGGGCGTAGCAGGTGAGTGATAACAAATTGTAAATGAAAATATTTCATATTCTTCAAAATCATAATAGTTAATTTACAAAACTACAACTGCTGCTTGCATTAAATGTAAATAATAATTACAATTTTTACTATAATTACATTAGCGTAATTTTTTTTTTGCACTTGAACTTCAGACAAAAGTTCGCATATACCAAGAAACAATCCTGTGGGAGCGAATTTCCCTTTTTCAACAGTAGCCCGGCCGTGTGTGGGGGCAATGGACACATAGCGCTCTCACACGCACACAATAAATTACCCATAATAAGGGAAATTTGTAGAGGTGCAATAGCTCACACACACTCTCTCGCTCTTTCGCTCCCTTTACAGCTATGAGGAATTGAAGCCGCGCTCCAAGTGCAACAGTCCGCATTGGGGCCACAACGCCGACGACATGGAAAGCGGCAATAACAGTAACGTATCCACGCCCCTAGCCGCCTCGCCCAATCCCAATGAGCAACAGGAGGCAATTGCACTGAAAAAAGCACTCGAATGGGAACTGAGTTTGGATGCTCGAGAATTGCGTTCGCATGCCTGGTACCATGGCGCCTTGCCACGTCAGCGTGCCGAGGAGATTGTCCAGCGAGACGGCGACTTTTTAGTTAGAGATTGCGCCTCCCAGCCGGATAACTATGTGCTCACCTGTCGCAGCAAAGCAGCTGTCTTGCATTTTGTGCTCAATAAGGTGAGTTGAGGGAGGAGGAAGAGGAAGACTTGATAATGCGAAGTGTTGGATTAGGTATGAGGAACTGATGGAATGGGAGGAGTATAAGATTATTATCAAGAAAATTGTATTTTAATTATACATTTTTTAGCTAGAAGAGATTTATATATAATCAGGTGATTAAAAAAAGGCGAGGGAAACAGCAGAAAAGGAAATATTCTCAGCAAGATGAGTGAAGAGGCAGAGGAACAATTACTAAGAAGTTTTGGTTTATGTGGGTTATATTAAAGAAATGGAAAGTTTTAACAGATATACCTAAGTCATATATAAATCTTATCTAATCAAAAAATGTATAACTATAATAGAAATTCTCTAACTGAATAAGTTTAAAGTTCATAGAATAGAACTTTGAATGTGAAGGTAATAGAGATTCACAATTTAAGTAAAATATAGAATAGAATATATAAATATAAAATATGAATATACAATATAAATATATGAAACTCACTAACCTCATTTAATTTCTTCAATTCCCAGCTGGTACTGCAGCCGGAGACGGTTTACGAACGCGTACAATATCAATTTGAAGAGGATGCGTTTGATACGGTGCCAGATTTGATCACCTTTTACGTGGGTTCGGGCAAGCCCATATCGGCTGCCTCGGGCGCCCTGATACAATATCCATGCAATCGCACATATCCGTTATCCTTCTATGGCCACAAGATCGTGGGCAATCAGCTGCACACTCAAATGTTGGCCGGTTTGCGTGGCTTGAGTCCGTTGAACTCGCCCATGGGCAACAACAATGCTGGCGGCTCTGCAATCTTTCGCTTTGGCCAGCTGACGGGCGATGTTGCAGCAACACAGCAGCAACAGCAACAACAGCAACAGGCTGGAACGCCCGCCAGCCCGCACTGTTCACCGCCACGAGTGCGTCGGGATGTGCCGCCGCCCAGGTTGCCTTGCAAGAAGCAGCAACGCTCCCAGAGCTTGACACCGGCCCAGGCGATGGTTGTGTGCAACATAAATAAACAACAAGAGCAACAACAGCTTGGCGCAACGGATGTCACCAATGGCCATGGCCTGGCCCGCTTTCAGACCATTGCACGCTGTAATCCCACCAGCGATGTGCAGTTGCAGTCGCAGCATTTGGAGCACAAGTTTAGCACACAATCGTTGCCCCGGCAGAGCACTTCGGCAGCGCAGGCGCTGCGACAGCAGGCAGCGGCACGAATTTGCAGTTTGGCGCGCAATTGCAGTCTTGATACGCCCGATCGGCCACCAAGTCCGCCGCCCAAGCCGCGTAAGGAGCCAATGGCCGCAATGCTGGCGTATCAGGCCAGCGGCTCGGATTCGGGCAATGGTTCGGGTGATTCAGCACCAGGCGATATCAGTGAATTAAGCATTCAACGCGGAGGCGTTATTATCAAAAATCCGCGCTTTATGAGCACCTCAATTTCGAACGGTACTTTGAAGAGCTTCACGGAATTCGACGCCATAGCAGCAGAGGAGCAGCTCTTTACGCTGCCCATTGAAGAGTTTAAGCTGGTAAGAACTATATATTTGTAACAATATACGTAATGGTCTCGCTCTGTAATATTTTTAGAAAGAGTACACAGCTGTTCACACGCGCACGAATTAATTCATATTTTGAGACACTCGCTTCACACACGCGCCATTTTTAAAGTTACAATAGAACTGCCATAGACAAATTGACGCGTTCTATTGTGAATTAAAGCATTGCCACCTTACGCAATTTTATTTGAATTTTTTAAGGTCAATTAAATATCCCGTCAGCTCAGGGAACAGTTTCGCAGCTGTTACGTAACAACTTTGTGACAATTGCAACTTAATATATTTCCATAGCTGTACACATTTATATTTCTTTGATTTATGTATTTTTATGTACTCAAGATAATTTTAAAAGTCGCCATTTAAATTTAAACATTGTGCGATCAAATTGAATCGAAAAGTCGCAAAGCATTTGTAATTTTTGCAACTAGGTGGCAAGGTATGAACACTTTAACTCATATTGGCAACGCATGATACTACGGTAAAGCTTAAATTGTATTACGTTATTTCGTTGGCTAGATCAATTCACTAACCATACAGTGATCAAATGGATCTTCTAGAAAACATAATGATTGTAATATATTATATATAAAAGTGTTAATATTATACATATATTTATAGTTTGGGCATTTGAATAATAATTTTATTTCTCCTTTGTTTACAGTGCAGCAAATTCGATTTTGAGAATTTTAGTACTTTACTCTTGCCATCAGTGGAAAATAAGCCTTTGGATGGAGATGCTTTGAACACATTCAAGATGATGCTGCTGGAAACGGGCCCCAAGCTACTGGCCGAGCACATAACACGCATCGATGTGGGCCTATTTTTGGATAAGCCTGCTAATGACACAGATTGTTATTTAAGTTGTTCCGGTTTGGAGCTGTTAACACTGCCGCATGGCAAAGTGTTTCGCGAGGACATCATTGAGCGAACGCAGTGCATCAAGCTAATGGTTGCTGTGACCATACTAACCTGTCAAACGGATCTGGATCGCGCCGAGCTGCTCAGCAAGTGGATACAAATTGCGGTGGAGACAAAAACAGCGTTGGGCAATCTCTTCGGATTCTGTGCCATTATGTTGGGCCTGTGCATGCAGCAGGTGAGTCGGTTGAAATTTGGAAACAGTTGTGGAAATCTAAAGCATTGTTAAATTTGAATTTCAGATCCAAAAACTGGACCAGGCTTGGCACATTCTGCGCCAGAAGTATACGGACAGTGCGTTTACATTTGAGGCCAAACTCCGACCCACTTTGAGCAGCATGAATGAAGCCTCCAATCCGCAGGCGCCCAATACAACGGTGCCTCATGTTCTGCTCTATGCACTGCTCATCGATAGGCCGATGCTGGATATTATCGATCACAGCAATGTGGATGAGCGTCCCGCGCTCTACAACACCTGCATTGCGCCCTGGGAATCGAAGGCGGATGATTTTGGCATGACCATAAATTTTCAGCATTTGGATGCATCACGTGGGTTTCTTAAGAATCTAGATCTATATCGCAAAAATGCTAAGATTATAATGGAAGAAGCTAGCACAAGATTAGATGAACTGCTAGCTGATGCATTTCGGTAAGTATGAATAGTACTGAAATTTAAGCTCTGATTAATAACAAAAGTCTGTCTTGGTTTCAGCACTGAATTTCACGTCAAGTTCCTTTGGGGCAGTTCGGGTGCCACAGCCAAGCCCGAGGATCGTCATGGAAAACTTGAGAAGGTGCTTACATTGATGGCTGATAAATTCTGCAGCGTCAGCGCTTAGTTGCAAACCAATTGAATAAACAACGATATTATATGGAATCTAGTTTCTAAGCTAATATATAATACTTAACACAATCAAACAAAAGGAATACAAAACTTATACAAGTCTTATACTAGTCCCTTAAACCTTCTTCATGTCAGCTATTCCACAACTTTATCTAATTCCCTGTAATTTTGTGCTGTGTCTACCTCAGCCAATGTGTGTATAATTTTATATACAAACATACAAACAAACAAAATAGAAGCGCTTTTGTTACAGTTCAAATAATTTATAAAAACAAAAAATATTTAAAATTTAGTTAAGCCAAGTAAACTATTTAGTATTGTTAAAACATTTCTTAAAAACAAAATCATTTTCATGCTGGAATTAATCAAAATGTATTTATATTTAAGATAGTCATACGGATTCTCAAAGAGAGTTGACATTAACCAAAAATATTGAAGCACACTACCAAAGGCATTTATAGTCTAGTTCTTAAAAGACATATATTATCCAACTATATACTAGTATTATATACACACACACTATAGATCCGACAATATACAGTTAATCAAATGCATACATATTATAATATTGACATACATACATACAGTGTAAACCGTATACTAAATATAATTATAAAATAATTTTTTGCAATTTTATAAGTGATACTGCGGTAAACTATAATAAAGAAAATAAATGAAAATCAAAGAGAAACAAGTGTTTATAAATTTATATATAAAAGAGAAAGGGGCTGGGGAAATGCAATATGACTTAATCTTTTGTAGAGCGTTAAAGGAAGTCAAATATTAAAGTTGAGATGAAATAGGTCTTAATTTTAAATTTTCTAATGGATAATTTATATTAGAATATTGAATTATAGAAAATTTTTGAATATTAAATTTTAGAAAAATTAAATAAATCTAAATAAATAAAAAACTTCAATCATTATATTATATATACATATATTTAAAATTATAGGAAATTTCAATATTTAGTTATGGGAAATTTAAAAGCTTGTAGGATACTTCAATTAGAGAAGATCCCATATTTAATATTTTAATTATAGGCATAGTATTTAATAATAAATTATAGGAAAACTCTTAAATTAAATATTAAATGAAAGAAAATTAAATTTAATAAATCAAAATAATATTTGTTGTATATATTTATAACCAATTGACATATATGAACTTCTCATAAAAAAAAGTAGTAAAATTACACATACCTTAATTAGTTCAATAGTAAATAATCATATATTAGTATTAGGATGCAATCTAAACTGATTTGATAGATTGGGATTATCGTTTAGATGCTATTAAAACGCTACAGATATGCTTATTTATAGCTACTTGAACTAATGCCCGAATAACGATAATGGAGGCAACTCACTCGCCTTACGAAATGGCAAACAAATTGTGCATGCCACTTAAGTCCCGCACTACTTAGCTTTATCAGCCCACTCCGGGCGACACCAGAGTTATCAGAGATCATGAGAATAATATACTTATTATTTTTCATATGTATCATGAAGTGAGCGATTAAAGTGCCAGAGAACCCATTGACATTGCCGAACCAACAGGGCAGCTAAGCGGTTGCAATTTAAAACTAGCTCTGAAAAGTGAAACGAAAAGCTTCAGGTAGACAAACGAAGCTTTGAAGCCCCGAAAAAAAAGCTTTAGCGTGCGAGCACCTTTAAGACGAGTATGAGCGGCGACGGTGGCACTTTTCGCTGCAATCGCAAGCTAACGTTGGCCATGAGCGGTGGCTTTATAATTTTGGTGATCGCATTGACGGTCGGCCTCTGTGTGGGGCTCAGCGGCAGCAATGACGTCACAGAGGTGAGAGTTTAATGGATCGATTTGAATAAACATTGGCTAATTTTTGCCAATTATTTAATGCTTTTGGAATCAGGAGACACCCGCCTTCAGCATTGATCATCAGGCAAATACTTTTCTCTTGAATGGAAAACCATTTCGTTATGTCGCCGGCTCATTTCATTATTTCCGGGCTCTGCCCGACGCTTGGCGAAACCGTCTTCGCACTATGCGTGCATCTGGTCTCAATGCATTGGATACGTGAGTAGTACGATAGTTGTGTAAATCGTAGGACGTGACTGTGGCTCGCTTTGAGCAAGGCTGAATTTAATTTATGAATCAACACTCCGAATGGGTCTTACAGCTCTGATAAGTGAGCGGCTTTTACAAGCTGTTGATAAATAATTTTGTGCTAAATCCATAAATTCAAGAAATTACAAAAAAAAATACAATAAAGCCTAAACTTTACAAGGGAAACAGAAATTAAGTAAGCCTGAAGTTGTGGAACTCTAGTGCTATGATAATCTTTTTAGTTTTTTTTTTATTTATACTTTATAATACTTTAGGCTTGTAAAAACACAATTGCGAAAATACTGAACTAGTTCTATATAATTAAGTAGATGAGGATTGAACCCAATAAAAATTAATTGGGTGGCTTGCTATAGAGAGAATGAAATTGACATAGAAATCTTGAATTAAATGCTTACAATATAACTTATGGAATTTTCAGTATTTTAAGTTCATAAAAAAAAAAAAGTAACTCTATTGAGAAATGCTATATAGGAATGGTAATATCGCATTACAAATTACAAATTTAATAATATTAGTAGAAAAGAGTTGTTTAAGAGATGTTTAAGGATATTACAAACGCAATTGTAATATATCAATATTGAACTTAAAAAATAAATTTTTTTTCCGATCTATAATACTTTCTTCTAGTTAAAACTGGCATAGGCAAACAATTATAAATGTAATTAATAATTTTAATATTTTGTTTTGAAAATATTTGATATACTAAAGCTAAATCTTATTAAATTTAAATATAATTAATTATTTTTATTATAAAATCATATTTAATTATGGAAATATTTTATATACGAAAGCTAACTCTTTATGTATTTTAATTTATATTGAAATCAATTTATAATTTGAAATTCCCACCTAACAGCTACGTGGAGTGGTCGCTGCATAATCCACACGATGGCGAATACAATTGGGAGGGCATAGCCGACTTGGTCAAATTTCTGGAAATAGCTCAAGAAGAGGACTTTTATATAGTGCTACGTCCCGGTCCATATATCTGTGCCGAGCGAGATAATGTAAGTAAAGAAAATTATAGAAATTTCATTGATTCATTTTAATTTCAACACTATCCACAGGGCGGTCTACCCCACTGGCTGTTCACCAAATATCCCGATATCAAAGTGCGCACAAATGATCCCAGATATTTGGCCGAGGTTAGCAAATGGTATGCAGAGCTAATGCCACGCCTAAAGCATTTGCTAATAGGCAATGGTGGCAAGATCATTATGGTACAGGTCGAGAATGAATATGCGGCATACTATGCCTGCGATCATGACTATCTGAATTGGTTGCGTGACGAGACCGATAAATATGTGGAAAATAAAGCGCTGCTCTTCACTGTGGACATACCCAATGAACGGATGCACTGCGGCAAGATTGACAATGTGTTTGCTACCACGGACTTTGGCATCGATCGCAGTGAGTAGAAAAATATTTGAGAGATATATGAGGGAATTTTCAAAATAGACTTTCTTAATTTGAAGCTAAACGCAGCTAGGATTACATAAAATTTGTTACAATTAATACAATATATAGTATGATGACAATAAATACAACTCGAATTCCAAATGGCATGGGATGATCATTTCTACGAAACATATGAAAATTATTAAGATTTACCTTAAAAAAAAATAAAATAAATTTAAACCATTTGGACTATACATTATAATAACATGATTGTTGATGGAGCTATAAAATTGTTTAAATGGGTTTTCAATCTCAATTCTTTTGGTTTTTGTTATCAGAAGCTGAGATTATCCTCTGTTTTTTCGTGAGATAAGGCCTATTATTACTTAACTAATCATTTGGAAAGAAATCATTAAACTTAGCAAATGCTATTAGAAGTCGCAAAACTTCATGTGTTTGCAATCAAAAATCTTAATGACTGAATTATTATTTCAATCAAAGATTATTTTAGCAAAACTAATTAAATTAAATATAAGCATACTCAATTTTAGATCTAATTAAGAAAGTTAACTGAATACATAATTTTAGACCTATAAAAAAATTAAGTCCTTTTAATCAAATCAAAGAAAGTTTAACATTATCTTAACCGTGCAGCTTCTACCACTCTACATTCTCTTGTGCAGTTCATGAGATTGACCAAATCTGGAAATATCTGCGCGTCGTACAACCCACTGGGCCATTAGTCAATTCGGAATTCTACCCAGGCTGGCTGACCCACTGGCAGGAGATGAATCAGCGACGCGATCCGCAGGAGGTGGCCAGCGCATTGAAGTAACCCTTGAAAAAAAAAAAAACAAATATATATGTATATATATTGAGGATTATAATATTCGAAATATCTCTTTCAGGACCATACTCAGCTACAATGCCAGCGTGAATCTTTACATGTTCTTTGGTGGCACAAATTTCGGTTTTACGGCCGGCGCCAATTACGATCTGGATGGCGGCATTGGCTATGCGGCGGATATAACCAGCTATGATTACGATGCTGTGATGGATGAGGCGGGCGGAGTTACTAAAAAATATGAGCTAATCAAGCAAGTGATAGGCGAGGTATTGGAGCTGCCCAATATTGTGCTGAATCCCGCCAAGCGTTTGGCCTACGGCAAAGTGGAACTAACGCCTGCAATGGAGCTGCTGTCGCCGGATGGACGCGCTGCCATGTCCAAGGGCACGCCCATCAAATCCGATAAGCCCAAGTCATTTGAGGAGATGGATCAATACTCGGGCTTGCTACTCTATGAGACATCATTGCCCAGCTTGGATCTGGATCCAACACTGCTGAGGGTGGAAGAGTTGCGCGATCGAGCCCATGTCTTTGTCGACCAACAGCTTGTGGGCACATTGTCGCGGGAAGCGCGCATCTATGCGTTGCCCCTGAGTAAAGGCTGGGGCAGCACACTTCAGCTGCTGGTCGAGAATCAGGGACGCATTAATTACGATCGCGCCAACGACACCAAGGGCATCTTTGGCAAGGTGACGCTGCAGTTGCACAATGGCGGCGACTTACCGCTGGAGAATTGGACAACTACAGCCTATCCCCTGGAGGCCATCACTATTGAGAGCTGGCGCCAGAAGTGGCTAGAAAACGCAGCTCTCGATGAATCGATAGCCAGGCAGCGAGTGTTACGCACCGGACCCATACTCTACACGGGCAACTTTCACGTATCCGAGGTGGGTGACACCTATCTGAACCCGGCTGGCTGGGGCAAGGGCGTGGCCTATGTGAATGGCTTCAATTTGGGACGCTACTGGCCGCTCGGTGGACCCCAGATAACGCTCTATGTGCCCAACGAACTGCTCAAAGTCGGCTCCAATTCCCTGGTGCTGATCGAGTATCAACGCTGTAATAAGACCACAAATGGTGCAGAGCTGCCGGCGGTACAATTCGATGCAGTTGCACAGCTGGATGGAGAGTCTAGCGAGGCACAATAAATAGGTATAGCTTTTTTTTTTTGTTAATTTTTTATTATTATAATTTACAAGCGTTTTGTTTTTTTAGAAGCAGTTATTGATTTTGCTGTCGCATCAACAACCTTGACAAGCATTTGTTTATTTTAATATTTGCTAATCTTAGCTATTAATTTTCTTATATAATAAACACTGCTTAATTAATTCAAAATTATTTGCATTTTACTGACTGACATTTTTCTTTTTTTTTTTATATATATATATTTATTATAATTTTAGCTCGCTTTCAATTGACTCTTACGTTAAGCAGGAATTTCTTTTTATTTTTATTTACCTTGCTAGCTCAATTTACTATTTTTTAGTTACATATTTTTTTTTTTAACTAAATTTTGTTAGTTTTTTTCACTTAATTTGTATTATTATTATTTTTCACTTTTACTTTTTTTGAATTTTTCAAATATTTCGTTCATTGGCAAATGGAGATTCTGATTTTATTATTAAATTTAATTTTTATTTAATTTCTATCATTATTATTATTTTGTTTATTTTTCTTAATAAAAATATTTTATTTTGTGCGTCGAGACAATATTTTCTGCTCTTTTGTTAATAGCATTTGAAATACATTTGTAGATTATTAAGTACATTTAGCTTTCGAGATTCTCAAAAATATATTTGAATACAAATTAAAAAATAAGTCTGTTGTGTTTAATATACATTCTTAGAAATATAAAAAAATGTGTTCACTTTAAATACCAAAATATGATATTTAAAATTTGTTGTTCTTTTTGTTACTTATTGTTTCTTTAGGGCAGTATGGTTTAGAGAGGAAATATAAGAGGTATGTTAACAGATTCGATAAACTAAACACTTTCAAACATAATATAAAAGTCGTAAGTTGTTAAACAGAATAAAATTCTTAGTTATAGTTATGCGGATTTACAATGATGTTTTACAACCCATAGATTAACATATATATATTGTGCAAAACTTGTTTCGACTAATTCGACAGCAGTCTTATTTGAAAAAACAAGAAGAGAAAACATAACGAACACAAGACAGGTTTTTCTTTACATATCTATGATTCATTATTATATATAATATTACATAAATCGGCATGCGGCGTGTACAATTTAAGCTCGTCAAAAATCTAATCAGCAAACTACTTGTATTTTTAAAATATTTAATTTAGTTTTTCTTCTTTTTTTTCAGTGCCCCCACATAAAAGTTTCTGTTTCTTATTTGTTCATTCGTGTTATAAAAAATACTGCAATATATATATTTCTATTTATATAAATTTGTTGTAGGTTTTATAGTAATAGATTTTTGCTGTTTACATTTGAAATGAAATTTCGTGTCGCTCAAAATACCCTTGCAGTAGAATTTTGGGTTGGGAATGTTGCTTTATTATTATTATTATATCTGTATACCCTATAAATTGTGTTACATACTGCTAGGGCATATTCACTTCGGTTTGCCGAAGTTTTTTTTGCATTGTGGAAAAATTGATTTGCATTGTTGATATATATTTGAATACTTTTTCATCTCATTTCTATACATTTACTAAAAATATATCACAGCTGCATTTCGAGTTAATTTACTTTCTTCTTCTTTTACATATATATTTATATATATATCGTTTTTTTTTTATGTAAAAATGTATAGAAAATTGTGTTTTTTGTTTTCTTAGTAATTTTAGTGTTTTTGTTTAGGGTACAAAAGAAGCCTACGTAAAACAGCAAAAAATTTGGCAACTTAGTTAATATTTAGTCAATGTCCATGAAGACGGAATGCGTTTGCGTGTAGTAGACACTTATACATATATATACATATATATGTATAGTTAGGTATTTATAGTATAGGTAACTAACCGAAGCGTTGATTTAGATGATGCATAGTTGTAGTTATAGTTGTTGTCGTTCGTGTAGTTAAAGTTCAATTGCGGCTAATTGCTGTTGCTGTTTGCTATTTGTTGCTGTCTGTGATCGTCTCTTACCTGTCTAAATTGCTGTGGGGACAGCGTGCGCCATTTGTCAGTGCCATTTCGATTTTTGTGTATAGATATCAGCGCGTAAATTTTGCGCAAAACAAATGCCCAGAATCTGTAAGGCATAGAAGGGATTATTAGTAAATGCTTTAACACTTTATACAAAATATAAATATTTTTTCTTAAATTCAAAGCAAAATAAACTAAACACCTGAAAGAACATAACACCAATTGCGACCGTGGAAATAATAATTAAATTATGCTCTATCCATTCTTCGCCAGCCTGAACGCAGCCTTTCTCATAAATAATCTTAGAAAGCTCCATGCCCTGCGCCGCAAACTGCAAATAATGAAATGTAAAGGAAATAAAATAAATATAAATGAAATAATATAAAAAAATATAATAAACTTAAATTAAATAACATAAATATGAACATAATATATATAGATTAAATAATATAAATTTCAATGTAATTAACAAAATGTATAAAAAAGAAATAAGCAAGATTGCAGCATTTGAATTCTTGAAATTTACACAGAGTTCCAGCTTAAATAAATATAAATATATATAATTTATAAATATATACATTTATAAATTAATATATTAAATTTATAAACTTCAAATTCTGAAAATCAATTTAAAATTAGCAGAATATGCAACACGAACTAAATTCCTTTATTTCGTTCTTTATCGATCGATAAACAAAACATAGAGAGATTTGTAAAGACTTCAGAATAGATACGATCCTACATGAACAAATGAACAAGCAGAATTAGATCGAGTATGAAGACATAATAACAATCCCATAATCTACAATCAGATAAATAAAAATAAAGCAACAAGCTCTAACCATAAAGAACTAACAATATAAAAATTGTAGATATAAACAAACATGCAAATATATGTATTGTCAAACTCTTGCTCAGCACCTGCATGATGAGCAGGCTAACAACTGTAGCGGCCACACCAATTAAATGCGACTCCAGCCAATCCTCTCCAGCGCGCAAACAACCGCGCTCATGTATATTTCTATCCACTGGCTGCATGCGTGTATATAAAAATTTATTTAGCCTGCAAATACTATTTAGCTAATCTACATTTATCTTATTAACTTACGTAACCCTCCTTGCGCACATCGTAGCCGCATTGTTTGTTCTTGATCACCTCCTGCGGTCGCCGGCGACAGCATGAGAAGGGCACACCACACGCCTCGCGGCTGCCAATCGCAATTGAGGAGCAATTGAAATAGTTATTGCTATCCCAATCTTTTGGCCCATCGATGCCGCAACATTGCAGCCAATCCTCCTGTATCCAATCAATCAGATTCTGTTGATCCGGATCCTCGCGATAGTGCTTGATAAAAGCTCGCAGGCCTTCGGTTGCTTGATCTTTGATCTAGGAATATACAAATATATATAAATATTTATGATTATTTATAGTAGATGTATTTCTTATGATTACAATTTTTTTTAAATTTAATATAACTTTGTATATAAAATATATATAAAAAAAAATATTTTAAGATTATATTTTTCATTTATTTTTACCCTCAAAATAATATTTTAAACATGTTTTTATTTTCACATTCAAAACAAAATACGCTTGAAATCAAATAAACAATAAAATCGAAATATAATCAACTTGGCAACGCATTAAGCAGCGTTGTTTACATTCAGGTAGCCTCAATTCAATTCAGCTTTGTCCGCTAATTAGTATGCAGCATACCACGCACAAATGTTAACAACTTACCCAGCCTTTGTCCTTGAGCACAAACGCAAGCCCGCAAAAGCCAATCTCACTTAGCAGCAGAACGCTCAGAAATATGGCATACTGTAAATAAATAATGTATTAGATGTATACATACATATATCGTAAAAATGTATTAGATGTATATATACATATATAGTATATATTAAGTGGGCAGTATTTTGTATAACTTACGGCGCTCAGCAGGCAGGTATTTTCCCGCAGTGCACCCACACTGCCCATTAGACCCAACATAAATGTAATGGTGCCCAATATGATGAGAACAAAGGCGGGATCTAAGGCAATGAATGTTAGCTTGCTGATGTTGCGAAACATATCCTTTTCGGTCCAGGCCCAAATGCCAACGGAGAGCACTACAAGTGCGGTCAGCCAGATGATTACATTGCTGGTGAAGAGCAAGTATTTGAGGCAGCAACTGATTTCACTTGTTTCGCGACGATATTTGCGAACTGCGGGCATTTTTCCGAGTCGATGGCGGCGGCAAGAGCAACAGCTCGTCTGGATGATGGTCTCTAATTGCTACGGAATGATTATGGTTCTATTATACACTATTACTAATGACTGGGTATTTTTGTTATTTTTTTTATTTTTGTAATTTTACTAGAACGAAAAGCTGTGTGTTTACCAGCCACAGATTTTCGACTTAGCAATTGTGCGACACGAACAGCAAATAAGAAAACCTGTAAGCTAGTACGAGATGCATGATAGTTGTTAGCCTTTTCGAGAGTCTGTTATTAACATCACCAGCTTTAAAGTTGCCACTGTCTGGCAATCAGCGTTGCCAGACTGTTGTTTAATGGAGTGTAAGTTCATGTACATTTACTTGATTTTAGAGTTTTATCTACTCTACCGAACACTTCACTCCACCAGCAAACGACACTATTTCGCAGTTAACATAGTAAACCCAAGCAAACAACTCAATCGTTTATACAGTTAAGATTTTTGATTGTGCGCTTAACAGCGTAGACTCCCCCATTTAAATTACTCTTAACATTGACTTTGGTATTTTCTGTATGTACTCTTGCGGCACTCGGGTATTTTATTGAACACAAGAGTTAGCCACACTGATTTTCATCGTCGTGTGCAGTTGAAAAGGCAGTAGAAAAGATCAGTACCAAGAAAAATAAATATAACAATTAAATACCAAATAGAATTGATTAAGTGCTGTGTGCGTGGATCTATGAGATATTTTGGGCAAGTGCACGCATACAAGCAGCGTGCTCGGCCCCATTACCTATGACGACAGTGAGTTTAGTTTTTCTTCCACTTCTGCCCTCTCTGTGTATGCGTGCGTGTGTGAGTTTCGCTGATGGCTGAAGCAGAAAATGTTTAATTAGCAGACGAAATATGGACAAAACATATACATATGTAATACGCCATGCCCAAAACGTTGCAACAAATCAAGCGAAACTTACTTTTAATCTATAGTGTGCTCTGAAAAAAGACAGTTTGAATCAACCCCCCGCGTTTTAATCAAAGAAAAAAAAACTTGTATGTGTGCGATTGCTGCCACTGCTAGCAGCGCAGTCTAAAAGAAAAAAAATATAATAAAAAGTGAAAATGTAGTTATTAAGGCAAATCTTTGCCACACATAACATTTTTCGTGAATTTTCTGTGCATTTTTAATAGCTATTACACATGGACAGAGAAGCAATAGCAGCAGCAGCAGCGATGTAAAGTGCGTTCTCAGCCTTTGGTCGCCATCATAGCAGAGAAGTTGCCGTCGACGTCGCTGCCTAGCTCCTGTGCGTGTGTGTGTGTCTAGCTCAGTTAATCCCTACAAATATTGTGATCCCACGCTTGTATATCATTTTCAATTACAAGCCTCTCGACTAATTATGCAAAGTGTAAAATTTTATTAAAAAGGAAAAAGTACAGTGTTGCATTTATACACACATACACGTTGATGTATGCTCAAACATACATACATATATTATACATACAAACATAAAACATTTCAATGTGCAATATGGTGGACAGTGCGTAAAAATCACAACGACGACGTCGACGTTTGTTAACTGCTTACTATTTTTGTAGTAGACATTGCTTATGTTGTTGTTGCTGTTGCTTCTGCTGCTGTTGTTACTTGGGCTTGGTTGGCAACGGAAAACTGCTTTTTTAGCGCAGATGCAGCTAAACCAAAGTACATTAAATCAATTGCATTTGACAAAGTAAAACGACTTTCAGTGCTAATTTCGCTAAGCATACGAAATATACCAATATACGCACATACATACATATTTATGTATGTATAGAGAAATGCTGTTGTGTGTTTCTATTCGTATATTGTATACCTGTGCTCGCTTATGAATGTGTGTTTGTGTATGTGTGTGTAAGTGTAAGTAAGTTTTCGAATATGTATTTGTGTTCGGCTGAAAATGGAAATTATATAAAACCCCTTTTTATGTGCGTGAGGCGTTATAGATTAAAACAGCATGCGGCTGGCTCTTAGGCCTTAATTATTTCCACCAAAACTCACACACACGTACTTACACAGAAACCTTACGATCAATATGGCAGCATAGGTTGACGAAAAACGTTGCCAACTTTGTCAAGACTTTGTGAAATTCTCACCGTTGGCAAGCACGCAGCGTTCACATTTTACCAATCAATAATCTGCAAACGTCAATTAAAACAAAAAACAAAAAAATAAAAAAAAAAAAAACAAAATCAAAATACAAAAAAAAAAATAAATAATAATAAAATTTAAAAACAAACGCTCGAAGTATACGCACTCATGCTGTCCGTGCCTTCTCCATACATACGTATGTATGTACATATGTACACAGAAAAACGGTACTCTCATTGCTCTCACACAGAGAGATAGAGTCTGGGCTGCCTATATGTCTGTCTGTCGTCTGTCCGCTGTGATCAAGGAAATGACAGAACTATACAACACTCATACTCAAAATTTTGCTCGCTTACTCTTTTACTCCCCTGATGTTCAGCATTGACGTTGTTGTTCTTTTCATTTGGGTGTTGGTGGTGGCGGCGTCGCCCCACTTTTATATGTTTGTGCGTGTAAATTGTAACAACAACCACCAAAGGCAAAGCTTTTTGCTCAGCGACTACTACAGCGGCTTCCTTTTGTCTATTTGGACGCTGCTGCTACTGCTGCAAAAAAAGCCTCAACCGGAACTTTAACATCGTTGCCGGCGTCGATACTAACGTTTTTTCAATATGGCTTCTTTTAGCATTTCAATTTCATCACACAATAAATATTGTATGTAAACATTTTGCATGTGGCCGAGTAGTTTTGCCTCGGAATACGCAATTAATGCTGGATAGTAAGAGCTTTTCCAGCTGCAGTAACAGCTAAACTAACGGTTCGGTGTGTGTGCGTGTGCTCCGCAGAACAAATGGCTTTAGAATATTGCATACAAATGTATGTATGATTGTATGAATGTATGTACATATGTATGTATTTCGGCATACATACATACGTATTGAATGTGTAAGTTTTGTTGCTATCGGTCGTTATGTTATACATACACACTAAGTAATGATGTGTGTATATATATATATATATATATATATACATACATACATACGCATAAATAATATAGATGTATAGATTTGTATGCATGATTTGTGCGCTCCATTTTCTATGCAACAAATTCATTTTTTCCTGTTGCACGATTCACACATACAGACACAACTCATGACGATTAAATGTGTTATGGAAAGTAAAGAGAGAGAGAGAGAAAAAAACTCCTTCACTGTCTACTGTGCATGTATGTATGTACGTGTGTTTGTGTTTGTGTTAGTGAGCAAAACAAAAGTGCAAAATAAAAACATAACATGCCAAATGTTGTTTGTGCGTTACAAACACTGCAACACTGACTGCGCTGCATCTCCCACTCCCACTCGCTTCGCTCACAGTTTACTCTCTTTCCTGCTCTCCTTCTCTTTTGCTCTCTATATGTTAGTCTCTCGCACATCAAACGTTCGTAAGCTCAAAACCACCCCCACCCCTTAGGCCCCTTAGTTGGCGATAGATGTTCTTTGATCACGTAGATGAGTTTGTTTGTCATATATGTATGTGAGGAGATATTCGTGTGTCATTTATTTGCGCTTTGCTTCTTACCACCCAGTCAAACAGTCGGAAACACTGTACAGGTGTTAAGATATATGCATGCGTTTGTATGTGTATGTAAATAGATAATTAAAAGAAAGTTTTGTACAATATGTAAAATTTATGAAATTTTACGAACTTATCGTTTAGTCTATGTTTACTTAACGAAAATTGATTGCTTCGTTTAGCGATATTTTTTAATAGTATTTATTTAGGCTGTATATAATTTCTGATTTGATCAGCACTAAAACACAAACAGTTGATTTTTTTATGAAAATTATTATTACATATATATTACATAAATTTAAAAAAATGCACAAATATTTTTGTAAATCAACTTTAACTAGATTTTTAATATAACAAAAAATGTGTTTAAAAACAAAATTGTATTAAAACAAAAGCAGCTAATTTTTATTATACATCATTCGATATTTTTTTTATTTCAAAATCATTTGATATTTTTCATTTATTAAGAAGTGTGAATAGCTAAATTAAAATTTAAACATTTTTAAAATTAATTAATATATAATTTGTTATTCGCAAAGGCAAAAAATATTTATAAAAATATTTAAAAGGATTATCAGTTTAAAAAAAAAAAATAATCAACTCTTGCACATCTGCTAATATTTCCTGCAATGGTTTGTATGTTTATCTGTTGCTTGAAGTGCTCAAAATATATGTACATATGTACATTCATTTTAAATTATTGCAATTACTTTTTTTTTTATCAATATTAAAAGTACTTGCTGATAATGTAATCAAGCATCAAAACCAAATACAAATGCACGCTCAGGCAGGCAGTGCAATTGTTTGCAAGTGTGCGTATGTTTTTTGGTATATACATATTTAAATACATGTATGTATTTGTGTGTGTGTGTGTGTGTGTGTGTGTGTGTGTGTGTGTGTGTGTGTGTGTGTGTATGTATATGAGAGTGTATGTACGTTTGAAGAATAGTCTCCGATTTTAATGCCACACAACCCCCACATTTTAACGGCGAGAGGCGCTCTCACGTACACTAATTCTATAAATGCCGTTTACTGTTTTTGTTTACCTGCCTGCTAGTTCGAGAGGGGTTGTGCGTGATTCGTGTTTGTGTGTGTGTGTGTGTTTAAATCTCTCTTTTCTCTCTCTCACACACACATATACATGTATACTATTACAATTACTTTTCACTTGCGTTCGTTCATGCGTTTAAACATATGAAAAAAAAAAAGAGGTTGGCTGGTTGGTCTTGGCACAGTGTTGAACAGTGTTGCACAAACACACACACAAATATATATAAATATATATATACCGACGCACACACTTGTAACTGTGAACTGTGCTCGTCTTCTGGTCACACTTGGCAGTCAGGCACAGGCTGAAAACTAGAAAATGGCCATGTTTATTGAGATTGTGAATTTTTCAACCCCAAAACATAGAACAAATAAAATACAAATAAATAAACTAGTAACGAAACGTAATGTAAACGGCAGTCAATGAAGTACGTTTACTAATAACTGTGATTTTGAGCAAGCAAGTATATAGAACTTAATAGAGGCGTTTAGTGAAAATATATATCTATAAATACAAATCATAATTTTAATTGTGCACTAAACGATATTTCATACTTATTTGCAGAGCTGAACAAGGTCCAGCAGCCGTTGCAGCAATTTATTTCGTAAACCCATAAAGTCCCACATGTCCGCCAAAGCTGAGGCGGACAATTTAGCCGCCAGCGGTGGCGGCACCGGCGGCGCCAATAACAATTCAAATGGCACCGCAACACCGGCACGACGCCTGCGCACCCGCAATTCAACCGGAAGTGGCAGCGAGTCGGCCAAAAAGAATACAAACAACAATAACAGCAGCAGCAGCAGCCACAATAACAATAACAATATTAATAGCAACAACAACAACAACTGCAACAGTAGCAGCAATAACAACAATAACGAATCAGCTGCAACGGGACACGATGGTCCAGCCGCATCGATGGGTGGCTTAACAATGCCAATATCAGCATCAACTGGTGCTGGCTCTGCCGGTACTTCATTATCAGGACCACCCAGCTCCGTGGAACGTCCCATGCCCAGCGTGCCCATGAATCATGCTAGCAGCAGTGTTTCGGCCAGCAAGAAGTATCACAACAGTTGTCCGCATCCAACGCCGACGGTGCACAAGAAATCGTTGCATACGAAGCCCCATAGCAGCAATAAATTCGATCAGGGCAAGAATGAGGAATTCAATTTTGATACACCGCCCGAGTGTCCAGTATTTCGGCCGACAGCGGAGGAGTTTAAGAATCCATTGGCATATATTAGCAAGATTCGATCTATAGCGGAGAAATGTGGCATTGCCAAGATCTTACCGCCGGACAAATGGTCGCCGCCATTCGCTGTCGATGTGGACAAATTGCGTTTTGTGCCGCGCGTGCAACGTCTCAACGAGTTGGAGGCAAAGACGCGCGTCAAATTGAATTTCTTGGATCACATTGCCAAGTTCTGGGAGCTGCAGGCTCATCTCTGAAAATCCCCATGGTGGAGCGTAAAGCTCTCGATCTATATACATTACATCGCATCGTACAGGAGGAGGGTGGCATGGAGCAAACCACCAAGGAGCGTAAATGGGCCAAGGTGGCCAATCGCATGCAGTATCCATCCAGTAAAAGTGTTGGCGCCACACTCAAAGCTCATTACGAGCGTATACTGCATCCCTTTGAGGTGTACACCTCGGGCAAAGTGTTGGGCCCAAATGCGGCCGCATCAACTGTGGGTGCAACGCCCGTTAAGCTCGAGGATGCGGGCACCGATTACAAGGCCCATGAGATACCCACACGTCAGCAAATTGCGCCGCCCAATGAGAATAATACGCGTCGCTCCAAGCGTTTTGGCAATTCGAATGCCAGCTGCGGCCTAAACAGTAAGCCAGGCACCGCTGCTGGTATTACCATTAAAACGGAAACCAAGGAGGATTTCAAACGCGATCTATTAAGCAGCTTTAATGCTGTCAATGCGGGTGCCACTGCAGGCGCTGGCCAATCGGCGGGCTCTGGAGCTGCCACACCGAATACACGCGCCACCCAAAAGAAAGCCACCACGGAAGTGCAGCAACCCCTTATCGATCCACTGATGAAGTACATCTGTCACATCTGCAATCGCGGCGATGTTGAAGAGTCAATGCTGCTATGTGATGGCTGCGATGATAGCTATCATACCTTCTGCCTGCTACCACCATTGAGCAGCATACCAAAGGGTGAGTTCTATGACATTAAAAAAAAAGAAAAAAGAAATATAGTTTTATACCCTTTCGAAAATCAAGATTTGTCTTTAGAAATATTGTAAAAAAAAAAAAAAATTGTGATTATTATAATTTCTATTACATTTATAAGTCATATAATCTAATCAATAATTTCATTATTTCTTTACTCCATCCCACCAGGTGAATGGCTTTGCCCGCGTTGTGTTGTGGAGGAGGTGAGCAAGCCGCAGGAAGCTTTTGGTTTTGAGCAGGCCGAGCGAGAGTACACCTTGCAGCAATTTGGCCAGATGGCCGATCAATTCAAGCAGGAATACTTTCGCAAACCGGTGCACCTGGTGCCCACGGAGCTGGTGGAGCGCGAGTTTTGGCGCATTGTATCGTCAATTGATGAAGATGTGACTGTGGAATATGGCGCCGATTTGCATACAATGGATCATGGTTCGGGTTTCCCCACAAAGAGCTCGAATTATTTGCTGCCCGGTGATCAGGAGTACGCCGAGTCTAACTGGAATTTGAATAATTTGCCATTGTTAGAGGATTCGATACTGGGTCACATTAATGCGGATATTAGCGGCATGAATGCGCCGTGGATGTATGTGGGGATGTGTTTTGCTGCCTTCTGCTGGCACAACGAGGATCACTGGAGCTATTCGATTAACTATTTGCATTGGGGTGAACCGAAAACCTGGTACGGTGTGCCCGGCTCCTGTGCCGAGCAGTTCGAGGAGACGATGAAGCGTGCCGCTCCTGAGTTGTTCTCCTCGCAGCCCGATCTACTGCATCAGCTGGTCACCATCATGAATCCGAACATATTGATGAATAATGGTGTGCCCGTCTTTCGCACCGATCAGCATGCCGGCGAGTTTGTCATCACCTTTCCGCGCGCCTATCATGCCGGCTTCAATCAGGGCTACAATTTTGCCGAAGCTGTCAATTTCGCTCCGGCGGATTGGCTGAAAATGGGACGGGAATGCGTCAATCATTATTCAATGTTGCGTCGCTTCTGTGTCTTCTCGCACGACGAGCTCGTCTGCAAGATGGCCCTGGA
Source organism: Drosophila antonietae (assembly GCA_030914385.1). NCBI lineage: Eukaryota > Metazoa > Arthropoda > Insecta > Diptera > Drosophilidae > Drosophila > Drosophila antonietae. The sequence goes on along the minus strand of JAUESO010000543.1, from coordinate 22,684 downwards.
GCCAGCCAAGCTAACATTTGGCATTGCCACCGCTTGCTACATCGACATGGCCGAAATGGTGGACACCGAAAAGAAACTGCGCAAATCTCTGCTCGAATGGGGTGTCACACGTGCCGAACGGCGCGCCTTCGAGCTGGTCAACGATGATGAGCGCCATTGCCAGGAGTGCAATACGACCTGCTTCCTGTCGGCCGTTGCCTGTGAGTGCAACGACAAGCTAATCGTCTGCCTGCGCCACTACACCGTACTCTGTGGCTGTGCGCCAGAGAAGCATACGCTCATCTATCGCTATACGCTGGACGAGATGCCACTGATGCTGCAAAAGCTGAAGGTGAAGGCGCACAGCTTTGAGCGTTGGCTCTCACGTTGTCGTGACATTGTGGATGCCCATACGCCCACCTCGGTCACCCTGTCCGAGCTGCAGGAGCTCTGCAAAGAAGCGGAGACCAAAAAGTTTCCATCATCTCTGCTCATCGATCGACTCAATGCGGCGGCCATTGAGGCAGAGAAATGTGTGACAGTCATTCAACAGTTGGGCATTAATAAGGTAAGTTCGATTCGAGTGACTAAATAAAGTAATTCAACTTAATCAGTAATATTAATAATGAATAATTCTTAATGCTAACATAATTAAATGATATTTGCTTTATATTTCTTATAATAAAAAACTATTTACTTATATACTTAAATATTTACTTTATGCTAGTAAATCTTTTCTAATTTGGACACAACAAACTTATAAATTATTGAAGCAAATATATATTATTTTGTTATATTATTATTTATTGGATATTATTTTGTCTAACCTAATACTTAATATCTGTTTTTGTTTTAAAAATCCGATCAAATTAGTTTTAAGATTTTTTTTAACGTAAATATTTTAGATTCAGTAAAGCTTTCCTAATTTGGCCAGTAGTCAGTTCCTGTTCATTCTACTTTTCAATTTATTATTATATTTAAATATTATTATTTATTATTTTATTCTGTCTCTTTGATAATATATATTTATTGCTTTAATAGCTCAATAAAATGAGTGGTACGAATATAATATATTTCTTTGATAATTGAACATGTAAAAAAATATTTTTTTTTTTGTTTGTTTAACTGCATGATAAATATTTGAACATAGAGTCGGTTATTGTACTACCAATTTATATATATTTAATAGATCGTATCACCAATTTTATCGAGCTATTATTAAATGTATACTTACGACAAGCTAATAGTTGTTTATTCGGTAATTCGATCAAATTGTGGTACCAACAGTATTTCATATAGGACAAATAAAAATTAGAAACAAATTGTTCAATTGATAAATAGAGAAAATAATAGTTAATATATTTTTATTGTTTTAATATTTTGATAAAGTAATTATATAATTAATATACTTTTCTATATATGGAAACTGAATGTATGATTTACAAAGATATTAAAGAAAATACTTTGTCATGTTGTAACGGCTCTATAATTTTAACACAAATAACGCCGGTTAATGTTCGTATTACCAATTTGATCAGACTATGTTAGCGATAAATATTATTTTGTATAATATTCGATAAGAAATTAGTGATACGAACAGTTATCCAAATGATATGAATTCAATCTTTCAAACAGTTTAATATTACAAAAAGAAAATATTTCCAGTTTAAGATCAGAAAAATTCAAAAATTCAACCATTCCAAATAATAGCCAATAGATATTATTATTGATTTAAAATTCAGATCAAATAATTTATACGAATTGAAAATTAATTGGTCATACATATCATAAAAGTTTTAGTATATTGTTTAAAAAATATATTATTAAAAAAATGTATAAAGGTATATTATTTTAATATTATATTGTAAATAGCATGCATACTTTACTTGTTGTAAAAACTATATTCTTAAATCATTTATATGTATGTATATTGAAGGTGCGCACCCGTTCCGATCATAATCAGGAGGCAGCCCAATATAAGTTAACCATGGAGGAGCTGGAGCTGTTTGTGCAGGAAATCGACAATCTATGCTGCATCATCGATGAGGGCGCCTCGGTGCGTGAGCTTCTAGTGCTTGGCCGGCAGTTTGTGGAACGTGCCGATAGCCAGTTGCAGCAGTCACTGGAGGCGCTGGAGGAGAATGAATTGGAGACGCTGATCAATGAGGGTAGCTCGTTGCGTATTGAGCTGCAGCAATTGGATCATCTGCAGAAACGTCTCAAGCAGTGCAAGTGGTACAAGCGATCGCAGGGTTTGCGTGAGACCAGCTCGAAGTTGACGTACAATGATGTGAAGACATTGCTGCATACGGCAGCCGCTGATCTGGATCCCACAGATCCGTATGTGGATCGTGAGATGCGTAAATTGCAGCAAATTGGAGCAGCGATCGAGGCATGGGAATCACAAGCAGCTAAATATTTCCGACGACTCAATCAACAGCATGAACTGGCCGAGATCGAACAGTTTCTGAAGTCCGCCACGGAGATCAATGGGCAGGTGCCGTCGCATGGCATACTGAAGGATGCGCTGCGCAAGGCACGGGAATGGCTACGCTCGGTGGAGCAGCTGCAGCAGAACAATCATGTCACCTACTGTCACACGTTGGAGGCAATGATTGATCGGGGCCTGAGTATACCTATTCAGCTGGAAGAGCTCGGACGCATGCAGGGCCATTTGAATAGTGCACATCAATGGAAGGATAATACGGCACGAGCGTTCCTCAAGAAGGGCACATTCTATACGCTGCTGGAGGTGCTGATGCCACGTGCAGATGCCATCAATATTGACTCGGATCTCAAGCCGCGTTTCCAAGATGATTTCCTCAAGGACAAGAATCCCGCCGAAATTGTGGCCAGCTTCAAGCATGCCGAGGAGCAAGAGTTGCGTGATATGCGTGATTTGAGGCGCCTGAATATGTCGAAGAATCCATTGCGCGATGTCTTCTGCTTATGCAAGTCAGAGTTCCGTGGCCTGATGCACAATTGTCAGCTTTGCCGCGATTGGTTTCACGAGGACTGTGTGCCTCCAGTGCCCCAAGCACTGATGGTGCAACAGAATGGCAACGGCGGTGCAGTCAATGGTGGAACATCATCATCCATGCCAGCGCAACCCAAGTGGCTTTGTCCGAGCTGTGTGCGCTCGAAGCGTCCACGTTTGGAGACGATTCTGCCGTTGCTGGTGCAGCTGCAGCAGTTGCCAATTCGTTTGCCCGAGGATGAGGCGTTGCGTTGTTTGGCGGAGCGTGCAATGAACTGGCAGGATCGTGCCCGCAAAGCGCTCAGTAGTCCTGATGTGAGCGCCGCTCTGGATGCCATTCTGGCTCAGCAGCAGAAGCGACGCTCGGAGAGCAGCAATTGTGCCGCCGGCCTGGGCACCATAAGTAGCCCGCGGAAGCCGCGACGTTCGCACAATCTGTCCAAGCTGAATACGAACAACATTGGTCGCTCCGAGTCCGATAATGAAGATGGCGATGATGTGGACGACGACGATGATGATGATGAGTGCCGGCTACGGATTGTGGAAGATGGGTTTAGCAATGATGAGGACGAGCAACCGTCTCGATTGGGTCAAGGGAATACGCAAACCAACAACAGCAACGGCGGCGGCAGCACTGATCTCTTGAAGCTGCTCTCCGACAGTGAAATTGAGAATCTACTGGAGCTTATGATGGAGGGTGATCTGCTAGAAGTGTCGCTGGATGAGACGCAAGAGCTGTGGCGCATCCTCGAAACAATACCGCCCACACCGCTGCAGGCGGAGGCTCAGGAGCTCGTGGCCCGGCATTTGCAACAGCATCGTCCACAGCAGCAGCAAAGTCAGATGACGGCGTCAACGTTGACCAGCGTATCCAGCATACACAGCGGAGCCGAGGATTCCAACGATAGTCTGCTCGTGCAGAATAGCCCTAGTCCCGGGGCGGGCAGCGGTGCCGGTCAAGCGGTGCGCAATAAGAAACGACGCTCCAATGATGCCAGCAGCGCCAATGTGGCAGTGCCGCGCAAGAAACAGAATACGCCTAAGCAGACGCCGAACAAGAAAACGCCGGCGGCAGTGCGGAAGAGCGACAGCAAGGCGAGCAGCTCACCGGGCGTTGATGCGGATGCTGAGAACAAGCAGGCGAATGGTGGAAATACGACGGCGACAACGACGGTGACGACGACGACGACGCCAACGACACCGACAGCAGCAGCGTCGGCGGCAGCTACCACGCCCATACCAGCAGCTGGCCATAAGAAACGAAAGCGCACCACCACAACCACAAACAACAACAATAGCAACAACAACAATAATAACAACAGTAATTCAGGCGGAGGCGGCACGCCCACAGCTGGCAGCAACAATAACAGCAGCAGCAACAGTAATCCAACAACAGGTGTCGGCGGCCAGAAGAAACATGCGCAACGCACGCAGCAAACGGCCCAGGAGGATGACGAGGAGGAATGCCGTGCCGAGAATTGCCATAAGCCGACGGGACGTGAGGTGGACTGGGTGCAGTGCGACGGCGGCTGCAACGAATGGTTTCACATGTACTGTGTGGGCCTGAATCGCAGCCAGATCAAAGCCGACGATGATTACATATGCATACGCTGCTCCAAGACGGTCAGCGTGGGCGTTGCCGGAGGCAGCAGCAGCCTAACGGTGACTACAACGACGACCAGCAGCCTGACGCTGAGCACAGGGACGCCGAGCAAGCAGCGAGCAGCGCAGTCGGCGCGGTAGAGAGTGAGTAGAAGAGAGTGAGAGAGACAGAGGCGCAAAAAGAAGGAGCGAAAACATGGTACGATTGTAGATCGCAAGCAAAAAGAGAAGAACAGAACAAGAAAAACAAACAATTTGACAACGGTTGGCAGCACCGATTCGATTAAATGTGCTTGCGATTAATCGATAAACTGCTATCACAGTGTTTATACACATGTTTATCAAACACACACATACACGCTTACACATACATAGACAGAACGTACACACAACCACAGACAGACCAACACACACACACACACACATGCGTTAAACGGTATTTACTAAGTTTTAGTAAAAAAAAGTCACTTGAACGTTTTTTGTAGTACATATTTACTAATTATTGCTATTATAACGCAAAGCAAACGTATTTTAAAGAAAGAAGAAGAAAATCAACACACACACACAGACACAAACAGAGACATAGACGCAGACACACAATTGAGCAGTAAACATTTAAGTGAATAATTTAATTCAACTGTAAAATGGAAAATATAAACAAATTTCGTATGTGTAGGTGCGGTACACATTTTTTACGTTCGTTTAACGTTCTCTTATATATTTACTAAATGTAAATATATAATATAGCTATATATATATATACATGCATATATATGTATATACATATATATTAAATTTACCATTACCTGCTACTATTAGTTTTTGTTAATTTAATTTACAGTTTGTGTTCGCTTTAAGTTTTGTGCGACGCGCGCGCGTTTTTTTACGTTATTTTTTATTTTATTTTATTTTAATTTCTTCATTCAAAGAACAACTTATAAAAAAAACAAAAACGAAAACGAAAAAAATGAACATTATTTTACTTCTGTACAGTTTTTCTGTTTACTTAAAGTGAAAAGCCAAGTAAAATTTAATTGTTATTTTATAAATACATATATACATATATAAATCGAAACATTTATATATCTTCCACTAAACTTGATATGCGATATAATTTTTGGACGCGTGGCGCGCTGTAATCCATTTTTTCTCTTATATGTTTTATTTGTTTTATTTTTCCTACTACGAAACGATTTAATTACAAATAAAGAAACATTTATACTAAAATTAATGTAGCATAAATAATGCACAGATAAATCTAAAGAAGAAGAAAACAACAACAAGAAACACATTTTTGTTGACAAAAGTTAATTAAAACAAACAAACAAAAAAAAAAAAACATATTCTATAAATAAATTGCAGCCCTAATGCTAAGTTTACGTTTAAACAAAAATGAAAATAAAAAAAAATATAAAGTAAAATTACAAATAAATGTATAATTTTTAATTTAAATTTAGTAAGCTGATTAGAGAACAAGCCACTTTGAAAAAAACAAATAAATAAAAAAAATCTACAAAAAAAATGGCAAAAACAAAAAAATAACTTCTCAACGTACAACAAAAAAAAAGCTTAGAACTATGCAAAAAAACGGAACAGTAAAAAAAACTTTGTAAAATCATTTTTTAAGCGTGTAAAAATATTTAAACGGGTTATCAACAACAGAACCCAAAATTTAAAGGAAAACAAACGAAAGAAAGAGGAAGTAAGATGACGAAGAAGAGAAATACCCTAAAATATTAAGGCGCAAAACATTTTATTTAAATAAGCTAAACACTGTACGATTTCTTTCAACGAACCCAAACCAACCACAAAAACAACAACACAAATCAAACCTTAGAGACCACGCCCCCATTTCCACAAGAGAACCCACAATATGTAATTCTATTATACATATAAATAAATTATATATAAATAGTATTTAAAAAAAAAAAAGAACTGTGTGTTTTAATTGAATTATATAATATAATTTTACACTAATTTGATTTTGATTTGATTAATTGTGCACGTTATCTACAGCTCACCTTGATTGACTTGTTGAATGACCTACGGCTCGCACAACACGTGCGCCACAAATTACCCCGTTAGTCATAGACCGGGCAGGTGTATTGGGCCCTAGGACTAGACTAATGGGAAGCACCTGGGCGCAATGATAACAGCATTTTTTATCTGTGCTTGTTGTTTGTAAACACTCGAATAATATGTGCTAACACACATTTCTCTTGTTCTTTTCGCCTTTTTTTTTAGTTTGCATAAATCGTTAACACCTGTTCTTTTCATGGTCATGAGCAGGTGTTTCCATGGAGTTGAGTTATGTTGTAGTTGAGCAAAAATGTTTACAGGTTATCCTCGCAGTGTTGCGTATTGGCAAAATACTGGGAATTTCTTGAACCCAGTATTGAATTTCATCTTAGATTACATTATTTTATGCCCAATAAATCATAAAATTTGTTATGACTCATCGCTGATTTGAATCATTTACTTGACTACTAAATTGAATCATTTATTGATGTAAGTTATATGGCGGCTATAATATAGTATGTGGTAAACACGAAACGTATTATATAATGTCATATAATGCCTAATACCCCAATTAAACTAGACTTGTCTCATTGGCAATTAGACCAATCGGGTCCAATTTACAATTAGATCGAGCTGTGGCAAATGTGACTTTGTTCTTATTGGGAATATGTGCATATTATAAATGTATTAACTTCCTGGTCTAATTTTCAATTAAATCGATTTGGTGAAAAATAATAAATAATAAATATAAGTATTTTAATAAAATATAATAATACTGTAACGAATTACATAGGGCAGACAAAACGATGCAGGATATATACTTATTGGATATACTGTGCTTATTGGGAATAAGTATGTGGCCGTTTGGGCTTGTAGATAGAAGATATAAATATGTTCTTTACTTGACTACGGTCAGTTCGGCATTAACTGCATTTTCATTGAAAACAATAATTTAAATCTTCACTGAATCTTAAATTAAGTTGCCCAAATCTATTTATTCTGCATTCCTTGATAATCAATCATGAATTGCAAAAAACGTTTTATGATATAAGTATATATATGTACATTTATATTTATAGATTATGAGTGAACGCACTTTAAAAACTTAATTATTTATTTAAGTGGATGACTAAAAATATAGTGAAGGAATTACGAATTTCCATGCGAACTGGACGACTAATCAGACTTATTTAATATATGAAGATTACTATCTAAAACAAAATGAATTAATTTAATCTCTATCTAAAGATCAACGAAAGAACATTAATACTTATATTAAGCATTAAAATATGCTATATAAATCTTAAAATAAATAATAATAAAGGAATTTATAGATGAACTACAATACCTAGTTTAACTTATTATTTATTAAAGCACAAATAATTAATAAAATAAAATAAAATTTTAACTTAATTAAAGCACAACAAATAATTAATTTATACAAATAAAATAAATTTCTAGATTAACTTATTATTTCATTATTAACATGAAATAATAATAATATTAAATTTCTAACTTAAATTATTATTTTATTAAATGAGAATGAGAAATGAATAAATAAAATATATAATAAAATATTATATATTAACTTACTCCATTAGGGCACAAAAAAATACTTTATACACAAATTTCTAGATTAACTTAAAACAAAAAACTAAATAAATAACTTTCTAGCTTAAGTTATTTTTCATGATAGCACAAAAAATACAAAACAAAATTTCTACACAAGCATTTGCAGCATAATCACAAAATACCCGTGTTTAAAGGTCGAAAGGTAGAGGTAGAATGAACAGTAAATAAAAATACTATCTAGTCAAAAAAGAAAGAAATATAGAGGAAGTTCTAGATTAACTTATTTTATCATTAAAAAAAATAACAATAATAATAATAAACAATAAATAAATAATTGTTCTATACAACACAAACTAAATATAAAAATTCTCTTTTACAGGGTATCCACAGCTGAGCTGCCTTATTATTTAGCCTTAATTGAACCATCAATTCGTATTCTTCATAAATTGTTTCTAGATCCAATGAAATGGCATTTGGTAAGTTTCATCAAATTTTGATTTCATTTATTTATTTTTTTTTATCGTTTCTCATTAAGTTTATAAATCGATTAAAAATTGCCAAATAAAGCCGCCTTTTGATTCGCCCCCTATTATGCAATCGGCAATGAAGTCAAGGTCGTTGCGGTTGGCTCTTATCATTGTTTGTCGCGCCTGTTAATCAGTGATCAAATTGAAAGTCAATCAGGAAATGGCAATTCGCATTGCATGTTTCACATGACACGAATATACATATATAATCAGATATAAGCTATGTATGTATGTACATCTAATTACCAATTGGGAAAATTGAGCTAAACAACAACAATGGATTTTCAGAAAATTACTTGTTCTCTTTTTATTACGCATACGAGTATATATATATATTTATATACATGTATATATATCATTTCTAATGCCGCGTGCAGTTGAGTTTACATTAGTTACATTAGTTTTTGGTTTGTTTTTCTTTTTCTCATATCAGTTACAAGAGGCTATCAAAAATAGTTGCTACTGTTTGTCTGTCTGTGTGTGTGTGTTGCAGCATTAGGCATTGATTGTTTTATAAATATACATATTTAGAAAATACTAAAGCACTAAAACATATTCTTCATTCAACTTCATTCTGTGTAGTAGGACAAGATTTACAATAATCATAGTATTTAACATGCCTTCTTCGCTTGCAATAACAATAATAGTTTAATAATAATAATAGCACATAATAAACAATTGTTTTTAGCCAAAAATCAATGAGATTTGGCTGACATATTCAATGGTAGTTGCGCTTGACCCAGTTGACAAACGGTCAAATGAGTAGAGAAATCAAAATACAAAAACGAAAAATTTCTACTTAGTTCTAAAGCTAAACACTGAGATTACATAATGCCAGGAAACCGCTAGTAAAATCATTGCAACATTCGCATACGAATACGGGTGGACGCCTCGCCACACATTTCGCCTCATCTTAGGATGCGAGGCCACGTTGTCGCCGCTTGACGCGCGCATATGGACCCACAGCTGGATCCATTACGAAATCATAGAGCACACGCGTCCAGCTGGTGTGCTGTGGCATCGTATCGTAGAACTCCTTGGCGATGCGTTTCACCTCCGGCAGCCGGGAACCGGGCACTGCCGGAAAATCATGATGTTCATTGTGATAGCCCACATTGAAGGTGATCCAATTGAGTGGACCGTAATATGAGTACGTCTCAAAGCCCTTGGCAAACATATAGTGTTCCGATATAAAGTGCCCGGCCACCGGATGCAAGCCCATGGCCAGTATCGAGCCAATCAGCAGATATGCCATCGATTTCCAGCCAATGAAATAAACCACAGCCGCATTGAAGGTCAGCTGGATGATCGTATTGATGATCTCCAGACGTGTCGGTGGCTTCGGATTCACCACCAACGGACGGAATATGTAGAAGAATGGCTGCAGGCAAACCCAAAGAAATTTACCAAATGTCGTATCGAATAGTCGCGCCTCCAGCAATGTCGGTATATCCGTATCGATCACTTCATCGCCCTGATAACTGTAAATGCATTAAGAGTTGAGATTGAATATTAGTTAAATGTCAACAAAATAATTAATAAAAACAGATATTTATTGGGGAATTGAATGTCATTTTTAAGGGATCATATTAGAATTTTATGTATAAAATAGCGCTGCTCCCATGTTCTTCGTAAATGGAAAATATTTTTTATATTTTTCGATTTAAACTCGAGAATTTTTCAAAATTTATCATTTTCAAGAAATTCAAGTAGATTATTTTTGTTCCAGCTTTATTTTGATGTTTGATTCGGAACGTCGACAATCAAAGTAAGTTTCAATCTTTGATTTTTAGCTGAATCGATTTAATTGTTACATTAACTTAACTTTCAAAGTATATCAGAAAAACAGCATAAAGCTTCTTCCGTAATCTCTTTGAAGATAGATTGCTTAACTCTTAGAGTGCAGAAATTCAATCAGAGTGAATATGATCTTTAGATTATAACAAATAGTTAAATCAAAGTTATCTATTATTATTAGGACATCAAGATTCATCTCTCATCTCTCTAAATAATAGTTTAAGACATAACATACTTAAAATTTAGAGTGATGGAATTCTAAGGAGGAATTCAAATCAAGAATTTAAGCCGAGAAAGTTTTGGTATGCCAAATGCGGCTTTCTCGCTTCATTTTTATAGATTTTAAGTTTCATCTATAGTATCTGAGATTACTTCTATTAAAATCATATTATTAATTGTAACTAATTTTATACTAAATATATTTCCTTATATCTTCTTTTATTTATGTTTATATTTTTTGTTAACTTTTTTATACTGTTTCTTGTTTACTTTTCTTATTTTCTTCTTGTATTTTTATTTTTCCTTTCCTTTTTACTGTTTTTTTTTTTTTAACTTTTTTAAGTTTTATTATACTCAATTTTTATCTCTAATCTCTGAAAACTATCATGCTAAAGTCTGATTTCATATTTTTGGCTATCTTTATATACCTTTAAAAATCTTTCTTTGGCCATCTTTTAGTATAGTGAACGGCGCGATAAACTGTCTAGAACTTATCTTATTTTTATTTCTTTGTTTATCGCAGATTTCATTGAAATAAATCGTATTAGAATCATATAGAACTTGAAGCACTGATAATTTAACTAACTATGAATCAGTTGCTGTCTTTTAGTTTTACGTAAAACAACTGAAAATTGACATATTAATTATGATTGATGTGTGGACACTACAGTGCGTGGCAACAGGTTTATATCAAGTGTTATCTCTTTATTATGATTGTAATTAGTTTTATCAATGGAACACATTAAACACATTCCGCAAATTGCCGTCAAGACTCACGTCTTACCCGATATGTATTAAACACCAAGAATCGATTGTTTTTTTCCCGGAAATTGTAAGAAATCTATAAATTGTTATTGTACTCGAATCGTAAATGCTTCCTAGAAAAACTCTGATATTTAAGTTTTATATAAAAATGTGTAAACTAGATTTCAATTTAAAGTTTTTGTTTGCCTTAACTGTCGGATGTAGGGCCCCATAAACAAGACATTCAAGTAACTAAGAGATTAGATAAACGCGACCCACTAATTATTAACACCTGGCTGCCAGACATACGTGAGCCAAATGAGCTATCCGCCGTGACTCGCCATGTGACTCAATTGTGGGTTATCAAAGAATAAAAATAAAAATGCGACGTATGTGAATTATGAGCTGGACAATGCAATGGTCAACGTCAGATAAGCGCTGCTAATAAAAATCAAATATTATAAAAATTAAAAAAAAAAAAACAATCATTCAAAGTAACAAACAAATTTTTAATTTAATTTGACTGAAGTGTCAATTCAAATAATCGTTAAATATTTCATGTTATTACATGGCACTGTTAATAACAGAGAAATGACAAATGTAAAGGTATAGAGTTAACATAGCCATATAAGGCTAACTTAACAGTCAAGTGTTATTGAAGTACTTAAGATTTTAGATTTATTATTTTATTAGCACAAGTTGTTCATATTCTAAGCAGATAAGGTAGCCTCAAGGTGGATTGGATAATATAGCCAGGTTATGCAACAATTTTTGATATTTCTGAAGTGCTTGGTAAATAAATCAATTAGTGCACTGTCATTAATTGGCATTCGATTGGCCCGCCAAAGTGCCGGCATGAAATGCACACAAACCAAAACACAACTCGAGAGCGAATGACTCAGATAGGGAGTGGGTACTAACGACAACAACAATAACAACAACAACAAACCCGCATACAATGATTTCCTAGCATATAAACAAATAATCAAATAAATAAATAAATAAAGTGTGACCGGCTACGTGACCAATTCATTTACGTAGCTTCTTCTGATATGCATAAGCTATTTAAACCATATAAACTTTGAAATCTTATCGCAATAATTAACGTGCATATCGGCATATACGCAAATCCAATTCTATTAGATATTATTTGCTGTTGACTCACATTGTTGTTGAAGGGAAATATAATTTAAATATACTTTAAATAGCTATAGTACAGCTATTTAACGCTTTACATAGACGTTGATTAGCAATTGAGCGTGACTTGAAAAGAATACAGTAAGAGAGGGAGAGCGCGCGAAAGGGCACAATTTTATAAGGGAAATTTTCGCAAAGGCGCTGCTTTTTTTTTTTTTGAGTGTTGCAAAACGCCCCTGCCGGTCTCATTTGCCTTCAACATGTGTGTGCTGCGTGTGCGTGTGTGTGTGTGTGTGTTTGTGGGTAGGGGAATCTGCTAAAGGCGACGCCCCGAAAAACAAATACATATGAGCAAATGCCTATGTACATATATATGGCTATATATGTATATAAATATACTACATATATCGTACAAAGCCGGCACATAGCGCACAGAGCGCATGTGTGAGTGTATATGTATATGTATATATAACGTCATCAAATCAACAGTCGTCGCTCCAGCTTACCGATGATGCTCCAAATGATATTTTTTAAACGAAATACTCATTGGCAATCCAATTGGCAAATTGCAAATGAAACCCAAAATGCGATTGTGCATGGGACGGCTGTGGCCAAAGGCCAAATTATGAGAGATTTCATGCACTGCCAACATTAGCGAATGATTGATAATGCCGCCAAAGCAATAGGCCATCACCAAGAGCCACGGCCAGGACAAGTCCTTGACAATGAACAGCGCCAAAATTTGGGTCAGCACCATAGCGCCGGCTATCCATTTAAAGTTGGGATCATGCCCAAATAGTTTCTTGATTTGCGGATATTTCTCGAGTATGATTTTACGACGCGAGGCATGCGGCTCTTCCGTATAAACCCATTCGAAATCGTTGCGTGACACTTTTTGTCCCATTTTGATTCTTTATTTCAGGTTTTATTGCTGCTGTGGAGTCGAGTCGATTATTGTAGTATAATAATGTCAGCCTATATCCAGCTGTTTGTCATTATCGACCGATATATGTATATATATAATACTTTTCGTTTAACTGTAGCGGCAGCAACGCGCGACGTTAGCAAAGCGTGAACTGTAAATGAAGCCGCACCAGCAACAATACAGAGCAGCCGCCCGCATACAAATTAGTGTTGTAAAGCTTAAGAATATTACATGTGTGATTTTAAAAATATATCGATAGTAGCAGCTGATAGCGCTGCCAACTTGTGATAATTTGCCAAATAACATTCGTAGCCTATGAAAACACAGGTACTAATTGCAAGCGCTTCGCCTTGATACCTGCCGAAAGCGAAATTAATACACACATCAGCTGCACTTTGCTTTTCTTTAGCCAGTTTATACAATAATTTATAATTGTGTTTTGCAGTAGTAGTAGTAGTACATTATGTAAATTTAGTATTTCAAATAATTTCTTTAAAATTATGCTCAAGAAATTGTTGAAGCTGTTGCTAACGTGATGTTGATGTGCACTCACTTTCGCTTGCAATTGTCGCATGTTGTTTAGAACCATGGAGCGCGGGTTGTGCCTCTGTATGCGTTTATTTGGGGGGTGTATGACTGTGATGTCACTCGGCTGATTGATCAGCTGCTGTTATTATTTTTAGCTTGGGTCTCAATGTATCTGTGTTCTATTTAAACATAAATTGTGTACATATATTTTTTATATTGTTTTGTTTTTTTTTTTTTTTAATATATTTTATCAATAGTTCTAGAAAAGGCTAAAACAATGTTGTGGATGTTCTTGTTGCTGATGACACACAAAAAAAAAATCGAAAGATGTTGTCCTCGTGTTCTTGTGGTTATTTTATGTCCCAGTTTTAGCGATTATATAGTTTAAGACTTGTTGTTGTTTGTTGCTTGTTGACGACGCAGTGTTGAATTATCAGATGATGTTCTTCTACTTCTGGTTGGTTGGTTTAGGAATTAATTGAGGATTGCAGCAAAGCGCCAGCCAGCGGATGTTGTGCTTGTTGTTTTGCTGATAAGGATACGTTGTTGGATGTTGTTGTTTCTCTTTTGTTGTCGCCTTGCCGATGCAGCTGTTGTTGTTGTTGCTCCTGCTGTTTGTATTGATTGTTTAGATAAATATTTAATTTTTAATTCTCAAGTTCTTATTTTTTGCTTTGTTTTGTTATTTTTGTTTAATATATATTTTGCGCACTTTTCTCGCAACTTCTTTTGCTGTAGAAGAGAGCTCACTCACTTTTTCTTGTTTTATTTTGTATTTTCTTCTTTTTTTTTTTCTTGCTCAACAAAATATTTAAATCAAATCGGCAATATTAGCAGGCATTTCCTCAATAGTAGTGTGATAGAATTGTTCAATATCCTTCAGGATTCGTCGATCATCATCAGTAATAAAGTTGATCGCAACACCTTTACGACCGAAACGACCACCGCGACCGATTCTGAAATTGAACAAATGGATTTGGTAAGCTCGCATAGTATAAAATTGAATTAGATATTCAATTTACCTATGAATATAGTTCTCGCGATTCGAGGGCAGATCATAGTTGATGACCAACGACACCTGCTGCACATCAATACCACGCGCCAATAAATCAGTGGTAATCAGAACACGGGAAGAGCCCGAACGGAATTGTTTCATGATAACCTCACGATCGCGTTGCTCCATGTCACCATGCATGGCCGACACGGTAAAGTTGTGGCTAGACATTTCCTGGGTGAGCTGATCGACCTGATTAGGAAAATGAATAGTGAAGAGGGAATTAGAAATCAAGTCAAAAGGGATCTCGTCTGCTTCTTACCTTGCGACGGGTATTACAGAAGATAACCGACTGGGTAATGGATAGCGTATCGTACAGATCGCACAATGTGCCCAACTTCCAGTTCTCCTGCTTAACGTTCACATAGAACTGCTTGATACCCTCAAGGGTCAACTCCTCCTTCTTTACCAGAATGCTGACTGGGTCACGCATAAAGCAACGGCTCACTTCGAGCACATCGGGTGGCATGGTGGCTGATAGCAAGATCACTTGCACATCTGGTGGCAGCATCTTGAACACATCCTGGATTTGATCCTTGAAGCCACGCGACAACATCTCATCGGCCTCATCTAGCACGAACAACTTGATGAACTGCGTGCGGAGCACCTTGCGATTGATCATATCATAGACACGACCAGGTGTGCCAACCACCACATGGCAGCCGGATTCCAAAATGCGTGCATCTTCGCGCACATTGGTGCCGCCAATGCAGGCATGCGAATGCACCTTCATGTACTCTCCAAGTGCCATAACCACACGCTGAATTTGGGTGGCCAACTCGCGAGTGGGTGCCAAAATCAAAGCCTGACATTCGCGAATGGACGTGTCGATTTGCTGAAGAATGGCAATCGAGAAGGTGGCAGTCTTGCCAGTACCTAAAAGCACAATAAACAAAATATATTATTAAATATTTGATGATAGATAAAACAAATCAATAGAAATTGATAAAGAACGGAATTTTTAATATATAATATAATGAATTGATCATATATATAGCTGACTATATGGCTAAACGGTATCAAATCTTTAGCTAAACAGAACATGCTTTTAAAACAATTATAACAGCTACAATAATGTAGATATATGAATCTGATCTTTTCTTAATAAGTTACATAACATATATTATTATATTATTATATTTTTTCCTACTCAAAAAAGCTTTGAACAAATGAAATGTTTCTCTTTCTTAATATGTATTTATTATTTTCTCTACTATTCTTAAACTCAAGATTAATTTTTTGTACTTTGTTCTTTTGTTTTGAGTTTTTTTTATATATATTTTCATTTTCTTTTTTAAAAGAGTCATCAAAACAAAATATATGAACTACGTAAATATGCGAACTAAGTAAATTAATCCGTTAGCAAAAAGCTTTCTCTGCATAACTCTGGCTTGATCTATGTATGTAGAAGATACTCGAAATTAATTGCGTTTTTGGCTAACATACGCTTGCATATATGTACATATGTACATACAAATACATATACATATGTACAAATATATGTATATACTTTGATGAGTATGGGCAACGCCGTTCTAGAGCACTTAAAAACGCGGCAAAGACGATCGTGGAAAAGTGGCGCGCAAGCGCTCAGCAAGAGAGGCTGAGCGAGAAAGAGAGTATGGGAGAGTACATATGTATGTATTTGTGAGAGTCACAATGAGAGAGCACAAGCTGCTGCTGCAATAGACAGCTGAGTCACCGTTATCGTCATCATACACTGCTGCTCGATGCGCCCTCATAACAAAAAAAATTTCTACACTTTCACATTAAAGCAAAATTTGTTTTCATTTTTTGTTTGCTTATGTTGTTTAAATGAATTACTCACCGGACTGGGCCTGGGCAATGACATCGCGACCCTTCACACAAGGAATGATAGCGCGCTGTTGAATGGCCGATGGCTTCTCGAAACCATAACCATAGATGCCGCGCAGCAGCTCCTCGCGCAAGTTCATGTCATCGAAATTATCGTAGACTTCATGCCAGGTCGACTCGATGACGCCCTCAGGGTCCATGCCAGCGGGACCATCTTGAGCTATTTCACTTCGATCATCCCTATTGAGATGAAAAACAGGAAAGAGAAAAAGAAAACACATACAAAACGGATGTTAGTAATGCAGTAAAATTGAAAATTTTCTTAGCTACGACTTTTTTCGTTTTTCTTTTTTGGTTATGGCGAATCTGCGCTTGGCAACCAAAAGGTAGCAAAAACGACGACAAAGACAGGTCGGTGGTGACAGCGGCGTTTAGCCAGCAGCAGGCAGCGCAGGCGAGCTGCCCAACAGCAGCAACAGTAACAACAACACTTACATTATCAACAATAAAAAATTGACTAGTTAAATTTGTATACTGAATTTCGACGGCTTGAGCACCGTTCAGTTAAACAATTTCTGTATTAGTTGTGTCAAAAAAATTTGTAACGAAAATTTTTTTTCTTTCTACAGAGTGCACACAAACGTGTTTTGTTGTGCGTGCTGCTCTGCGGTATTTTCACGATTGCGAGCGAATGCCAGTGTGAGTTTTAACGACCGCTAGGCGGCCTTTTGAGCAGCGTCAGTATGTGTGTGTGTGCGACAGAGTACACTAGATGTGTCAATGTCAGTGGTTGCTTCTGTTCGTGTATGTGTGTATGCATGTGTCGGAGCAGTAGGAAGCTATCAACTCTTAACTGCAGTGTTGCATGTGCGTAGTACTTGGAAAATAGTAGTATAAAGTAGGCAAAAAGGAACTAAACAGGCAAGCAAGCAGGCAAGAAAATAGTAAGCCAACAGGCAAATTTTAGGCGTGCGTTTCAACCACTTGCAAGAGCGAATGAATTCAAAAAGGGAGAGTCTGAGGAGAGCAGAGAGCAAAGCGGTACACCACCAAGATGCTGTAAATTCCCCGCATTTAGAAAATATATATATTTCAAAGAAATATGAATAAGTATTTAGCGATAGCAACGTTGGCATTGAATCGCTATAGGTAGTCATTGTACATTTTAATGTCCAGTCAGTGACTATGAGTCAATGTATGTGTCAGAGTGTGTGTGTGTGTGTGAGAGAGTGAGCAAAAAGTATTTTATTGCAATGATTTCATTGCTGCTGCGATCCAGATGAACTTGCAAAGCAATAAACTCATTTAACCTCGCATGGAATTCAATGGGTGCCGTATTTTCTTTGTTATTTATTAAGCCTGTATCATCCGAAAAGAAAAATATATATAAGTATATTATTTGACCCATCATCACACACGCACGCACACCATCAACAACCACTGAATTCTCTCTTTTTCGCGTTCGTATTCTCGCTCTCTCTCGCTCTTCGTCAATGCCAGTCACTCGTGCCGCAACGTCCGCCGTCGTCGTGTAAAAATTCTTTTCGATTTATGTTTCACATTTTGGGTTAAATTTTCGAATGTAATTTTTAGTACTATTGATCACTTAAACTGGCCTAATTTTGTCAGCAAAATTTTGCAAAACCACCTTGTTAAATTGTATTTCACTTATTATGAATTAAATCGTTAAGTAATACTAACATTTTCTGATTGTTTTTTGGCACTTTTTATACACGTGCTGCTGATTGTTAAAACCAAGCAAAAGAGGCTCCATCTTGCAAAACTTTTAGTGATGTAAGGAAAATATCTCAGTTATCGATATATTATACTAAAACTATCGCATTATTTCACACGATTTTTCAGATAATAAGAATATCACTACTTTCGCAATCTTGTCTTTATTATCCATAAATATTTTATTAATTATCTAAAATTATTATAAGTTGAAAGCTAGCAATAGTAGCTATCGATATACAAGGATCATGCCATTGGTGCAGCCATTCGGTGAACAAAAGTCCATATTGAAGTATCAAAATAAATTTTCACCAGTGCCAGGATAAAAAATATTGTATGCACATGTTAATATTAAGACTTGTAAATCTCCAGTGGATGTGTCGTTAATTTTTTATATTTATCTATCGATCCTATTCGTTTGTTATCGTACTGCAGTATTTTTCATTATGTGTACTCGGTATTTATAAAGATATAGTTAGTAGACATTTTAGTGGATAACTTAAACTAATAAAGTTCTAATAGTTGTAGATTCAAATAATTAACCAACTTTACAAAATTAAATGTAGCCGTTTTTCATCATTCAAATACTATATATATCGAATATTAATACTTCGTATAGTACAATCGCTTTTTGAAAATGTCGATTTAATGATGCTATCGATGTTTCTAGTTACCTCAGTCAGTATAATTTCATCGCCGCATCGCACAGCGTGTGAAAAGTGTGAGTTAGCTTTAAATTTTAACAAATTAAGCGTATTAATTACAAATTGCTTAATGTGTGCAAATTTTAATACATGTTTGTGTGTCCAGCAGTCAGAGTAATACGACAATGTAAGCAGCAAGGAGTAGTTTCAATAAAATGTCAAGTTACAAATGAAAGGCCGACTCACTCGCACGCATACACTCACACTTATGTGTATATTAGCAGACGGCGTTGGCTGTGCGCATATGTATATACACACACATATATTGATGCATGTATATATACATAAGTGTGCAAAAAAAGAAGTGAAAAAGTTAAGCAGCCGGTCGGTGTCTTGCTGCCATTGCAAGTAAAATCTTGTCAAAATTTGGTGCCTGGCCTTGCTATCTTGTTTTTCGGCGATGTATTTGTTGAGTAGACCTTACAGCAGATCTAGATATATATAAAAATTGTTCGTACATATATACATAAAATTGAAAATTTAAAAATTTTGAAAATCTATTTTTAATTTATGATTGACCATCGTCGTCGTCTACTACTCGACCGGCCAGAAAAACGCTCAAGCTGCGCCGATTCATAACACACACACACACACTCACCATACAAACAGAAACAGGCAAGGAGACTTGAGACTGTTGAGTCATCGCCTGCTCTCACTCACTCATTTGCATTGCACGACCGGCGATTTATAACGGCCATATATGCCATTTCACTCGCACACAAACTCCAGCGCACAGTTTTTGGCATTGCACTCACCATGAGTGAAGAATCGGTGGGTGAGTGCCGAGTGCTGAGTGCCTAGCGTCGGCGGCGACAGCGGCAGCTGTGACTCACGCGCGCTCTGAGTGTTTTTTTTCTTCTCAATTTTCCATGCTTGGAGCCACTAAACAACATTTTGCATTCAATCGTTTTTGTCATTCTGTGCAAGTCGGACGTGTTGGGGCTGCTGCTGCTGCGATGTACGTTTTACCCTCTGTTCACAGTGTGTGTGTGTATTTGTGTGATTGTGTGTGCTATCTCTCGTTGGATGTTTATTAGTGTGTGTGCGCTTTTTTGGAGAAATAGCAAATTCAAAGAAATTTAAATTAAATTAAAAAAAAAAGAAAGAAAAGAAAAAAGTATGCACTGCTTTTCGAGTCTTCCAGTAAAAATCGACTGATGCGACGCACAAACAAAAATAAAAGAAAAAAAAAAACAAAAAAAAAAAAAACGCAAAATTTCATATTTTTTATCTGAAGGACTGAAGTTTCAAATCGCCAAATTATCGTTAATTTCACCTTATATCTCTCTATTTTCTACCCTCTCTCATTGCAGTTTAAATAAGTTTCCTTAAACAAAATACGTAGAAAATCGACGATTTTCTCGCTCTCGCTTTACTAAATTTCTTAGTGGCGTGAAAAGTGTGTAACAACAACAAGAAATTGAAACGAGCAACGCGTGTGTAAAATACAACAAAATACATAAATACCCTATATTTAATAGTTTTTAACAACCACAACAAATACAACAAACTACAATCATGAGCTGGCAAGATTATGTCGATAACCAACTTTTGGCCTCGCAGTGCGTTAACAAGGCGTGCATTGCCGGACACGATGGTAACATTTGGGCGCAGTCTAACGGCTTTGAGGTGAGTACCGTTAACCGTTAATCCAATTCAATTCAATTCAGAAATCTTGTCCAGCACTTTGTCGTCGGCTTTTCGACACTGAAACTTTTCTTTACCAAGTTCAAGGGTGTGACCAACAGAACCAGTGTATCCTCACACACACACACACATATACGTACATGCACAGCACAGCAGCAGTCACAGCCGCAGCAGCACCCACTCACACAAAGAGAGCGCTCAATAGTGTTAGGCAAAAGTATATACCCCAGGAGGACTGTTTCTTCAACTGGTCACATATACGTTCACATTCAGAGCAGAGCAGAGCAGCAGCGGCAGCAGCACCCACTCACACAAAGGGAGCGCACAATAGTGTTAGTCAAAAGTATATATCCCAGGAGGACCTTTTCGTCAACTCTGGTCCAGCAGTATAGAATTTCAGTAGCGAGCACATAGAAATTTCTTATATGTGAAATGTGATATTTTATTTATATGAATTTTACATGCTTGGATATTGAATAAAAATAGAAATTTCAGAAATTTCGAATAGTTAACATGTAAGAAAGGAAATCAACAAATTATCAACAGCATACCAGATGAATTTCAACAGGCAGTACTACATATTGAGATGAAGTATTAATTTCAGTATAGTATTACAGTGTTGTATATATATTATAGTATTAATTTTAATGCATTTAGCATAAATTCTGTTTTTTTTTTTTTTTTTTTTTTTTTGTGAGTTTTTCAATGCTTTCCACTCTGTTGTCCGCCATTTATACATTTATTTCGTTTAATAAAGCAACTCCCACCCTGTATGGGTGTGCACCCCCTGCAAGCGCTCTCTCTGGCAATCTCTCTCTCTCTCTCTTTCGTCTCTCTTCAGCTGTCACCAATACAGCCGATTGCGCAGCTCTCTACTGCTCAGCCTCAGCCTCTTAACCGTCTGTCTCAGTCACCCACATATACAAATGTAAAAACTATTAAAAAAAAAAAAACCCATGTGCCTAAAACTCTTGAACAGTAATAATCAAACTAGCTGCTGATAAGAAACTAGCCGAGATGCTGTCGCAGAAGTTAATTATTTATAGCACAATTAGGCACAGTTGGACAGATTGCTTGTGAGTTGGGTTGCTGTGCATTATCAAAAGCAAAAAGTTCGATTAGTTTGTGAGTCATCTGAAATGAAAAATATGCTCAGGTGGATTAGTCACTCAATTGAGTGCCTGAGCCAAAGATGATTCGTCATTTGGAGTGCATTTGATGAAAGGTGTTTGCTTGCACTAAACTGAGCGTGTTGCCTTTGTCTGTGCATATAAATATGCATACATATAGGGATGTATATGGCTGTGTGTGTGTGTGAGTAATTTCTCATAGCGGTTTGGCCGCCGGCACCCAGCTCGAGTATTTGTGCACTTTTCAACACTGACGTGATAGCGCAGCGCTGTTTATACCCTGCGCGCACTCTTTTTGCCACTGAACTCTAAACGACAGATGTAGTATAAATAGAGAGAGTGGCGAGCAGAGAGCGAGAGAGGCAAATATAGAGAGAGAGACATTGCCCTTTAACGCAGCTCACCGCTTGCCGCATATCATAAAATAAGTAACCGGCCTTATTTGCTCTTATCAACACACATATACACGCACAAAAAAGCACTTCACTCAATAGATTGATGTGCATATGTGTGCGTTTATTATCTTTGTTTGCTCTGCTGGCGAAAAAAAAAGAAACATTTTTATCACTAAAAT
>JAUESO010000542.1:0-293311 GCA_030914385.1 Drosophila antonietae | reverse complement strand
AAACGCGAATCAATCAAAATTTCAGCATCAACCTTAAGCCTCTAAAATTGTGAATCATCATAACGCCATTATGTTCATCACCTTAAGGCCAATCGTTTGAGACCCTCTGCATTGCATTAGAGCCATAGAGACAAATGGGGATGCTGCAGCTGCCCTATAGACGATCACAACTCAATATAAACTTCAATAGATAGATCGATAGATCCAGTCAATTCGTTGATATTTGAAATGATCTTGAGAAAAGCTTTTCTTCAGAAATATTTACAAATTTATTTAATTACTTTTTTTTAAGATATTGACAAAACTTAGATAAATTATTAAAGTATATTATATAGCATAAAAGAAAAAGTCTTTCCCGATGGAAGAATTTTATTTTCCAGCCCGGCCAGCTATGCCCCAATTCAATTTCCCAGCTATTGTTGCCTTTTCTATAATCTAGGCAGATTTGCTTTTACTGGGCAGTACTATTAATCAGTAGCTATTAATAAAATACTATCAAATCAGAAATAGGGAAATGAAGATCAACAGAAAATGTCCCGATCTTACTTTTCGAACTCATTCACGATGTTATAGACCTTTTCGCAATGTCCCTTTTGCTGCCCATCTGTCTTCCCGTATCTCCAGCCATTCGTCTCTCCACTCGTCCTTCTCTCCATCCGTCCGTCCATCCGCCTATGCGTCCGGCCGTCCGCCTATCCGTCCGTCCGTCCCTCCCTTTTCTTTAATAAAATACAATCGTCTGATCAAATATTTTAATATTCCAAATCAAAAAATACTAGAAAATACTATATAAGGTATTTCAGAATCTTGTTTATATAAAGAGCTAGACTCTGGGCATTCGGAATATATTTATTTACCTAGAAGACGAAAGATCAAATTGTATATTGCCCATATCTACTCCTATATATCTACCAAGTATTTAACTATTTTTGAGCTCCTCAATAAATGATCCAAAAATCGTTTTCAAGTAATTTCACTCTCTCTTTGAGGGCACGACAGATAGAATAGAGCACATACATGTATATAATTTAAGTAGTCCAAGTACATTTCATATATAAACATTAAAAGTCAGGCAACTACAAGTGGAATACTGAAGTCATATCGATATTAATACAATATCTTGTTAGATTATTCTTCTTAAATATCGTGTATATCATATGGCATCACCTCGCCCTATAATAACTCTTTGGCTGTTAAATACAATTATTGTGAACTTGCAGTTAGTTGAAATATATTTAACTAATTGAGCTATTTAAATCAGCGCATCAGTGCCAGCAAATCGTATAAAGCTCTACATTAATCCCCGGCTAAGGCCGTGGAGTTTACTATATAATGACTACCTTCCTTGATTACACACTCTCGCTGGTGCTTGACTCTCACTCTGACGCCGGCTGTGGCAAGTTGAGGGTGTTACTGCCGGCTGGCTGCGGTTGCTGCTGCTGCTGCTGCCATGGTCCAAAACCTGTGTTTACGCTGAAAAGGGTGCCAAGTTGCAGAGGCCGGCAATATATACATATACTTGCAGTACTTTGGCTGACGCACACCCCAAGGAACTACTTCTCGCAGCTCTGCTCCTGCCCATCACTTGGCACTCCATATGCTTGTAGCTACGTGATGCCACCTCTGCCTTTGCCTTTGCCTCTGACTCTGACTCTGCCTTTGCCTTTGCCTTTGCGGCTTCATTGCACTTAATTATTGTTATTTATTATTTTTATATTGTTTTGATGAGATGTTGAGCAACATGTTGACGAAATGTCGAATGTGTAAATTGTTTAAATCAACTGCGCGTCGTGGTCTGGCCGGTCGCAGGAAGACCGCAGACAGGATACCCAAGCTCGAGAGAGTGAGAGAGATGCACCTCTCACCTCTGTGCCTTATAATTGATCGATTGCAGCTCGAGGCGCTTAGCAAAATTATCATAATTAGACTTAATGCTTAACCAGTCAATCAGCCTGTTCGCTACTGACTTCATATCAACTCTTTCATTCTCCCCTCCCTCTACCTCTCTCTTTCCCTCTCTCTCTTTTTCCACGCACCTTTCGCTCTGATTTTGTGCTTAACTCTCTCGCTATCTCTCTCTTTTTGGTTGTTTTTTTTTTTTTTTTTTTTTTTTGAAGCGCCATCGATTTGATGGTTCCTAGCTTTCGAGCCCAACGCCCCTCACAGTCACGACCAGAATTTGTGCTTAATTTTAATTGCATAATAAACCATAATTATAGCGGAGCAGTTCAGAAAGCTAAATGAATGCAATTGACTGTGGCGACAATAAATCAATATAAATCAAATCGAGCCAGAAATGCGAATACTCACTCAGGTGAGTTGGCGAAGCAGTTAAATATTTATGTGTTTGAAAACTGATTCAATTCAGAGGAAGGCAATCAAATATGAAATTGACTGTTAATCGATAATTAATCCGTATTAGGGACATGCCCAATTAACCTAGACCAATTATAATTTCCTGATTATCTCTACTACAAGAGAATCGAAGCTTAAATAATGCTAATTATGGATACGTTTACGGATACAGATTACGTTTTAGTGGATGGACTCTGACTCTGACTCTGACTCTGACTCTGACTCTGACTCTGACTCTGACTCGGACTCTGACACTGACTCCGATTCTAACTCTGATTCTGTTTATGAGCACAGCATATTTCGTACTCTCATAGAGTTTCGCCCTTATAGGTAGATATAACTTGAAGTGATTCAAAACAGCAGCAGAATGCTCTCGAACTAACACACAGCTGTTTTATATGGCCTCATCCGCACAATTAATTATCGTGTTCAGCAGCGCCAAAAAGTCGGCAAAGCCGAAACCAGGACTAGAGCATGGCGCTGCAGAGCTGGCGAGCTACAGAGCTGTAGAGCCACAGATCCAAAGGCTGGCGCGAGCAGCTAACTCGACTTGGGAACGGCAACTGAGGCATTTTTCTTCTTACAGCGCAACCTGTAATTATCATTCGATACAAATCGAAAACGAAAGACACTAAAATTTATTATTGTGAATTAATAAATTTTTTTTTGTGTTTTTCTTTCATATTTTTATTTATTTTTTTTTTTTTTGCCGCCGTTACCATCTTGGTCAGCTTCGGCGGCAAAACCGTCCGTCCAGCCGCATACATATTTGTACCCTGTACTCAGGAAAGGCGGCCAAGGAATGGCATAATGATTCGCACCCATTAAACGTAACACATAGGATATGGAATTACAGAAGTATTTCAGTAAATGAGAATATTAGAGCTGCAAAACTTATTTGGATGGAACGTAATATAGAGAGATGATTCTACTTACTTATATACCTGTCTAAAGTATATGGAAAACATTTCTATTTTGTTTACCAATATTTGTCTGTTTTGAGAGTAAATGTTTCATTTCAAGAACTCTGTGTGGAAGAGACTAAAGCTAATATCCTTTGTCTATGCAATGAAACCTTCTAGACAAAAATATATCAAATTTCTGGTATCTGAAGCATAACCTAACCAGAGTTCTTGATAAAAAGAACTATAAAATCAAATTGAATTTTGTATTTCCAACACTCGAAGCATAAAACAGCATGTCTGTTAGTCGTGCACTCTCGAATAGTGCAATTCAACTTGTTTTGTTTCTTTTTCCTGTTGCACCAACAATTTTTAGTGCTGAAATTATTTTTATTAGTATTTTATGTATTTCTCTTTTTGCATTGTGTTTTGTAATCTTTCTTGTTTTTGTTTTTTTTTGTTTTTGGTGTTTTGTTTTTGTTGTTGCATGTTGTTTTGCAGCTTGCATTTGTTGTCTGACAAGGCGCATATATCTTAGGCATTATCTTGTCATGTAATCAGGCAGCGCAAAAATTGTTATACAGATGATAAATTTAATACCAACGTATGCGGACAAATTAACTTAAAAACAAAAAGCGAAAAGAAAAGAAAGGAAAGAAAAATCAGTCTTGGGTGGCGTCCAAATTGGACTGGACACTACGAAAGACCCCAACTATTTAGGAATTCCAAACACATCCGTTCTACAGTTAGCACTTTTTCAGTTCGCCCTTCCCTATATTTCTTAGTGTTTTCCAAAGCAAATTTAGAGCTGAGAGCATCTTCAGTATGTACTCTAAGATAAGATATCATATAAATATACTTTTTATATTAGCTCTGAAGATGACAACAATAAAGGAAATAAAATAGCAAAGACTACCCACACCAGAGTATTTCTCGTATATATGACTAAACTAAAGAAATATTTATATATATATAAAACAACAGTTTTTTCCAAATATACGATATTATTATCAGTTATTATGTATGTATGTCAATGTCAATTGATTCCTCTTTCATTTCATTGAATGTTTCCTGATCTTTAGACAGTAAATGATAAATAGAATTCATATTCATATTCATATTCTCCATGGAATGTGTTCTATTTTCTCTAGAATTTATATAGCAATGTCTATCGATTGTTATCGATATATGCCAGAGTTCGTTTGATTTGCTATTGCAATTTATGCATGGGATTGTATCCAATATATGTCAATCTCTCTTTACTAAATTCTGATATCTCGATAATTATCGATATATTAAAAAGTATTCGACATATGAAAGTTCATTTGCCACTTCCAATGGATGCATATATATATTTATATCTAATAATAACGATACATTTAAAGAATAGAATAGTTATTTGACTTACCAATAGATGCATAGACATCAATATTTTTTATATTTTCCGATTTTTCAATAAAATTTACGTATCGATAATTATCGATGTATTTTCAAACACTGGAATATTAAATATTTTAGTTTCAATTTGTTTAGTACTTGCAATAAATACTTCAATATATGTACATATATCAAATATATACAGAACTCTTTCTATAGGTGCGCATTTTAGTAAAATAATCATTTTGCCTTAAACATCTCGAGATACTTTTTGAGATAAGCAATGCCTATTACACTTTAGTATTATAGGTCTTTAAATTCAATTGCAATATATTCAGAGTAACACAACTATTTTTTATTAAGTTAAAACGAAGCCTTTAAAATAAAATTAATGAAGAATTTAATAAATAAAATAAGCTTTACAATATTGTAAAAGAGATATGATAAATATTAATATATGTATGCACTTTACAAATTCAACACATTAGTTTCATTTCAAGTATTAGAATTTCGACTATTGGCAAAATAAGCTTACAAGGTTAAGGTATCAAGATATAAATATACATATGCATATGCCTATATGTACCTAAGTATGCTTGCTCGATTGAATCGTCTGGGGATACTGAGAAGCAATAACAATATATACTTTATAGGATGGTTAGATCTCCTCAACTAAAA
Organism: Drosophila antonietae; assembly: GCA_030914385.1. NCBI lineage: Eukaryota > Metazoa > Arthropoda > Insecta > Diptera > Drosophilidae > Drosophila > Drosophila antonietae. Next base: position 287,999 of record JAUESO010000542.1, on the reverse strand, counting down.
CCTGTAAAACATGCACAGACGTTTTCCTATTAACTGTGTGCAGCGCATAAAAATCAAATAATGAAATAAACAGACAACGACAGCGATGAAATGACAAAAAAGAGACAATTCACAAGAAAAAGAAAAGAAAAAGCGTTACAAATAAAACGCTACAAAAGAAGGTGGGTGGAGGGGGCAGGAGCATAGCCACGACGAGAGTGAGAGAGGGAGAGAGAGCGAGAGCGAGAGCGAGGGGGAAAGCAGTGGATGTGCATGGATTGGGTTTTGGATTGGCCTGGTTTTAGTTGGGTTGGGCTGCTTTTAGGTTGGGCTTACGGGCTTTGGCTGGGCTTGGTGCCTGTTGTGGGAATAGTGCAGCAATTTTCCCCATTGAAATTAACGCAAAAAAGGCGTGGCCTTTGCCGTTGACAACAACAACACTCAGAGAAATGCACGCATTAAAGGGGGAGCCGTAAAAGAAGGAGGACGGCAATGTTGATTGTTGCGGCCTGCCAGCCTAGTAAGAGAGGGGGGCTGGGGCGGGGACCGAGGCGGGGGCGACAACTCAACCACCAGCGTGCAATAAACAAACAAGCGGGGCTAACAACAAACATCAACCAGACTTTGCGGATTAAACGGGCCCTTAACATAGCGTGGGGAGGGGGGTTGCTGTGGTGGCATGGCTATGGGACTGCCCAGCCTTGGCGGGGTGTGTGGGTGGGCATTGTGGATAGACCCTGTGGACTGAGTTGGGCGCTGGGCCAACAACTGCTGCAAGCAGCAGCAAGATGTGTTGCTTCCCTAAGCTGCTGCAGCTACTCAATTAATTTTTATTACACTGTCAGCAGTATTGCGTAGACGAGCTGAGCTTGTGCCGGGCCGACCATCAAAAGCCGAACGGCAGCGCCAACCCCTTTGGCAGCTAATAAAAATGTCACAGCAGCCGAGTAAAAAGAGCAATACCAGCAGGCACAACATCGAGCCCACCAAACAATCTGACTTGTTGTGACAGCTCTTTGACAAGTTTCCAGCCGCAGCCTGAAATTAGAGCACGTGCCAAAGAGAGTGAGAGAGAGAGAGGGAGGGAGGGAGTGAGGGAGTGAGCGAGCAAGTGAGAGTGGCACTGGCAGTGCATTGCCTACCTAACCTAACTGAAAACATTTCTATTTTGCTAGACTTTTAATTAGCGTCAAGCTTAATTAAACTTTGTTAACTAAATACACTTTGTAGTTCCTTCTCGACGGTCAAGCAGCGAGCGATCCTTTTTTGATTGCATTCATTCTCCCGAATAGCCTAAATAATTTGAAAGCATTTCATTAACTGACTGCAAACTATCTTTGAGTCCTATGTAATTTCTTTGATACTCTTATTTCATACTTTCGTTCAATGCTCAATTCCTGTTTTCTAATTTGAATAATAGCATATGATATTTAATAGATACATACGCTAGGATACTTTTTAAAAAATTTCAAAATATTTTAAAGCTGACTAAAAAATTTAGACTAGGAATTGGGAAATTATCAAAATATTCAAAATTGTATTATATATTGAATAACGACAAAAACTTGAAATTTATATTAACTGACTGAGCTTTGATATTATTCTTTAATATTATCGTTTAATACTCAATTAATGATTACAAGTTTAAGCTCTTTGAAAATATAATACAGTATATTCAATGGACAGCCAAACAAATAAATAAAATTTAAAAAAATATATATTAACATTAAAGCTTATTATTTCTAAGCTTTAGACTAGAAATTGGGAATATATCAAAATATTCTAAACTTTTAGATAATATATTTAGAATAATAAAGAGAAAACAAATTTGAAAGTATTACATTAACTGATATTCTTCTATTATATTCTTCTTTATTACTTTCGTTTTACACTCAATTCGAGTTTTCAATGTTGAGCTCTTTGAAAATAGAACCTTTTTAGCGGTTATACAGCGAAATCTAAAAATCTATACAAATAATTTGTATACAGTAAAAATCTTTATAATCTATATATAGAATAGCATATACCAATCTCTCATGTATTCTTCATTTTGTTTCGTAGTCAACAAAATAGGTTTAGTAACCTTTAACATAGTGTATGGTGGCTCAGCTTCCTACATAGCCCAGTCATTCAAAGATTTCAATAATAGGAATTGCTTTCGAATCCAAAGAGACTAATTATATAAATATAGAGAGTAATTATATAAATATATCCCGACTAGGATATGCATATAGTTCAATCTTAGCAGTTACCAAGTCTAGTTTAAGTCAGAATGAATCCCTAAATATTTTAGGGATTTTATTATTCCGAACGTGTGAAATTATATTAAAAAAATGTAGTACCTACAAGAATATATAAACCTACTCTACTTAGAGAGAGTATTTGGTAGAGTATTTTTAAATCTTTCAAATTTGAATGCTATCGTGTTCAGCAGAAGCCAATGTGCATGGAATGCTCTCAGAACTCCAACAAAATGCCAAAGCTCAAAAGCCAAAGTCTTTGCCGTTTGTTACTTGGCACCTCGTCTGCAATATCAATATGGCCAAGTCGACATTTATCAGTGCCTGCCAACTCACCACCTGCTTGAATTTGAGTGCGATGGAAAGCAGTCAGTGTTTTGAGGCACGATGACTGCGACTTGATGATTTGACTTTGATGATTTTGACTTTAGTTTCAGCGCAAGTTTCTCTGGCCCACGGGCAGACAGACGGACTGACGGACTGACGGACTGACAGAGCGACGGAGCCTCAGCTCGGCTGACTAGCTGCTGCAGCTTCATGGCCAGATATGCCTGACGCGTTAAATATTTTGTATCGTCCCACTCTTTAGCCACATCGGGCCAGACAAAAGACAAACTAAAGAAGGACGGACGTGCGGGCGGGCGAACGGTTGGTTGGCTATGCAGCCATTTGGGACTTTTGCCGAGTCTGGAGCTGAGGCATTTCTGCTTGCATTTACCTTTCGCGCTCATTTATTTAGCGCTGCCATGAGAATTATTAAAAATTTAATTCGCATAATTTGTGAATTATTTTTTCATGTGTCTGCTCGGCGAGCAACCACAGCCAAAGCTAAAGCAATAGCCGACGCCGACGCCGCCAAACGCTGTTCCAAATCTCTAACTAAACTCGACTTGGCCTGTCACGCATCGCCTTCGGATTATGGCGGCCATTTCAAGATTTACAGCCGCAGCCGCAGCCGCAGCCGCAACCACAGTCACAGTCGCAACCGCAGCGTCCAGCGTCCAGCGCATCTCAATTGTTTAGCTGACCTCTATTTGATCAACTGGAAAAATGTTCTCACAAGCCAACAACAGCCACGCCCACCGACTGCCCACACATAAATTGCCGCTAACAGAAAGCACGAGTTGCCATATTTCACTCTAAAGCGTTTGCCACTAAAATTGTTTGACAAAAGCTATAGAAATATATAGATATGTGTAGATGGTGTTACGAGTTAACAATTAGAGATTAGACACGCTGCAAAATATATATTCAATTTGCAAAAAGGTAAAAGTGTGACCTGAGCTGTGATCATTCATCGTACATATACGATGCAATATACATTTATAGATCCATTCGTCAAAGCGCTTTGACTGTTGTAAACAACTTTTCAGCCCATTGAACGTGGAAATTCAGGGTATATTGCCTTTGTAAAAATGTATGTGTACAAGTTAAGGAAGGCGCGGACGTTCAGGACGACGAGCTGAGTCGATATAGCCATATCTCTGCTTATATGTCTGTCGTACGTAAATCTGTTTATTACTATATGTTATTTACCATATGCAATATGAGCATACCTTCCTTGTCGATATCTCAACCTATTTTCTTATATTCGATCAAAATCGACATTTTTCCTAAATTTTTAAGTGCAGTTGGTATAATATTTTTCATGTTGATTTTTATAATTAATATAATAAATAGTTCTTGATTAATAACTGGAAATTAAGAATTCGTATTTTATATATTTCCGTTCTTTAGTACCTCTGCTGCCTTCTACCCAATTCGTAAATTTCAAATGCTAGAGACTTGAGCTTTGGCATATACATATATACATATGAATGTCAATATCACGCTCTAAAAATAAGAAAGTTCATCTAGAAGAAATGTTATGCAACAATGAAGTGCTCTTGGTAAAGCGCTTATGCGCAGTCCTTACGAAAACTGCACAGAAAGCAGAGCGCCTTCCCATGTGTGCTGTTTATGATATATATATGTATGTGAATCTGAAATGTCGAATGAGTACAAGGTATCTCCAAGTCGGCCAGGTCCAACTAGTTCCCTCTTTTTATGAATAGAAAGTTTTAAAATACTTAAGACTAAACTCGTTGCACTTTATACATACATGTATATAATTGCACAGAAGGCAACAGTAACAACAACAACAATGTCTTAAATGAATTGTGCTCTTTGGTTAGGCCGACGATTCATTAGGTAGCTCTCGTGCACCAATTACGTTCAGCTGTTTAGAACTTGTCATTTATCAAGGCAGCAGAATTATAAATAGTTCTTTTTTTTTTTTTCATTTTGTGTGTACATTGCAGCTTCAAAGGAGGCGAACAGAGCTCATCAGGACGAAATTCCAGAAACTGCACGGGTAATTCATTCAGCAATTGCACTAATTACATGCAAGTGCAGGACGCAAACCCAAATTTCGGCTTTCGGCTTTCGGCTTTCAGCTTTGCGGCTCTCAAACGGAGACTAGGCCATTCATTCCCAGTTGGCACTGACTGCCGCTGCTGGTGTTGCTGGTGGTAGTGCTGTGTCGTTTAATTAGGCTTAGTCCGGCATGCAGGAGGTAGCAACGGGACGTGCGACTGTTGAAGAATGCATTGAAGTCGCCTTCAATCGGCCTATGATAAATTGTTGTGCTGCCAGCAAGAAATAATTTTTGTAATGAATTAAATTCAACTTGCTCCAGTTTGGACAACGCCCATGATTGGGAATTCAAATTTAATAAATGTTTCTAGAGATGGTCCTTGTCAGGAGCGAAGTCTGATACCGGTCCTGCCGGCAATTAGTCCGGCCAGCCGACCAGCCCTCCGATCGTCCAACCTGCCGGCTTGATTAGAAAAACGTAGCCCAGCAACCGAATAGAGAAAATGCGTGCGAATGTTGCCCAGGCTCAGGTTTAGGTATGGAGAGGCAAACACTGGCAGCCTCCAGCAACCTTTTGACACCTGTTTGTCATGCGGCCGAGGCAGTCGCCGCGCCAAACTCCTGGCTGCCTCAGACCCGACTTCGGTTACCCGTTACAGTCTACAAATAATTCATCATTGCGCAATGTCTGACCTCAAGCAACATTAACATCAGCTCCAAAATGCTCTCAACCTCTATCACAACCGTGGGCCCCTAACAAACAAACAACAACTTGTCTGTGCTCATCTTTCATATAAATTATCTTATACTTTTTTCCCTCTTTCTCTCTGCTGCTCACTTCTTCGTTCTACATTCGTTTGGTTTATTTTTTCCCGAACTGCCCGGTAACCCATAATTATGCGGCTTTGACACAACGTCTGACTCGACTGAGACTGCGACTCAGACTTTGACTTGGAGTTGGACTTGGACTTGGACTGAGACGGAGACTGGAACTAGGCGTCACCTTGCTAAAAACTTCTAAAATTTAAAACAAGTAAGAGTGAGATTATCGAGAAGGTGCGACTGAAAGATGCCCTGTATTATGTAGACAGATAAACCAACTAGTTTTGAACGATTCTGTATCTGTATCTGTATCTGTATCTGTATCTGTATCTGTATCTGTATCTGTATCTGTATCTGTATCTGTATCTGTATCTGTATCTGTATCTGTATCTGTATCTGTATCTGTATCTGTATCTGTATCTGTATCTGTATCTGTATCTGTATCTGTATCTGTATCTGTATCTGTATCTGTATCTGTATCTGTATCTGTATCTGTATATGACTTAAAGAACAATTTGCAGGGTATTTCATGCCTTGTGCTTTTGTCTAGGGTATTTTCAAACACTTCGCTGGCTCGCCTAAGTAACAAAATATAATTATTGAGCTGCTCGCGATCCATTAACTTGATGCAGCGCCAGTTGAAGTTTGCCCAGGCTTCTTGCTGCCTTCTTCGAGTACTTTCTAATGTGGCGTGTGAAAATTAATTTTTTATTGTAAAACTATTGAAAGTTTATTAAGTACTTATTAAAATAATAATAACCATAATTGATACTCGCTGCTGCCTCAAAAGTGAAAATCGATTAATAAACGATGAAAATTAAACGCGCCAGACTTAATAAATTTGTGAACGAGCTGCTAGATCTTCGGCCTAGAAAGTAACCAACAACAAAAAATTAGAGAAAAAACCATTTAGAACTGGCGCCACAAGGCTGGCCCATGATTAAGCAAACAAAGAACCGCATGGGCCCGTAAAGTGTCGAAGACCAGCTCAAAGTCAGGTCGAAATCTGTTTTCAAAGCAACGAAAAAATAACCATTTATGAAGTCAAAAACTAAATCAAAAATGCGGCAAACTACAAAGCGGCCCAGACAAAGGAGGTAACATTGGAAACTGTAACGAAATAGAGTGTATGTGTGTGTGTGTGTGTGTATGTGTGTGTGTCGGCGTGTATTTGCCTTTGTGTCTGTGTGTAGGTTTTTGCATTGATGCGCTGCAACCTGCGCAGCCGACCTCAAAAGTTGAGCCTTTTCGGTGTGGGACCTGTTGAGCTCCACAAGTCCCACACTAAAAGGCTCAGCTCTAGAAGCCAACAGACAAAGGCTCGCACCTCGAATCGCAGGAAGAGGCGCTCGGCAACCAGACACTGAGCATAGAGCATGCAGCAAAATGATTGAGCATGATTAAAATGTGCGAAAAGATAAATTGTTTTCCTTTAAATGAGCTACGAATTCACCAAAATCTTATCAGCCAGACGTCGAGTGAGTTAATCGATATTTATGTATATAAGTATATTTGATATTTGTATGTATGTATGTATATATCCACTTAAATATATAATTATATATACATATATTTTCTCACCTCTTTCAATATCGTTTCCAAGCGTAAAAATTATATTCATTTTGTTTCTTTCTAAAATCAATTTTTGTCGGCATTATTAAAGCTGTCTGTTAAGTAGATAAATCAAAAAAAATAAAAAAATAAATTAATTATAAAAAATCATTTTCAATAGCTTACGATTTAATTTAAACGAGAATAGAAAATATAGAAATTAAGGCGATGAGTGCTTAAAATGGCGGCTCCCCGTATTGCGAATGTCAAAATTCCGCTGATTACGCATTTTCAATTTATTGTTTGAGTATTTTGAATGCTCAGTTAACTCTTGCAGGATGCTATTCTCGTTTTGTTTCGTATTTGATTTTTGCCTATACCAACAAACAAAGTTTTTTACTACAAAAGCTAACAAGGAGAAGAAATCTAACCCAAACTGAGGTGGCATGTGTAAGGACGACGCTAGGATAATAGAGCTCAAGATACTATCTGAAAAGGAACTGATCAAGATCACACAAAAATGATTTTGCTAGTGCTTTGAGTATTGGAAATATGTAATAGGGTTTACTTTAAAAGGATCAAAATCGATATTTATAAAATAAATAAATATTGCAATTCATACAACACCAAGCTCACGATACTTTTTGAAAAGTCTTCGTTAACTTTCAGTCAACTTAGCTCAAGAATTATATAATAATCGACTTTACTTTTACTTTCCACACTTTAAAAGTTAATTGAATTACAATTCTCTCTTAAATAATTTTCATACGTAATGAGACCTAAGTTTTACATACCAAATGAGTTCTCTCAGACAGATAATAACACGACTACAATATTCTACAAATTATGATAATAAGTAGCGTTAAGTACTTGATTATTGATTGAATCCAAGTTGCTGAAAATATTGAATTTAAAAGAAATAAATAAATGATTCAAGCATATATGTATATATATCTAAAACATTCAGAATTGTGTAATAGTATTACTAGCCCAGTGTAAATAGAGAATCTATTAACAGATTCGCAGTCTTTGTCTGATTGGGACTAAAATTTGCCATAAAAGGCCAAATCATGATGCAGATTTCTAAATAGCTTAAGCAGCGTAAATATTTAGTATACACAAAAATCAATGTATACTTTGGGTATATAAATATTTACGTGTTTTTTCTTGTTCTCAATGTACATAATGATAATAAAGAAAGAAAAAGAATAAAGAAGAATGGCTAACCCATCTCTTATGCAGCTCTTATGGCTCCATTTATGCAGTATGGCAAAGTCCGAATGCGGATTTGCAAATAAAAGACGCAGACACTCTAAGGCTTATATATATCATTGCTGTTGCCTTTGCTGTTGCTGTTTCTGATGTTGTTGCTTCTGCTTCTGTTTCTGTTACTGGCAGCCCTGTAATTAGCCACAGACGCTGCTGCTGCTGCTGCCGTTGCCGTTGCCGTTGCCGTTGCTATTGCCAACTTGTCTGACTTTAAGTCTGACTCTGAGTCCCCGTCCATGTCCGTGGACTGTCCGTATCTCTGTGTGTGTGTTTGTTGGGGTCTTCAGCTGCTGGCGCAAATTCCTAAGTTTCCAAATTCAACTCAAATTCAAGTCCATGGCCATTTTGCCATAGCAATTTTGACGTTGCAGCTCGACCGCGCGACCTGCCAACTCAGCATCAGCCGAAATGTAGTTTTGTTTCTGTGGTGGTAGTGAATGTGTGTGCTTGTTATACCCTGTGTTTATCAAGTGCTTGCAAAAGGTATTAATTGATTCAGCAAAGGTCGACAAACGAGATCAGATATAAAGCAAATAACATATGGAGATCGCGGATTAAACTTAGTTCACAAGCAAACAAACTTTTTACAGAATATCTGTTAGTCTATCACTGTCGACTTATGCACTTTTATATTTTATTTTTACTTTCAGCACTAGCGTTCTTTTAGCCATTTTTCTTTACAATTTTGCAACTTCCGTCGCACTTCAGAAGACATGGAGAGGGCATTATGAAAGGTGTATATCTATATCTATATCTATATCTATATCTATATCTATAAATATATCTATATCTATATCTATATCTATATCTATATCTATATCTACATCTATATCTATATCTATATCTATATCTATATCTATATCTATATCTATATCTATATCTACATCTATATCTATATCTATATCTATATCTATATCTATATCTATAACTATATCTATATCTATATCTATATCTATATCTATATCTATATCTATATCTATATCTATATCTATATCTATATCTATATCTATATCTATATCTATATCTATATCTATATCTATATCTATATCTATATCTATATCTATATCTATATCTATATCTATATCTATATCTATATCTATATCTATATCTATATCTATATCTATATCTATATCTATATCTATATCTATATCTATATCTATATCTATATCTATATCTATATATCTATATCTATATCTATATCTATATCTATATCTATATCTATATCTATATCTATATCTATATCTATATCTTCCTGCACTTGCTTTGACATTTAAATTTCAATATGAATATTTTAGGGCGCTTTTGAAGCTTAGCCCGGAGTTATTGGTTCGCACATGTAACTAAATTGAGTTGTCACAGCGCCTATTAAAGCCAACGGCCAAATAATCATTAATCAATACGTGATACATGATGTGAGCATTGGGCGCCGGACGGCAGTTTGAAGCAAAGACAGCAGAGAGACAGTGACAGCATTTAACCCTTTTTGTGGCTAGCGACAATAAAAATGCGCCAGCGACAAAAATATTTTAATTTATACAAATGACTAAATAATTAAAATTACCAAGTGTACCGACCCGTCAGCTAGACTATATATCATTAGTATAACGATATGACGCCGCTGCGCAAGAAGTACGACCAAAAACGAAGCACGGCCAAAAGCATAATGGCAAAAATGTGGCACGAGCACGAATACGGTGACAGAGACAGAGACAGAGACAGACACAGAAAGAGAGAAAGAGAAAGAGAGAGATAGATAACAGCGCCGAGGGTATAGACTGGTATTCCAATTAGCCTTACCTACTAGCTGGTGCGGCCCTGCTCCGTTGACAATTTTCATTATTGACAAATTAATTGTCACCTTTTAACAAAATGCCGAACAACAACAGACGCGGGCCAAGACAGTGTGTGTGTGTGTGTGTGTGTGTGTGTGTGTGTGTGTGTGTGGCAGGTTGAAATGGCTTAAGGACCGCCATTTTAATACAATTATTGTACAACAATTGAAATCACATAATTATGATTAGATCGGCCAGCTACTACTTGGGGGCCGCAAAGAAAAGCGTAAACGCTAAACACGTAAAATATAGATTAGCGCCTTTTGTCAGCCCCAAAACGAAACTCGTCTAAGTGTCATTAGTTAGCGCTGGCTATACGCCGTGCGCTATACGGCTCCCGAAATAAAAAAACGAGGGTGGCGACTCTATGAGTAGATGCGGTTAAATAATACGAAGTGTATTTACTCTACCCAAGTCGGAACTAAAAAATTGTAAACGCTTACTTTTAAAATGTTATTTATCATAACATGTTAATAAACGAAATATTTTACTCTTTTACTCGCAGCTTTGCATATTAAAAGAGTGAAGATTGTTAAAATGGCAATGTTACTTTGAAAATGTTACTTAACATAATATGTTAACATACTAAATTTAACTATGAGTAAAGCCCCATAACGAATACTATTTATTTCATCAGTAATAAAGTCGTAGCTAATATATTAAGAGAGATTTATAATTGAGAAAAATGAAGATTGTTTGGCAATGTATTTTTTATTTTAATTTTCAACTTAACATAGTATGCTAACATAATATCATAACTGTAAGTAGATCCCTCAACACAATACAAAGGAAATCATTGAGGACTCATAGATGAGAAGAGTGAGATTGATAAGGCAATATAATTCTAAATTCTATCAACTAGCAATGTTAAGCTTAAAATGCCATGTATCCTTTGCTAGGGTATATGGAGAAAGTTTCAGCGCAAAATTCCCTTTTAATTAAATAGACACGACAACGGTATAACCCAGAAAGTTAATCATATTTTAATGTACCACCCTGACTGAATAGAAGTTCGCTGCGAAGCGTTCTAAAGGGGCCCAGGCTAATTACAATAACAAAGCAGAACGAGAGAGAGATAGCGAGTGGGAGAGAGCAGGCAGTAGCCACGGAGTGTCATTAGCAAGACGTCTGTTTCTTAACTCCATTTGAGTGTCCTGGTTGGCTCCAAGCCTCTAGACATTAGCCCTTAGCCGGCTGACATCGATGGTCTCTGATTATTTAGTGGCTGTTTGTAGACAGTTTTTGTCCCTTTGTCCCATGTCAGTTTGCGGACAACTCTTGTCTGTCTGTCAATGGCTAAGTTCTTCCAGTCCATGCTGACACTTGTTATTAACTACTACTATCTAGTATCGCAACTGTAATAATACACATGCACAGACTCACTCGCTCAGTGACTGCAATATGTCGCAGCTAATGAGAGGCAGCCTTGGCGCCTCCGAATGTAATTTATCTAATGCAGTCATTAATTTCATATAAACAAGGTGTGGATAGTAAATTATCTTTCATTTACTTCGAATGTACTCGATGTATTTATCCGCACCGAGCACTACTTATTCATAGACATATGACCGACCACATGTGCTCAACTTTGATATTAAGAAGTCATTCTCAGTCTCCGTCTCTCTTTTTCTCTCTCTCTCTCTCTCTCTCTCTCTCTCTTTCCCTCTTTCTCTCTATCAAGTTTCCTTCGTCAAATACAATAGAACATTTATGACTTTTGCGGTCAGTTGTCTTCTTTGTCTCTCTATGCATTGATTAATCATTTCAAATGAATGATATCAACTTAATGTTTAAAATTAAACTGGCCAGTTAACCCGAAAACCCAACACTTAAGTTACTTAATTGTTATATACACTATAGTTACACGACCTTGAACCTTCAGCTTAAAGCAGTCAAGTTAACTTATGGATTTCGCATCTATATATAAATCTATCTATTTTTCGGTCATTAAAAACTTTCGAGTTTCGTTCACAAAATGTCAAAGTATTATAAATTATTTCTACTCTACCTATATAAATCTGAGCTTACAAATTATGAAGCTATAAATTTTTAGCTATATACCACAGACTTTTATAATATACGTTTTACTAGCTAGCCCAACCCCCAAAGGTTTGACAGTCATTGCCTGCAAATCACAGCTTAAGAATCATGAAACCTATAAAGATTATATACGGTTAAGGAACACGGATGATAGCGTCTAGCCTAGAAAGTAGAAGGCTAGTTTGGAAATACAGCTGACTTCAAGGTGGGAGGCTGCTTACGAAAGAAGAGGTTTTTTGAGTTGGCAAACAGCAAATAATGTCTGATGTATCCATCAGAGAGAAGATTTGTTTGACGGTCGACTTACAAAAAATATACAGTTACCTTTCAAATTGCAACACCTTCAGTGAAGGGATATATAATTGTTGCTGAATCCTTAAAAGGAGCCTAGAGTAACGTAACTGAAAAGTTTTGAAGCTTAAGAGCGAAAACTGGGAGTATTTTCGATATATTCCGCCCACAACAAATGGCTATTTGTCAGATATATACATATATAGTGAGACATTAAAGGTATTATAAATATATCCATATCCTGATTTGCCAAGCCTCTCATGGAAAAATGTTTAATATTGAAAATTTCATGTCTCTAGGGTTAAAAAAAAAAACAATCTTAAAGCTTTACTGGACTAGAGATTTAATGTGTATATACTCTACATTTCTGGACCCTAGTTTCAATAACGACGAAATAGATTCCGTACCGTCCTCACAGTAGAACAGACGAACGGACGGACAGCAAGGCAAACATTTACAGAGAATTCAGTATATATATATAGTATGAAAAGCACTCTCAAGCACTCTCAAATGGGCTGCACTTTAAAGGTCTTTCGTGAAAGCTAAACTTAATAAAGTTTAGTCAACAAATGCAAAGGATCTGTCGGATAAAGGAAAAGTCAGAAATTCTTTCAGTTTTCAGTTGACAATTCAAGCTAAAAGCTCATGAAAGAGTTGGCTATTAAGGTTGCATGTGAACTGTGAACTGTGCACTGCTCGCATCAGTCACTCAGACTATCAATCAGTCCATCATTCACTCAGGCTATGTGTCCGTCAGACTGTCAAGATAAAACGTTTTATATGCACTAATAGATTATCTGTAATTATTTCAACGCATTCAACAAATTTATCAAGCAATGACAATTAGCGGCGCGCACACACGCAGTTCGAGCGAGATGGAGAGAGAGAGAGAGAGAGAGGGAGGCAGGCAGGCAGTGTGAGTGAGAGACAGAGCACAAACGCCCACAGACACTTTCAAGTTTTAAGCTGCTAGATAAATCTAGAATTGCCGCAAACGAATGACACGTGACCTTTGCGACATTTGTGTCAGTTGTTGTCTGTGAGATGCAATGCATCCATTAAAATCGAAAGTCGAGCAGTTCACACACACACACACACACACACACGCACACGCACGCACATGCAGCTTATGAAGCTGTGGCAAGTCAAAGGACAAACAGCATGACGAGGCAATTTACGCAATTGTTGTCAAATTAAAGTGCATCCGCTTCGTTGGTCATTTAAAGCCAAAAATGTTGGCAATAACTTCAACACCCTAACTAGAGCGTACGCACACACACACGCACTCACACACACACACACACACACACATACAGAGACAAGCGCCAGCACGTGATCGGGCCGCACATCATGTACGCTTTTCAAAAACAGTTGAGAAATCTTCACTTCACTTGCCTTCTTGTTTAAATTGTGCTACAATGTTGACGTTAATAAATTATAAAATGAAACTAATGACAAAACACAACCAACACACAATGAGTGGGCGGGGCAGTTGGCAGTTGGCAGTGGAGCCAGGCGGGGGTGAGATTCAAAGCTGTGATTCACAAACGTCGAGGGTTGCGAACCACGTAACGAGCGCAAATTGTATTAATGCTTTCAGCCGACTCCTGCCCTCTGGCTGTTGCCGTTTGCTGCCTGCTGCTTTATGAGCTCAGGAAGGACACAATTTGGCTGAGATGCGCCAACGCAACGTGTTCAATGCGAAATAGATTTTTTTTTGTGGTGGTTGCGCCACTTTTAACACGCATTTGAATACCCTGCCTAAATTGAAAGTTGGCTATAATCAGTATAGATTAGATTTAGTCTATAATCAATTGTATATATCAATTGCTCATTATCTATGTGAAGGACTTTCCATGCTCATCTTACTTAACGTGACTCTCATCAAGTGTGGGCAAGTTATTAATATGATACGGGTATGCCTTTCCTGTAGTCTGCATGATAAGAAGAAGATGAAGTAACGTATTCCGAATTGTTTCACTTATTATTATTTCATAAACGCATAAGTGGCATGTGCCCGACGAGAATACCCGATTGAACTACTTACGCAGTAATTTAATAATACCTATACTCTATACTAGTAACTCAGATATCAATTGATTATTCCCTAAATCAATTGCAGTTTATATATATATTATATAATAATAATAAAAATAAATTTACCTAGACTCTCACTTAGTTGATTTGCTCAAGACATAAATCACATAGGGTCTTGAGAAATGTTTCCCACTATTTCATTACCACATCTCACAAGTAATAACGTGGTATCTGCAAGTCGAGCACAACCGACTGGATCACTTGCGTCTTTTGTAAGAATTTAAATACTTCTAGTAATACTTATTTATTGATTATACTGAAACATATTTAATGCTCATACTGATATTTATATATACGTTTTTTCAGATATCAAATGATTATTCCCTGAATCAAACAAAGTCTATATTAATCAGCTTACCTTGACTTCCATTGACTTTGGGCATTCATTTAGTTGATTTCCTATGGACCTGAATCTCAAACAGTTCCTAGAACTTTCCTATTGCCAACTATTCCATTAACACAACTCACAACTATTTACGGGGTATATGCACGCCGAGTACACCCGATTGGATCACTTTTACTTGCGCCTTTTGCAATAATTTAATATTACTTATACGCCATGTAAGTTAATTAAAAATTCCTTCTTTTTTTTTTTTTTTTGCTTCCCAGGCAGTATGTAAAATGAAATTAATTTTGCGACGTGTTTTACTCAGCACATCTGCAAGCAGAACCGCAGCACCGCGACACGCCTCCACTGCCCCGCGCCGCACACCAACAGCCGCCCGATTGGCTAGGGGGGCAGACACACCTGCAAGTGTCATGGCTGCAACAACCGGAGACGAGACGAGGCAGCCACGTCGCCAGCCAGCGGAATCGACATTGTCGACAGATCCGCATGATTCGATAGTGTAAAGTGTGCCGCAAACATGCTGCAACAGCGCTGCGGCCAGGCAAACTAAAAACCTTTACAAAAAAAAAAAAAAGAAAAGAAAAATAATAATAAAACAGAAAAAAAATTATTGAAAAATAATTTCAAGAAATTGCTTCAATGCAGCGCAAGAAAAAAACAACAACAAAAACGCAGCGTAACGCCAAACTAAGTTCATGAAAAAAAAAGTAAAATAAAAAAAATAAAACAAGTAAGAAGGCTCTAGTCGAGACTGCTCGACTACGAGATACCTTGTACCCTGTAAAAAAAACTAATACTTCTTTACGCACGTATAAGCGCGCGCTCTGCTAACTGCGCAGTTGCTGCCGTGGCTTGGGGGTGGGTCGAGCTATACTTTGGACGCTTATAACTCCATTTCTAGATGAACGATCTTCATGAAACTTTCGGAATATATTAATAGCATTTAAATGTGTTTGCCAAATTGCGAGTCTCTAGCATTATTTAATTGGTGGCGAAGGGGGCATGACATCCAGAATCTCAAAATTAGATAATCTGAGTATCCGTCATATCTAAATTACAAAATTTATGTCTCTAGCTCAAACGATGTAGAAGTTATGCTCAAAAAACGTAAAAATTAAACGAATTTTTGTTACAAGAATTTTCGATTTATTATCGATAATTAGGAAATGGAATGAGTTATCGATAAAACAAAATAAACTTGTGCTGCGTGACTAACATACGAGTATTCCTGTATTTCAGCTCTTTAGATTTTGTGGTTTCCGAAGTATCGACGGACGGACTGACGGACGGACGGACAGCCAGACGGGCAGGGCTATATCAACTTATTCTCCTTCTGCCCGTTACATACATATTCACAAAACCATTAAACCCTGGATTCCCATTTTCAATGGGTTCAGGGTATAAAAATGAGAAAAAACAAGCCAAGCTCAAGCACATTGCATGGCGGCAATGCAGTTGACTTGGCTTGGCTCGAGCTGCGGCTCGGCTGTATGCATTTTGTTGGCGGTCTGCACTTTATTAGATTTTTATCTGGTTATGTTTAAAAAGACTTGAGGTCTTGCTTATAAGTATGTGGCCTGTCTGCACACAAGACGCACGGCTAGGAACTTGACTACAAACTACGAGATGTTCCACTAAAGTTATGAGATACTTTTCTTGAGTTAATGCATCGCAAGTGCATGGAAAATTGCAATGGCAACAAACGAGAAAAACTGCTTTGCTTGACAGTGTTTGAATGAAAAGCCATCCTGCACATCGTGTGCCACCTGCTTAGCACCTGAGTGAAGCGGCCCGATTGCTTTTTCCTTGAGCCCGCTCTATGGGAAAATAATTATAAAATTATTTATATTCTAGAGACTTATTGGCGTATGCTTCAACAATTTTACTGTTAAATATAATATAAATATATAATATATATAAATTGGATATGAAAGTAGCAAAAGATGAAAGGAGGGAATATAGTCATTTCATCAATATTACATATATTCCGATCCAATATTACCTCGATTAGCAAATACCTCGTATAAGTCAAGTATCTCGTCTATTCATACTCTGCCCGTTGATCAGAGATGAGTCAAACTCTTTCACTCTTACTCTCTGTCTCTCTACCCCTCTCGCTCTCTCTCCCTATCTTTCACTCTCTCTCTCTCTCTCTCTGTCACGTACTCTTTCTCTCAATCTTTGTCCCTCACTCTGTCTCTCAGTGACTCTTTTCCTCTATCTTTCTCCTTCTGTCACTCACTCTGTCTCTCTCTCTTTTCCTCTCTCGTTCTGTCTCTACTCTTCTATCTTTCTCTCTCGCTCTCTTTCTCTCTCTCTCTCTCTCTCTCTCGTTCTGTGTCTCTACTTTTCTATCTTTTTCTCCCTCTCTCCCTCTTCCTACGATTCTCTCTCGTTCTGTGTGCCTTACTTTCTCTGTTTCGCTCTGGATATATTTTCCCCAATGGAAAATGGCAATGACTCTCCCTCTCTCTCTCTCTCTTTATCTTTCCGCCTGTCTATTCTTTATGCTCCTCTATATGCATATATATCTCTCTCTTTTTGACTTGCTCTATCTCTGCCTTTTACTCAAACTCTCTCTATGTGCGTCTATATATCTGTCTCTATCTATCATACTCACTCACTCTATCTTTCTCGCACACTTTCTCAGATATTCTTTCCCTCTCTCTCTCTCTTTCTAACTATCTGCCTGTCTGTCTATGTGTGTATCTCTCTCGATATCTCTATCAGCATCTCTTTTCAATCTCCTCTCTCCTTTTCTCCCCCTCTCTCACTCACTCACTCTCTCTCTCTCTCTTTCTACCAATTGATCTCTGTTTAAATTAGTGAAATCCAACAGAAAAATCATATATGAATATTGATTATACAATTCCCATTCGATAACCATCGATTATAGCATCGCGCCTTAATCACTGAATGCGTAATCGCCAGAGATCGAATGATCGCTGATCGTTGATTATTCACGCGATCAATTGAACATTCAATTGAGAGGGCAGCCAACGCCGGCTGACATTTAATTAAGCCAGGCGATACACAGAAATAAAGAAAGCGCCGCGGCGCTACAATTTTCAGCAGTCTATTCATTTGGGGGCATTTAAGTCGTTGATCATCGTCGGCGTCGACGTCGTCGGCCTCAATGGTAGGTGTTGCATATGCAGTGGCCTACGCAGCCGGCTATGCACCTGTGCATAATTCCCTATTCATGCGGGTCCTCTTTGATATTAAATTACCATTCACAATGCAGACACACATACAATCATGCTCTTCAGAAATCCCACAAAAATTATTGTTCGGTCATCTTTACATCAGCAACTTATTTTTGCGCTTGTAAGAGCGCCAACAACTGCCACTGAACAAAAACAGCTCAACTTTGTGCTGTCAGCCCGATGGAAGGATACTCTGTATTAAAGTAAAAAATACCAGAGTAATTCACAGATATCTACTCTATAGATAGAAAGAAATTTAGCTGATTTGTGAATAGTTGCAGATACAAAAGTATCTATTCTATATTTACCTGGACTATATTTAAACAACACAGTTGATATACCCCATCTATGGCCTTCCACTTTTCCAGAGTATTCTTATAAATACTTAGCAAAAGTTAAAAGCATTTTAAGTGCGTCTTTAACAGAAGCCAGCGTCTATATCTACTGCAAAGCAGCCTGGAACCTCAGCTCTTTTCGCATCTCACGTGATTGATGTCAAGTTAAAGTAACACAAGTTGCGGCTTAGCCTTTTACGGCTTATCGCTGTAAGATCAACCGATGCCGATGTTGATGCCGCTGCCGATGCCGTCATAATCATTAAGACCGAATGTATGGAAATATGTATGAGCATAGCTTTAGCCAAGGTCAATCAAGAAGATTTTATGAATTGGTTTAACATTACGGAACAATTTTAGAGCAACAAAGCTAAACGCATCAGAAAAAGTTTTAATTATCAAAGTGAACATTTTAATGGTTTCAGTGAAGAACCAAAAGAAAGAAAAAACGGTTTAATTAATCACGAGATTTGACAACTATAATTATACTAAAACATTAAAAAATTGCTTAAACACATAATTTAAATAAATGCAAAAAGCAGGAGAGTTTATAATAAAATATATAAATAATATTCTATTATTATTTAATAAAACTTAATAAAAACAAGTAAGAAAGCTGTAGTCGAGACTGCTCGACTACGAAATCCCCTGAGCCCTTCTTCGAACGAATCATATTCCAAGAATGCTTAGTTTCGATTCTCTATGCGTAAGAAACTATACATGTACAAACACGAACACACAGACGCTTGTAAGCATGTATGTGTGTAAGCAATGCAGGCGGCTTGCTGTCTCGCTGCCTTTGTTGCTGCGCCACATGGGTTTTGATGAGAAAACTTTGATGATTGATAATTCTGTTTCTAGATGGACATTCGTATTGATTTCTTCAGATTATGATTATGATATTCATATCTACATGCTAAACCAAACAGCATGTCTCTAGTATTTGAAATGCATTTTTTACACATTTTTGGGGTGGTGGGGCGAAATGGGGACCGGAATCCAAAATCTGACAAAAACCGAAATTGTATTAAATTAGTATCTATATATATGCAGAAGACTTAGAGACTCTAACTCTAAAGATGAATTAGCTAGAATTTTATAACTGGTCCCCGATAAATTCATTTATCGATAACTTTGCAAATATACAAGTTATCGAATTTCTGAAACAAACTCGTACTGCGCGTGCAATATACGAACCTAACACAAAAAGAATGAACTCTCTAGCTTTTGTATCTTCGGAAATCGACGCGTTCATACATACGGACGGACGGACGGACGGACGGACGGACGGACGGACGGACGGACGGACGGACGGACAGACGGACATGGCTATATCAACTTTTCTCGTCACCCTGATCAAGAATATATATACTTTATGGGGTCTGCCACGCCTCCTTCTGCCTGTTACATACTTTTAACAAAACCATTATACCCTGATTTCCCATTTTCAATGGACTCAGGGTATAACAACTGTAAACTTAATTTAATTTAATTTAAAATTTAAATTAAATAAAAATAATTATTTTACACTTAATAAAATATAGAATAAATTATAATTAAAAAGAAAATATAACATTTTATTTAATTGTAATAAAAGAAAAATTTGTGACTTGCTAAAAAATATATCCTTGTTTTACAAGTTTATAAAAATAAAATATTTTATTTAAATTATTAAAAATGAGTTAGTCAGTGTAAATAAATAATGTATTGCAGCAAAAATAGAAAACCTTTGAAACTATTTTAGATGTTTGGTTAGCTCAATATTTATTTATAGCTGCTCACGTCAGCTACGGCTAAGTAGAAAGGTTACTCTAAATAGTATTTAGTTAACAGCAAATAAATATAAAATGGAGAGCAAATGAGAAGGAGAAAAACGAGCGAGAAGATGAAATCAATACAAAGCCAAGTGCAAAGAAACAAAAATAATGCAAAACAAGTAAGAAAGCTGTAGTCGAGACTTCTCGACTACGAAATCCTCTGAACCCTTCTTCGAACGAGCCACACGCTGATATACGGTTATACGCCTGTTTGTGTGTAAGCATGCTGTCTCGCTTACTCTGCCACGTGGGCTATGTTGCGAGAACTTATTTGATGAATAATTCTGTTTCTAGACGGACAATCGTAATCAAAGTTTCAAATTATGATCACGACATTCATATCTACATATATGCCAAACCAAACTATATGTCTCTAGTATGTGAATTAAGTTTTTTCCAAATTTGGTGGGATTGGGGCGGATTCGGGACCGGTATCCAAAATCTAACAAAAACCAAAATTGTATTAAATTAGAAATATATACTTATATTCAGAAGACTTGGAGACTCTAATTCTAAAGATGAACGTGATATAATTTTTTAATCGATTCTCGATAAATGTTAAAATCGATAACTCTGAAAAGGAAATAGTTACGTACATACGGACGGACAGACGGACTGACAGACGAACATGGCTTTACTCGTCACCCTGACCAAGAATATATATAGTTTATGGGGTCTGCCACGCCTCCTTTTGCCTGTTACATACTTTAAAAAAAAACATTATACCCTGATTTCCCATTTTCAATGGCTTCAGGGTATATTAAATGTATTCAAAACATATACATTTAAATGAAAGAAAAGATATATTTATAATATAGACAGATACATGTATGCAGAGCAGTGTTGCCATCTTTTCGCCGAAAAAACAGGACAGTTGACACAAAAAAGAGGACAAAAAAGGGACAAAATATTTTTGAAAAGGTAAAAAAAAAAAACGGATAACATTTTTTTCTATTTTAAAAAATGGAATTGATTTTAATTTCTCTTCAAAAGGTGTAGCACCTCATTTGCCGGTAGCTTATTGTAGTTTTGGCAACATTTGCCGTTCCGATGTAGTCCAAACCTAATCCAAAGATATTATATTTAATTGTATGTAATTGTTAACTAGTAAAACCAACCTAATTGCCAAAATAGAATTTAAGGTATCAATATGCAGCTTGTTCCTTAATTAGCTTTTCCACCTCAGCATTTGACCACGGCAACGACAGCAAAGTGATAACAAATGCACCCAGGTCCGAAAAGTTTTTGTTTCCTGCTGAGTCTGTGTTTCTTTATCTCTCCATTTTGTATATAAACTGCACTTGCAGTATTTGCAAAATGCCTTATCAATATTATTGGGAACGCGGCTAATCCATTTTTATAATGGGTCGTTTACACCCTAAATTTCAGTTTGTAAATTTCCTTTGACATTTTTGTTAAACTTTTGAAAACTTAATGATCGATCGATAAATATATTTTCGTTTACAGAGCTACAGCGTTTGAAACAGTGATACATCGTAAAATATGTTGCAATAAAGCAATATTAAAGCGATGATATTGATTTACTTGACAAATTTTATAAACAACCTTTAACAATTAAAAAGGATGAAAAAAGGTCAAAATAATATAAAAAAGGCATTTTTTCCGGACAGGGGCTGTTTCTAAATTTTTGCGGCAGTTGTAATTTCAAAAAGGACAGATCTGTCCGGAAAAAGGCCAAGCTGGCAACACTGATGTAGAGCTACATCAACTTTAGAAAGTTCTTGATTTTAATTCCTGATCTGCTGAAAACCAAATTAAAATTAAGCTAATCAATGCAACAATAAACAGCAACAATTGTAAAAAAAAAAACAAAAAAAGAAAAGAAATAAAAGAAAACAACAGACATAAATTGGCATACCAAAATCAGAGTGGAAGGCAACATCGATGCCACAGCGGCAGCTACTTATTTCTAAGAAATAAAAACCATTTGGGCGTGTCTCCTCCGCCTTAACCGCCCAGCGCGCCCCGGCGCAGTCCGAGACCGACACTGGGTTAGCTCAGCGGAGTCGCTTTGATAGGCTTGCGAAGCACAGCCCACTGACGTTCCTGGTCCTGGTCCCAGTGCCAGACTCAGTCGAAGTCGCAGTCGTAGTCGCAGTCGCAGTCCCTTCTCCAGTCTCAACCTCAGTCTCAATCAGGCTCAGTGGCCTTTTCGCACTCATGCGCTCGACTCTAAATAAAACACCCACTTTTCTAACATTGTTTGCCTCAACACATTTTGCCACAAATCCCTGGCAAGAATGCAACCAAGTGAATCGAGATATAAGAACTGGGAACTTATAAAAAAGCGCAACCCTTTTGTATTCCCTTCATGTCTGCTCACTCAATGCCACACAGGGAAAGGGTAAAAAGGTGGTGGAGCCAGTCAGCCAGTCAGCCAGTCAGTCGGACAGATAGACAGACAGACAACTCCCTTTTTGGTACACGCGCTTTCATTTCGTACCAAAAGTGAGAAGTCGAGTGGCCAAAAAGCAAACGGCTCTGAGGAAATAAAGGCTCAAGACATTGTATTAATGTTGAGATTCGGGACTAGCCTAAAGCTCCATTTGCAGATACGCCAGACAGATATGGCAAATCGATATATCATCATCCTCGACTGGGAATCATATCATTCGCGCGCTAAAATGACAAATTGACAAAGGCCTACAAAGAAAGAAATTCTCCCTGATCAATTTCTAGTCTTATTAATTGAATAGAATAGAATAGAATATATATGCATGTACCTTCCTCTGAAATAGTTCACCTTTGTTTCCGTTTTATATCTTATCATTTCATTAACTAAAACTAGAACGATCAAATCTTAAGGCAAAACAAGTAAGAAAGCTTAGTTATACGATTCGTTTCTGCACGCTTAACAAACTACACATGTACAGGCACGCACACACACACACACACACGATGATCTACGCTTGTACGCATGTATATATGTATGTATGCATTGCAGGCGTCTTATCTGTCTCGCTGTCTCGCTTGCTCTGCCACGTGGGCTACGTTGCGAAAACTTAGTTGATTAATAATTCTGTTTTTTCTCCTAATTTCTCCAGTCTAGACTGTTCAACTAGGAGATCTCCTGAACCCTTCAAAGAACTGATATTCTTCTTCTTGCATAACGAGAAACACATACACATACAATTGGAAACCTCTAGCTCAAACGGTGTACAATCTTTGCTTTAAAGACGAAGTCATATTTTCCATTATTATCGATAAACATGAAATGAGATAAGTTATCGAAAAAGATCCAATAAACTCGTACTGCGGCGAAGGTCGACAATCTCCTCTTAAAAGACGAAGTCATATTTTCTATTATTATCGATGAAAATAAAATTTGATGAGTTATCGAATAATATCGTACTGCGGTGGACGTAGCTATAGTGATTAAGCCCATCGCCCCGATCAAGAATATATATACTTTACGGGGTCTGACACGCCTCCTTCTGCCTGTTACATAAAGTTAACAAAGCCATTATACCCTGATTTCTCATTTTTGGTGGGCTCAGGGTATAATAAGTCCAAGGAAGAACAACAGTACGCAATAGATTGAACAGGCCACAACAAACTCTTTTTTGGAAACCTATTGAAAATTGACAAGTATAAGCTAAACACAAGCGTATAAATATCTCAAACATTTATAAATTTTTATTTTATTTATATTTGAAGTTTTTTTTATTATGTATGTATATATAAATACACATACCGTATATCTAAAGTATTTGAGTTATGTTTATTAACCTAACTCATTTTTAAAATAATTAGATGTTATGGTAAGAATTTGAAATGTTTAATATGGTGGTTATGCAGGTCAAGATATATTTGAGAAAAAAAGCGCAAAATATAAACCACAAAAACAAAAGATTTTTTTGATAATTGCTATAACAGTTATAACGTTAAGTTTAGTTCGAGTCAGACACGCAATAAAAGACCAGAAGCATATCGTGCCGATAGCTACAAAGTCGATTGATTAGTTACCAAGGAAACAGACAGATTGACGGACGGAGTCAACTCGTCTATTACAACTGATCGGCAAATATTTAAATACAGATAGATCAAGATTAAGACTAAAACTGAGACTATATGTTCAAAGTTCAAGAGCTCAAATAGTAGTTGATATAAAAAGTGATTCCTTGGCCATCACAATTTGATAACCACTGAGTTAGGCCGGACTCTTAGCTAATAGAGGTGTTCCTTCGATTGATTTGAATTGCCGTGTAGAACTTTATATAATATATATTAAAAGTTGGCTGAAAAATGGGTGTCAACATATGATGAAAGAAACATTCATTTTGCGGTGTGGCGGCAAACGGCCGTTAAAAACCAGAAATGAGAAACGAGAAACCAGAACAGAAACAGAAACAGAAACAAAACCGAACCGAACAGAACTTCAAAGGCTTGCCAAAAGCTGAAACAGCCAACGGAGGGCGACGACTGTGAGCGTGAGTGAGTTTGGGTGCTGCTATACCACTACCACTGTCTCATTTCCTCGGCCGGCAGTCAATTGTGGTGCACGAAAGGGTTCAAATTGTTGGTCGACGTCGTCAACCTCATTTGAATGAATGGCGACGACGAGCAGCGGCCAAGGGAGCAACGAAGACGACGAGGACGAGGACGAGGACGAGGATAACATCAGCATAGACGCCACTGACTGATTTTGCGATTTGTATGAGTATTCGCGTTGCCGTCACTTCCTTTAACCAACCCACACACACATTTATATATAAATAGCCACCCATACACACACACACACACACACACATAGAGAGAGAGAGAGGGAACGTGCGTGAGTTGTATAAGCAAAGGCATCCTTCTAATGCTAATACGAAAACGCAGGCAATTGGAAAATTTATTCAATTGTTGGCAATTCAACTAAATCCCTCATTGGCTTTATGTGCGCTTCATTTAAATATGTATATATCTACATATACTTGGGAGTAAATTTTAGTACAGCGACTCTGCTCAACAGTTTATTGCGTGATTGTGTGGCGGCAGTCCTTCAACCACCCATTTCATTAGAATCACATACCCCAATATTATCAGCACCATCATCATCATCATCATCATCATCGCATCATCATCATCGCATCATCACTGTCAACCATTTTAGTGGAAATAATTTGAAAATTTGAATTACTTTGTGTGTTTTTTTGGCTTGATTAAAGGCATATTGCCATAGTCAGCCAACCAATGAGTCGGGCGCTTGTCAAATGGGGTCTTGTTGGTCTCATTCTAATCAGTCGCTATATTTAATGTCCATTTATTCCACATCAAGCTAACAATAACATAGTCTAATTAATAATGAACCGAGTGGCCCATGTGATCGCATTTCTATATAGCTTTATGGACTTTTGGATAAAACATTTGAAATTATTTGGGTTCTTTACAGAAATGATGAAAATAAATGGATAAGAGAGCGATATAATACAAGAAATACTACTACTATATACATGTACTAAATGCTCTATCATGGAACCTATAAACACGATAAATTCGAAATTTAAGATATATTTATGTATCTCTCTTTACTGTTGTCTAACATCATTTTACTGTACCCCCTAAGAATGGGTATTCTGGGTATGAAAATCTATTTTTGAGCAGACCGACGAGCTTAGAAGATCTGGCCATATCAATCCAGGACGAAGAGACAGTCCTTCCGTGCGCCTGTCCGTCCGTACGTCTATCCAATGATCTGTCCGTCCATCCGTCCATACGTCTGTCTGCCTGTCCCTCCGTTCGACCGCCTGCCATCAGTCCGTCTCTCTATCCTCCCGTTTGTCTGTTTGTTCGCCTGTCAGTATATAAAGCCGTTCTATAACAGCTGAAAACCTGCAATTTATGTGTAAGCACGCTCAAATGAAGTTTACTTCAAATAATCGATAACTAGAACCGTTAGAATTTAATCGAGTATGCTGTTCTTGTAAAAATGTATGTAGCAGGCAGAAGGAGGCGTGGCAGACCCCATAAAATAAATAAATTCTTGATCAGGACGACGAGCTGAGTCGATATAGGCTCTGTCCATCTGTCCATCCGTCCATCCGTATAAGCGCGAAGATTACGTAAACCACAAAAGCTAAAGATTTGAAATTTTATTTGTATACTCGAGTTTATTTTATTTTTTCGATAACTCACCTCATTTCATTTTTATCGATAATAATGACTTTGTTTCTTAAGCGAAAATAGTTCACCTTTTGAGCTTTAGACTTCAAATATTATTTGTTCGTCCTATCATGCTATCATTACGTTCTGAAGATTTTATAAAGATACTGCATCTAGAAATGGATTTATACATAAGTGTGAAACAAAAAGCCCACACGCATAACACGTGCCTATGCGTGCGTATGTGTGTGTGTGTGTATGTGTGTGTGTGTGTGTGTGTGTGTGTGTGTGTGTGTGTGTGTGTGTGTGTGTGTGTGTGTGTGTGTGTGTGTTGTGTGTGTGTGTGTGTGCGTGAGTGTGTGTGTTTGTATATGTTATTTATTATGTAAGCATATAAATAGAAGAATATCAGTTCTTTGCAGGTTTCAGGGTATCTCCAAGTCGAGCAGTCTCGAATAGAACAAACTTACTTTTTACGACTCACATTTAATAGTATATATGCATATCTCATAAGCTGAAAGTTTCACTGATGCTAAACACATACCATATCAATCCATTTATTCAATCCAGAATCATCTTAGCATTCTCATAAAATCACTTGATCGACAAAGTATCTATTAGTCGAGCACTATTGTCTGGAGCACGCTTACTTCTTTCCCTTGAAGGCAACAGAACACAAAGTTTCAATATTTTCTCTTCTGGTTTTATTTATTTTTCTGATAAAATACATGAAATGTATTATTTTAAAGTGTATATATTTATAAAATTGTTGGTGATTGTGTTACATAATGGGGGTGAGTTCACATTAAGATTTTGGCTTTGGAAATACACAAAACTCTTAAAAAAAAAAAAGAAAAAATCTTTTCTACGGTATCTGCCACGTATATAAAATGAATTTGATTTCCCCTGCTGCATCTGTGTGTGTGTGTGTGTATGTGTCTGTATTTAGCTCAATGCGAGCTATACTAAAAGAATATGGGAATAATAGAGTGAGAGAATAATATTTGTTGTTGTTATGTGATAATCATGGAATTTTGGATTTGAATTAAATTGATTTATATGCAGTGTATTTTCCATTCTTCTAAAGCCACTTTGTCCCTTGCTTCGAGTTCTTGATATTAGCTCAGTTTGAGGACTTTGATTGATGGCAATTATTCGAGCTTGCGACGCTTTGTGACGAGCTCATCAACTTTCTTCCACGTCAACTCACGGTTGCGCTGGCGCTGCTTAACTCTTAGCTTTTCGCCGGCGTAGTTGCTCAACAGGTCGATAAACAGTTGAGGATTCATCTCCAAAAACATCTGTAGTGTGAAAAGGGCACGCTTGACAATTGAGGGATGCCAGTGCTTCTTTGAGACTTTCATAAGTGCCGGGCACAGGATCGGCATGACACTGGACGCGTTTGGCTTCAAGAGCGATATCATGTGTTTGTGATTCAATATGTTGAAGGCGTGCTCAGCCACCTCTAACTGGGGGCTGACCACACACTTGGCCACTTGGGTCATTAGTGGTTTCTTGATCACATTGAACTGCAGCTTGGTGATGCCAATGATAAAGTTCTCGATTTCGTGCAGAAACAGTACCTCCTTGTGGGAGCATGACTTGGGCCAGAACTTGAAGAGGCCGAAAACAATCGGCTCAATGTAGTTTCCGTCTTTCAAAAGATACTGAAATAGGCTTTGCACCAGAGTGGGATGAAAGGTCTTAAGAGATTTGACCTTGTGCAGCGGCATCAGAATCCTCTCCAAATACTCTTCATATTCGGGCTTCGAGCACCAGCTGTAGTTGCCGTCCAATACGGTAGATACGATCCACAGCAGCTCAGAAATGCCATTAAAGTCTTCCTCAACGTAGATAAACTGATAAAAGATGTTATAAATCTGGTTACGTATGTAAGTACGTAGAGCATAGACTTTGGTGTGAATACGCAAAATTGCCCACTTGATGAAGGAACGCTCATGGTGATTGGGCGAATTCAGTAGCATCAACAGACTCACAACAAGCTTGCGATCAATCATTTGATAGGCAATGTCTGTACTAAACCCTTGAGAGTCAAGTAGAGCGTGAAAGATATAATAAATTGTCTCAAGAAGAGGCCAGATTGGATCCAATGCTTCATCCTCCGCATCGGAATTTTCCCAATTAGAGGGTTTCGGCGGAAAGGTGCGAATGATGTTGTCCGAAATCATTTTAATAATTTCCAAATAAATAGAATCCGTTAGAAAAGGTTTATCCTCCTGAATGAACTTCAGTATATCCTCAAGTGCTCTCAACTTGGCGTCCTTGCCCTTCAAGTCATATATATTAACGCACAGTCGAAGCTTCCTTAGGAATTGTTCTTCCTCCGACTCGGGCTTGAAGCGAGACGTCAAAAATAGGGGCAAACTATCTACGAAACTACGTTTCTTTCCCACATCACCTTCGTTGGCTGCCTTGGCCCACTGTTTCCCAAATGGGTTGAATTTGTCCAGCAATGAGCCCAGAAACGTTTTAAACATTTTCCGTAGAATTCGAGCCGGTTGGCCAACACGATATGATGATTCGCACTTGCTGCAAAAGTTTTCCTCCAATCGATTGATTAAGCTGCGACTCTCGCACGTACTCGCCAAATGCAGACAACTGTTCAAAATATAAAAAAGCCAATGAACTTACAACTTATACGTGGATGCCAGACAGCAAAGGTAGTTATCCTAATATGTAGATATGGAAATAAATGTGTATTTAACGGAAATACCTATTTTAACAAATTTTCAAACGTATACAATTCCTACAGAAATTTTTATGAAATGTAAAAAAGCAGTCTGCTTGATTGAATTGCTTCAACTCACAAATGTCAGGACAGCTGTCAAAAATATGCCAGGCTGCTTTGACTTTGACTTTGACAATAGAAACTTCAAACAGCAAAATTTATGCCACGTCATTTTTTTTCTCTTTCTCTTTCCTTTTCCATTTTCTCTTTGTTTTCATTTTCATATAACTAAATTTCTTTTTAATTATTTGCAGCATAATTTGTTCTATTTTGAATATAGAAACTTTATATAAAAATATTTATTTTTTGTCATATTTTTTCACTTCCTTTTTTTCATTTCTTTTTTAATATATATATATATATATGTACAAATATAAATATATATAAAAATATAAATCTATTATATTTAAGCTTCTTAAAAATGTCTATATATTTCATTTTTACCGCCATTCATTATATTAACATTTGTATTCTATTATACGAAAAGAAAAGAGTGCAGAAGTGTCTCACGGCAATGACGAGCAAAATTTTCACTTTGAATTGTCTGCTTCTATTTTACCTTTATAGTTTGGTCAATTGCTTGTTCTGTGGATATTTATCCCTGTTTATTTCGGCCAACACAATATGTTTTAAACTTCACTGAAGATTATTTTCGTTTGATACAATTTTTGGCTGAATGTAATTTGATGAAGTCTTTCTGCTTTGACATTGACTATAGAAACGTCAAATAGCAAACTTGATGTCGTGTCATTTTTTCCTTTCCTCTTTTTCTTCCTTTTTTTTTCTTTTCTTTCCTAATATATATATATAACTAAATTTGCATGTTTTTAATTATATTACTTTTTTTTTCATGCCAATTTTTTCCTTTCCTTTTTTCTTTTCTTTTATTTTCATAAAACTAAATTGCCTTCTTTTTAAATTTTTTCAAATTATATTATTTCTTTTTATTCTAGTATATTTAAGCTTGTTAAATCTGTCTATATACTTCAATTTTATCGCCATTTATTATATTACACTTTGTATTCTATTACACTAAAAAAAAAAGGAGTGCAAAAGTGTCTCACGGCAATGACGAGCAAAATTTTCACTTTGAATTGTCTGCTTCTATTTTACCTTTATAGTTTGGTCAATTGCTTGTCCTGTGGATATTTATCCCTGTTTATTTCGGCCAACACAATATGTTTTAAACTTCACTGAAGATTATTTTCGTTTGATACAATTTTTGGCTGAATGTAATTTGATGAAGTCTTTCTGCTTTGACATTGACTATAGAAACGTCAAATAGCAAACTTGATGTCGTGTCATTTTTTCCTTTCCTCTTTTTCTTCCTTTTTTTTTCTTTTCTTTCCTAATATATATATATAACTAAATTTGCATGTTTTTAATTATATTCCTTTTTTTATGACAATTTTTTCCTTTCCTTTTTTCTTTTCTTTTATTTTCATAAAACTAAATTGCCTTCTTTTTTTATTTATTTTTATTTATTATTATTTCTTTTTATTCTATTATATTTAAGCTTGTTAAATCTGTCTATATACTTCAATTTTATCGCCATTTATTATATTACACTTTGTATGCTATTATACTAAAAAAAAAAGGAGTGCAAAAGTGTCTCACGGCAATGACGAGCAAAATTTTCACTTTGAATTGTCTGCTTCTATTTTACCTTTATAGTTTGGTCAATTGCTTGTTCTGTGGATATTTATCCCTGTTTATTTCGGCCAACACAATATGTTTTAAACTTCACTGAAGATTATTTTCGTTTGATACAATTTTTGGCTGAATGTAATTTGATGAAGTCTTTCTGCTTTGACATTGACTATAGAAACGTCAAATAGCAAACTTGATGTCGTGTCATTTTTTCCTTTCCTCTTTTTCTTCCTTTTTTTTTTGCTTTTCTTTCCTAATATATATATATAACTAAATTTGCATGTTTTAATTATATTACTTTTTTTTTCATGCCAATTTTTTCCTTTCCTTTTTTCTTTTCTTTTATTTTCATAAAACTAAATTGCCTTCTTTATAAATTTTTTCAAATTATATTATTTCTTTTTATCCTATTATATTTAAGCTTGTTAAATCTGTCTATATACTTCATTTTTATCGCCATTTATTATATTACACTTTGTATTCTATTATACTAAAAAAAAAAAAGGAGTGCAAAAGTGTCTCACGGCAATGACGAGCACAATTTTCACTTTGAATTGTCTGCTTCTATCTTACCTTTGTAGTTTGGTCAGTTGCTTATCCTGTGGATATTTATCTCGGCTTATTTCGGTTAACACAAGATGTTCAAAGTTCACTGAAGATTATTTTCGGTTGATATAATTTTTGGCTGAATGTTAATTGATGAACTCGCACAATATGATTGCAATGCAATTGACTGTCGAATGAGAAAGAATATTTTCTGCCTGGGGGCTAGTCTGCTCCAACTCACACTCTCCAACACTGCTTGTCAAATGCAGACCTGCAAAATTTCTTCGTGAAAGTTCTAATTGAAAGTTCGATAGCTATTAGCTACTTTTAATCATCGCTTCCAATAATCATCGCTTCCAATAAAATACTGCAGCCGAGTAATGTCAAAGCAAATCAAAATTTCGACAACAATAAGCCCACTTCATGCAGTTGGCTCTGCAATTTCACCAAAATTGAAAGAAAAACCGCGTAGAATCTGGCTAAATTGACTTTGCTTATATTTGTCCACGGACAAATTAATATGAGCATAATATTAATATGAGTATAGCGACTGTTATAATCGGATTCTACTATATATATTTCTGCAATAACGGTGCACAATGAAGCAGCTTCACCTTATGGGCACGACTCAAAATATGTCTATTGGAATCTCAATCCATTGTATGCATATAAAATACGAATTTATATTTATATTTAATATCGCTTGCTCCTAGACTTTGACTCCTGATCTAGTAACTGCTATAAAAGTTATAGTTCAGCATGAACATGGTTTGATTAGAAATTGAAGGATTTTTAGCTTTTGCCAGCTTGGTCAGAAATGCAACATGAAATCAAGACTTCATTTACTATAGTACAATCTAAGTCCATCATTGTCTGTCGAGGCAAGAGCGAATATTGGATTAGAGGACTCACATTCCTAGCCAAGTATTTATCAACAATTTGATAATCAGGCATTAAGTAATGAGCTTAACACTACATATTTATATTTAATAATGAAAGTGCACATTCAATAACATATATATGTATATACTATTTCGAATTTCCACACATTCTGTACTCTTTAAGAAAACGTTGCCACGCATGTAATTCAATTTTCAGTAATATTATACGCTGAAATATGACGCCTATTTGCACTGAGTGTTCTCTAGCGCATATCATTTGAGTACTTGCATACAAATTGAGGGAAAAATTGAAAATTAAAAATATATTTTATAAATATTATAACATTATTAATCAACAATTTGTGGAACCAACTTCTTCGTTCGTCTCTGCTCGCACGTGGCAAAGGAACCCTGGCTTTGGCGTCTCGACTGCGATCCACTGTTTATATAGATCCACCTCCTTTAGAGTTTTTGATGAGTTTCCAGCTGTTTTGTTTTGTTGCCTCTGATATTGATCTCGCTTAACTGATCGCGTACTAATACAATTAAAAAAAAAATGGGGATGAAGTTGCATTTGAGAAAGTCATTTCCTATGCCAACGACACGGTCGAGCCTTGGCTTCGGCATTCAAAATGATTCTTTTCAGTTTGTAGCTATGCATATCACTTGCCGAATCTAGCCCTTGATTAGTTCCTTATGCTCTGGCACGTGTTGCCCTTCAAATAGCTGTTTTATGTATCTTTGAATAGAGGAGCTAGAAAACAGTCTCGAAAGTCATTGGCCAGAGATATGCTATATATACGCAAAAGATCGACAACTAGCTGAGCTAATCATCCGGTATATTTATGCCAAGTATATGTCTTACAAGTTCAGACAGTCTAGAAAGACATTCGGCGTATTTCGATTCGTTGAGCCAAAGACTTTCATGGTGAAGTCTTAGCTGGAAAGATTCTAGAAAGATTAAAGATTAAAGACATCTAACATCTAACATCTAAACATTTTATTCATTATATATTCACATTGAAAATAAGCTTTTGTGTAACTAAATATTTTGTACAATCATAGTTCAGACTTTATTGTATTTTTATTGTATTGTATTGTATGCAATGGGCAAAAATTTAAATTTTAATTGAAAAATCCCCAATATATGAATATAAGAATTACAATATCAAGTCTTCCAGGTGCTCAGGCGCCAACCGTCCAGGCATCATAGAAATGCAGCGCATATGTCAATCGATTTCAATCACGGCTACAATTACGATAGAGACGGTAAGGACATGTGAATTGAATGGATGTGTATATGAAATACTCTTGCACACAACATTCGAAGCATCAGCATCTTTTGGCGGATACACCGCTTTCCGGCAGGTGTGGCAACGGTGTTCGATTCGTCGTGAAATTCGAGTGCTGCCCAAACGCTAATCAATGCGATTGCAGATATGCCAGCGATAGAGGGATCACAGGGTGCGTATCCGCTCATCGCTCAGTCGCACACTGAGTTGGCTAATAGAAACGAAGGAAAGTGTCTCCTTGACACAATTGTCGCAGAATACAATGTGCTCACTTGAGTGTCATAGCCCCATCCCTCAGGCCATTGCAGGATATGTCAGGGATATCCGCTGCGCAAAACGTATCAAATATTGGCGCGTATGAGCGTGTTTAATTTTTCCGCTGCCCACAATGATAAATGCCTTTCGGCCGTCCGCTTCGGTTGGTGGTGCTGCAGGAAGCCCAAGCTTGACACATAAAACGTCCTGTTCCTTGCATGAGGGTCCAGCGTACAAGAAAATGCCAACACAAAGAGAAGCCGAAGCTCATATGCTCTAGAAAGTTTGGTCAGCATTGGAATAATTTTTATTGAAAATAAAAGCCAAATTTAATCAGTTTTCAAGCTAGAAACCCTCGAATTTTATAAAATTTATCATTTTTTTTTTTCTCATATATATTAACTCTAGACACTAAATATAAAAATGGATACATTGTAAATAAATTATTATTAAATTAAATTAAAATTATATAATGTATACCAAAATTTTGTTAGCCTGCCTTTTTCTTATAGATATTTGATAATGGCGTTATCTTTCTTAATTAATTAATTAATTAAATAAATATAAAAAAATATAAAAATAAAAAATAATATAAATAAAAAAAAAATAAGACAAAAAGAATTTATTTGAATATTTAATATTATATCTTATCTGATAATAATGAAAAAAAATAAGACACAATAATTTTTAATTATTTTAATTTATGTTACTTAAAAATTAATTTATTTTACTTTAAAGATTACTTCCTATAACAAAAATCAGAAAAAGAATTTATTTTTTAAATTATTTATTTTTTTTTAATATTTACTTCATTATTATTTATTTCATATAACATTAGAAGGAAGAAATTTATTTTATAAATAAAAATATATCTTTGAAAAATAAATAAAAATAAGAAGGAAGAAATTAATTTTATAAAAGAAAATATATATTTAAAAAATAAATAAAATAAGAAATAAGGGAAAAATAGTTAAATTTAATTTATTTAATATTTATTTAATTAATTATACATAAATATATTATTAACAGGCAGAAATCTATTTTATAAAATTAAATGTTTTATAACAAAAAATATGATAAAAATAATTAAATATAATTTAATTTATTAAATTATTTACATATTTAAATAATACTTGGAAAATCTGTCTTACGATCTTACAACTAAGACTTGAACATTTTATTAGATTATAAAAGAAGTGGAGAAAAATGATTGAATTTATTTAATTATTTATATATTTAAATACCATTAGGAAAAGTAAATGTATTTTAAATTCTTACAACTAAAACGCAAATATTTTATGCAATTCACTAAATTTTTTATTAATATTTATACACCAATAAAAACATAATATAATACAGAGAAAAAAAAAAGTTATTTTTGTCAACTATTTCGCTGGACAAGTCATTAGAATATTAATCTATTTAAATATAACGGCATTTTCATCTTATATAGTTTAAGTGCACCCACTCCTGAGCAACTCTCATGCTCATTCCCATACGATATTCGATATATTTTGCTTATTGTCCCGCTCAAGTGGGCGCTGACATTTTTTATGCATTTTTTATGTATATCGAGTAGATGAATTTATTGTAACGATGTACGACAAGTTCATAAAAAATGCAAACGCGCTTCTTCAAATCAAATGTTTGTATTCAGCCCAGACGCCCCGCACCCCACCGCACCGCACCGCCCCCGCCGAGCCACAGCCACCCATTGAGCACCCTCTCGATTGGCAGTGATTTATGCCATGCAGCAAGCACTTCTTTTTGTTGCCATTGTTGTTCTTGTTGTTCTTGTTGTTTGTTGTCATTGCTGTTTGCTGTTGTTGTCGTTTGTTGTCGTTGCTGTTATGTTTGCATATTGGCGCCAAGTTCTGGTCATTGCTGGTTATCGCGCACGCCGCTGACCGGGCGGCATCCATTTCCGCTTCCGCTACCTTTTTTTCCATCACATTTTCTGTTTTTTTTTTTTTTGCTGCTGTTCTTGTTGTTGTCTGGTTGTTGTGCATATAAAAAAGTTTATGCAAATTTTTGCAGCGAGGCCAGGCCATTTTTTTGTTCACTGAATTGACGATTGTTTTGTATGTCAACATACAAGTAGTTTGTTTTTATTCGAGTGCTGAAGTGTTGTGTTCGAGTGCCTGGTAACAAGAGGCAAAAGCAAACATGGAAAAAACATTAAAAAACAAAATGAACGAACAACATTTTTTACAGCTGAGGCCGAGTAGTTCAGAACTCTTCAATGCTTAAAGGAACAAATGCTTAAGAGAACAAAATTGAGATTCATATATTGATGATTAAGGTATCAAAAAGCATTTGTCTACAGATTCTGCCTTCTAGATATATTCAATAAATAAATAGATCAGTATATAAAGTACAAGTTTTGGCAATCACACACAAACATA
The DNA here is from genome assembly GCA_030914385.1 of Drosophila antonietae. Lineage (NCBI taxonomy): Eukaryota > Metazoa > Arthropoda > Insecta > Diptera > Drosophilidae > Drosophila > Drosophila antonietae. The sequence continues at coordinate 251,930 of JAUESO010000542.1, read as the reverse complement.
GCTAAACTCAACTGCGCACTTCATGCCGCGGAAGTGCCGGATGAAGAAGTCCTAGAAGACTTTCGCAATTGCGTTCTCAAGCAAATCTTTTAATTTATTATTCAGTTCTTATGCTATTTCTCTGAACATAGTTTCGGTGGTTAAAAAGGGTCTAAGCAAGGAGAGGAAGATTTTTTTTTGTCAATAGCTATCGCAATATATACTTATATAGACAATATGTTGCATTATAATCAAGAGTCAAATATTTGTTAAAATAAATACAAAGATAAAAGTCTCTTACATTCAGTAAATTTTAACATATTCATATAAGATATTTCTATTTTTATTTTATTATTATTTTTTTATTATTTATTATTTATTACAAGTAAATGTAATGTAATCTTAATAGCAAAATTCAAAAACATATTTTAAATATAAATATATTTATTTATTATTTTTTATTTAATTTATTTATTTATTTATTTTTTTATTTATTCCTTCATTTATTTATTTTTTATTAATTAATATATTAATTTATTTATTTTTTTTTATTTATTTATTTATTTATTATTAATTCATTTATTTATTTATTTATTTATATATTTATTTATTTATTTATTATCAACTTATTTATTTATTTATTTATTAATTTTCTTTATTTACTTCTTTATTTGTTTATTTATTTTTTATTTATTTATTTATTAGTAATTCATTAATGTATTTATTATTTATTATTAATTAATTTATTTATTTATTTATTTTTTATTTCTCTATTTAGTTATTTTTTATTAATTTATTAATTTATAAATAAACTAAAAATTCAATAAATTGTTTCACAAGATAGAAAAACTTAAAGTCTTTGGCCGTCAGCTTCTTAAACGGACAGACACTCAGAGGGTAATATCTCTAACGAGTCAAGTCCACTTCCTGAACCAGAATATATACACTTTTCGCCACGCCCCCCTTCCGAGTGTTACATACATCTGTACATCTGCAGAAAAACCCCTATTACCCAAACTCGCATTTGCAATGTGTTTAAAGGTAGTATTATATATCAATATTTGAAGCTGCAAATGTTAAGAAATCTTCAAGTTGAATTTCAGGAAAACTAGAAACCTCGCCATGGTCTGCAAAGTGTATAAAACTAAGACGGTGCAGCCCACACTATTGACACCTAGGGCCCATTACCATCTCGCCGGCATTATATCTGGCATGCACACACTTTGTATTTGTAAGTGTTTCGGTCATAAATTTAACCATATACTACTTCAATGTTGCTGTCGTGGCCGTGGCTCAACTTTTGTTACATGCATAAATCAAAATGTTGATTTATAATAATTGCAAAAAACACACACAGAAACGCACACATACACACGCAGTGAGAACACACTCACAGAATGCTTTGAATTGTCGGCCACATGTCAACCGAGTCAAAAAAAAAAAAAAAAAAAACATTTGGTCTCGGGTGGGAAAGGTCTTGCAGGCATGTAAGTATACTGAAGTACTGCGATCCTGAAAGCCATTCACGTAATTATCGGTGCACACGTCAGCGGCAGACTTATTTTAGACTGTGGAGGCAACAGCAATCTAACAAACGAATCACAACTAACCAAATGAATTTGTGGCGCCAAAGGGAATAAATAAATACAGGATAAGAATACGTGAAAAGCAGGCGCAACAAATCGATTTACGACTAGAGGAACAAAAAAAAAAAAAAACAATGAAAAGAAAAACAAAGAACAAAACAGAAGGAGACCGAGAGAGAGAGAGAGAGCGCGAGAGAGGGAGGGAGATATTTAAAAGAAAGAAAGGTTGGCTGATTCCAGGAAACATCAATGAGTTAACTAAAAATAGATGATCCAAGAGTGTTTTAAGTGAATGTAAGTATATGCGACGAAATCGATACAAAACTGTATCTTCTACAGCTTTAGTTATAGATATACCTCATGGAAGCATGGCAAACCGGCAAGAACCACTTTTTGTTTCAATGTTTTCAATAATTGTCAATTACTTCAGATTCCTTACATACTTAGATGCCTTTCTATATCGCCTGACTGCAACAATTCAATTAAGCACATATCTGAAGTAATCAAATATTCAACTGGTAAGTTGAAATATTATTTGTACTGTAGATACATATATATATTTATTGCTTATAAGAATCTTAACATTTTGCATATGGTTAATCATCAAAGTATTTAAACATTAACAGTAAAGTAACATTCCTTATATTAGCATTGCTGATTGTTCCCATTGAAAGCAAAGGAAATCAAGACAAGTTTAAACTTCTACAGTTTAAACTCCAAAAGTTTACCAATTGACTTACAGCTAGTGATGTCCTCTGGAGGTCAATCCCTGCTGATTAACTATATATTCACAGCTTTGAAGTTTGAGTTAGTTCGTAGCGCATCTATTATAGAATTCATCAATTATTTCTGATCTTCATGTGTGGCTGTACATAAGACAAAATCTGAAGTTTATAGTAAATGAAGCTATTGATCGTAAATGGTGAATTGGTGAAATTGACATCAGTTACTCATTATCATTCATTTTATGTAAAAATAAATTCGATGTTAATGTAGTTTAGTTTGGAGAACATTCAAGAATGCAAAATATAAATAAACAATAAAATTAAAATTAAAATATTTAAAAAAGGAATAAAAACAAAAATTAAAAAAATAATTAAAATAAAATACAAATAAATTAAAAAAAATAAAATAAAACAAGATCAAAATAAATTGAACTAAATAAAATCAAAATAAATTTAAGTTAAAACAAGTAAGAAAGCTGTAGTCGAGACTGCTCGACTACGAAATCCCCTGAGCCCTTCTTCGAACGAATCATATTCCAAGAATGCTTAGTTTCGATTCTCTATGCGTAAGAAACTATACATGTACAAACACGAACACACAGACGCTTGTAAGCATGTATGTGTGTAAGCAATGCAGGCGGCTTGCTGTCTCGCTGCCTTTGTTGCTGCGCCACATGGGTTTTGATGAGAAAACTTTGATGATTGATAATTCTGTTTCTAGATGGACATTCGTATTGATTTCTTCAGATTATGATTATGATATTCATATCTACATGCTAAACCAAACAGCATGTCTCTAGTATTTGAAATGCATTTTTTACACATTTTTGGGGTGGTGGGGCGAAATGGGACCGGAATCCAAAATCTGACAAAAACCGAAATTGTATTAAATTAGTATCTATATATATGCAGAAGACTTAGAGACTCTAACTCTAAAGATGAATTAGCTAGAATTTTATAACTGGTCCCCGATAAATTCATTTATCGATAACTTTGCAAATATACAAGTTATCGAATTTCTGAAACAAACTCGTACTGCGCGTGCAATATACGAACCTAACACAAAAAGAATGAACTCTCTAGCTTTTGTATCTTCGGAAATCGACGCGTTCATACATACGGACGGACGGACGGACGGACGGACGGACGGACGGACGGACGGACGGACGGACGGACAGACGGACATGGCTATATCAACTTTTCTCGTCACCCTGATCAAGAATATATATACTTTATGGGGTCTGCCACGCCTCCTTCTGCCTGTTACATACTTTTAACAAAACCATTATACCCTGATTTCCCATTTTCAATGGACTCAGGGTATAAAAAAAATAAAGAAATATTAAGAGCGTCTATATACAAGCAAAATATAAAAATAAAATAACAATAAAAATATACTATTATAAATAACAAATAAGTAAATAAAAATTAATATTAACAAAAATTTTAAAATATTTGTTAGTTTCAAATTAATATTATTTTTATTCATATGAAAAAAGTAACAATAAAAGAGAGTACAAAACATCGTGAAATTTACAATGAAATCAAAATGATATTATGAAAGATTTGTTCAATGCTTCATATAATAAACAATAATATCTATATAAAATAACTGTGAAAACATTTAATTAATAATTTGCTCTAAATCAATTTGACTATGAGTCAATTTAGACTATGAGTCATTGGCTCATTCAAGTTATTCAGGTATTATATATCTGATCCATTGTCATTGTGAACAGCAACCACATGCATGACAGTGCAGCCGCAAGGCTATTTAGCAATTTTGTAGCATAGTGTAAGTAGTTTCAGTTGATTTGGATATTTGGCTACATTCCCGATGAGCAGAAGGCTGAGACATGGGCGTAGCCTATTAATAATGCAAAGCGCTAACTTTTCGGGGTAAGCAAATGCGCTAAGCGCAAAACAATTCAATCAAATTTAGTGCAACAAAGAGTCGAATTCAAGATCTGGGTGCGTAAAGCCTAACTACTATATACACACACGTACTTAACTCGCGTAACGAAGCGAAATAGTTGGCTGAAAGGTGCCAAGTCATTGTGGGGCCATTAGCGGCGCATTGCTGTGGCTCGTCCTTTTTGGTCCTGCTCGGCGCATTGTGTGCCGTCAGCATGAAGAAGCGGAAAAATTTATTGACTGCACATATGTCACAGTTTTCTTGAGCCGCATTGGCTGGGCCCCTCGAACAATGTTCTAATTCCATAATAGCCAGCGGCACAAAATACATTTGAATTTGTATGCCACAGATGTCAACAATGAGGCATTTACTTACTTACTGTTCTGTCCTGCTCGATTGAGATGTTGTTATTGTTGCTGCTGGTCAATTGGCCACTTAAGCAGCCGAATCGCCCCCTCCTTGAATCGCACACACATCCTTCCAATTGAAGTGTGACTGTTACGCTTTAAATGTGCAAGACATTGATTGAGTCACGTACACGAGACCGGAATAACCGCTACCCGGTGAAGGTGGATTGATTGAGGTGCCACGAAAATCCATTTTCCACTACATACTAAATAGGCTGATGTGAATATAATCATATATGCATAGACTAGAAAAGTGATTAGATAACGCCATCTAGCGGTCGACAGAGAGATAGTAAGATAAATGATAAATTATTATTTATTATCTATCTATCTACCATCTCTCTCTTGCAGTAAATAATAAATAATAATTAAAAAATAAATAAATAAGTGATATATATTATATAATACATAATAAATTTATAATTTATAGACTAACATTACTATAAATATATATTTTTTGATATTTATTTACTAAATATATTCGTTATATCTGTATCATAGACTCTCAGACTCTCTCTAGACACTTGGCACTCAACTCTATTCCCATCTGAAACGAGCGAGACAACTGCGAATTACATGGCTAACTCTTATGTGTATATTAATATTAATATTAAAGTGCCGAACCCTAAGACTTTGGCAAAGCGTTTGCTCAAGCGAGAATTACTATCCGACATACATAGGAAGGTTGGAATGTAAACCTTAAGCAAACCGAGCAATATGCTGCAACCATTTTTTGTTTCTTTTTAATGAACAAAAAACCAAACAACGTCAACAGCAACAGAGCCAAAATACCAACCAGCAACAACAACAACAACAACAACAACAACAACAGCTACAGAAACAAAGCGTACAAAAAATAAATAATTACCGATGACCATGTCATACACGCCCACCTTAAGAAACCCCCAACTAGGAACAAATAAGCGTGTCCAGATGAACTGACCAATGAATACCCTGTAAATAGTCATCGGAAGTCAAATGTCATGAGAATATAAGAATATAAGCATAAGAAGAGCAGAAGAAGGTAAGAATAAAAGTATATAGGAATATAAGAATACAATTATATAAAATATAAGAATATGAAAATATAAGAAAGAATATTAGAATATAATAAAAATATAGGAATATGTGAATATATTAACATAAGAAGAACATTCTTCCATTCTTATATATATATTTTTTTTTTTCAAATATGCCAATATTCAGCTATATAAGATACTTTCCACATCAGATTTCTTTAACGAGTCATAATGCCCCAGCATCTGAGCATCTTTAAAGGGTATACGGTTAGAAGTGATCTGTGGCGTAAGCAGCGATAATCCAAACTAAATGTGCAGAGTCCTAATGCTGCAGGTTGAAGTGGTTTAGGATCGTCCGCAAGGATCACAGCCTATGGACGATGCTCTCCTCTCTCCTCTCTCCTCTCTCACTCTTTCTCTTTCTATCTGTGTAACTTCAAACCCAATTCTGTGGAAAAGGGCGGTACGGTTTTGTGAAAGATGAAACACAAAGAACGGCCGGGCAACTGTCAAGTGGTTGTATAACATTTATATTATTTATAATTTTGATTAAAATTAGAGCGATCACACAGTGCCTCTCGAGTCCACTTGAACAAACGTGTCACGGTCAGTCGATGCGGTTCGTACGGATTACTCGTCCACAAACCGAGGACCAAGCACCAATTACATACATACATACATACATACATATATGCATATATGCATATTGAGCTGCTCCCGTTTGCTAAGTACGTGTGACACAGTCTTCAAGAGCACCTGACAGCCTCTAAATGTGTCAATTGTAAGTAAGTGGGGTGTCAGTTAGCGCCAAATTCCGAGAAGGTTTTCTCGTATCGCATGCGAGTGGCACTTGTGATATGCAGCCCAAAATGAAAGTAGTATGATAGATTGCCCTTAAAATATGAATATTACTAGCGGGTGAGTATATTAGTTTTACATATGTGACTCTTGGGCTACGCCTGCACTGATGGAACTATAGCTCTATAGCTGAAACGATATTACACGATATTCGCCTTAGTTCACAGCCACGCTTAAAGATCGAATATCTGGGAAAGTTGATCAGACTTGTGCTTATGCGACTATTGTTGTTTTGTTCACTTTGAAAATAGTCAAGGCATTGTAAACCTGTTGTCATAATTTGACATTAGATTTAAGATCTGCGTTAGAGTCAGTATCAATAATGACTTAGATATAACAGTTTATATACTGAACCCATTGAAAATGAGAAATCAGGATATAATTGTTTTGTTAATGTATAATATAGAGTATATAATATATGACCAGCTGTGTCAATCAAGCTCTGTTCGTCTGTACGTCCGTCTTTCTGTCCGGCGTTCCATCTTTAGTCTATCTGTTCATATGCATATATGTATGAACGCGTCGATCTCTGAACCTATAAGAACTATAGGCTTTTTCTTATAGATTCCTACATATATCCCTTCTCTAGAAACAGTTTGCTTTGAATAATCGATAACTATTATTTATTTAGGATGTAACTTTACTAGCCCATAACTACATCTATAGCTTTACATATCTATAGTATAGATGTAGTCTTTGGTATGTCTGTGACGATTTGTATTATCATTTAAATTTTACTTGAAGGGAAATGATGTTTCTCAAATATGGCTTATATGAAATGTTCTCGATCTTCTATTATTTATTTTTAATTTTTTTTTTAATTTTAAATTAGGATATTGCAAATATAAATCTAAAAAAAAAAAAAACTAGTCTGGATGACTAAGTCGAGAAATAAATATGTATTCATATATGTATATATTCATAAATAAATGAAAATCCTCGATATGTTTTTATTTATACAACACATTTATAAAATTTGCTTCTTTTTCTTCTTCTTTTGTTTTTATTTTAATGATTTAAAAAATTATCATATTTTATATATTTATGTATATGTTTCTTTTGTCTGGTCAGTTGTAAAGTTTTCAGCTCTGACTTTCTGTTTTGTTTCGTTGTTTGTGTTTTGTATAGTTTAGTTAATGGCTCAACAAATTTCAATTTTGTAGATGATTAATTATTGAGCTGACAGGCGTGGCGGCTCGTTTACCGCTCATTCACACTGTCTGTATGAATTTTTTTTTCTTCTTTTTTTTTTTTTTGGTATAACTTAACTTACATGAGGCACTAATTCAACATATGCATAAACATGATTTAGTCATTCACAATGTGGGTCTTACCTGATTTTCGACTCCATAACACTTTCCAACTGCAAGAGAATTTGTTATGCAATTGGCCCTTAGGTTATTAAATGAAACATTTATATGTAAGACATTTGTTTTGTTTATAAATTTGTATTAAACATATTTCGGTTATTTTCTTGTTCCCATTTTTATAGATTCATAAACTACAACAAATTTTCCTGCCTTCCTCGAGTTTCGCTAGACAATATTTATGAGATATGCTGAAATATGTGAGGTTTCTTCTAGCTCTTCAGTTAAAGCCGTGAGAAGTCGAGGCACTGGCCATAAAAAAAAAAAAACACACATAAATTGTTAGCAGCAATGATTTTTTGTTGGAATATGTCTTTTGAGGTAATTTCAAATAGACAAAAATCTGCGCTCTGTCAGTAGATATACTAAACGCATATTCGCACTTTCTCTAAGACGTGAGCCACTAAAAAAGAAACTAACAGACTTTTTGCACTACGTTTTACGGCAAATTCACTTAATGAATAACTTTCATTATTTATAGCCCGATCGTAAAGCCTTGGAGTTGCTTTTCAGTTATATACATTGCTCAAATTTATTTTCAGAAGTGTAAATTATTCGAGTGCCCGAAGACCCCAAAAATAGAAGTTTGAAGAGAAAAGGTTAACTCGTTCTGTGCGTGATTTACGAGTATAAATATTTCAAATATTTAATTTCCTTAACCAGTGTTACAGAAATTCCTAATAGAACACTGTTCGAACAGCAGTGAATTAAAGAGTTGTATATACTTACATATTATAAAGATTTGAATATATATTCTTTATATAGTATATAGGGAGAGCAGGTAAGACTATGCGCCCACGCGAAATGTGTACAAATTATATATCTAAGCTTGATTCCAGGCAATCGAAATGCATCCATTTCTATGCACGTTCAGAAAGAAACAACAATACATTGTATTATATATTGTATATTAGTTTTAAACAATCTGTCCGTTTGTCTTGCTGAGAGTCCATTTGCATATCTATCCGTTCGTTCATTCAATCATCCATACTTCAATGATTGCTATTGAATTCAAAACAGTTTCTCGTAGAGATTTGAGTTTCACCCTATTTGTCCACAAGGATCTTGGGAAAACGGATTATACCATAGCTGTATAATAGCAATATTATTATAAAGTGGCAAATCTATCTGACACAGCTTTGTAAAACTAGTAAATTGAAATTTAATAAAAACGAAAGCATTGAGCTCATTTATTGATAACCAAAAACTCTCTGAGGAGCGTGGCTAGTGAAAAGAAGAAGGCGATATATATATACGTTCTAGAGATAGAGGTTTAAAATTCATGTCAGTTAATTTAGTAAAGACTCAGACTGCTGAGATTTGCTAAAAACAAAAAATAAATATGATAAAAACATAAAAAATAATCTTTTTGGAACTTGAAAGAATATTGTGCAATATTCTTATTTATTTTGATTTTTTTTATTATTGGCTATTATAATATAGTTATTTACTATACTCTAGATACAATGAAATTCTTATCACAATCCATAAAATCTTTTTTTTTCCCACTGATAAATATAACTATATCAAGTCTATTATATTCCTTAGCACAATTATCTTTAATGACTATAAAATGTATTGAATATGTTACTATAACAAATTCCAACTATTATATTCCTATATTATATTCCTATATATCCCTAGAAATTCTGTCTTTCCCCTCTTTTATAGATAGTTCATTGCTTGAGTCAAATGAAACTTACAAATCAATTAACTTTATATTCCCATTAATGGTTCTTCCCATTACATTATATGATCTTTACATACCTACTTCAAACTCACGAAATGTATTCAATACTTTTCTATATAGATAGATACGATGTCTATTCGATTTCTTAAGTGAAACTAGAAAATCCAAGAAATATTCTTTCTCCGACTCCAATTCAAAATCCTCAAAGTCCCTTTCCTTTCCCATAGAAATCGTTTTTCTGCAATTCCAAATCCTTTCCCACTTTTCCTATAGAGACGATTGTGTTCAACCCAATTGCCGATAAATCAAAATAAATTCAACTTTCAAACAAATTTTCTTTTTATTACGGTACTCCGTTTTGTGTCTTTTATATATGTTTTATTGTTTTGTTGTTTTTTTTTTTTTTTTCTTTATCTTAAAGACAGTTAACAAATAATTCAAATATAGTTTTTGATGTTTTGGATAAAGGTTGATTATTTACATACATGCAAAAAAAAAATTGTCACTTAGCCTAGGCAAAAAAAATGTGTTTTCTCTTAGGTGTATTATTGAATTCGATGCACACGCACACACACACACACATGTTCATATGTGTCTGTATGTGTGTGTGTGTCTGTGTATATATGCATATATACATAAATATTGAATTAGTCATTATGAGCTTAACAACAACAATTTAGGTCACTAGCGAAACAACAAAAACTGAGGGGATATATGTATCTTCGAGTTTCGTACAGTTCGCGGGATTGATTAGAATTAATTCTTAGGGTGACCATACACACAGTATATCTATAAGTATATGCATTATTTAGGTCTGCATATATGCAGGATTATGGCTGGTTTTTAATACTTCGCACTACATACAAAAAAAAAAATGTAAAAAAAATAAAATAAAATCGAAAATCGATATATATATATATATATATGCGTGTATATATATTCTAATATATTCGTTCGATTTCAATTTTTCAACACAACAACAAGGATTTAGTTAAGGTACCCGGCCGCAACGATCTCCTCAGCTCTCTAGGCAGTTGCATGCGGATGATAGGCGGCGGTCCACGCATTGTGATAATGATGGTGATGATGATTGTGGGCGTGCGCGTGGGCGTGGGCATGGGCATGAGCGTGGGCAACATGATGATGCGCATAGCCATAGCCGGAGCCGCCAGCAAACTCGGCCGGATAGTTGCTAACATAGTCAGACTTCATCGGCCCCACCAGCCCGGAATATCCACCATTCAGATTATTGCAGCTGGTGCTGGTGCTGCTATCGCTGGCACCGCTCGCCAATCCGGACATGGTCAGGCCATATTCCGAGGCCAGCTGCGATTCGCTCTGCATGGCCAGCGCCGCATAGTGCTGCGTATGACTGTGACTATGACTGTGGCTGCTGCTGCTGCTGCTGTCGTTGTTGGTGTTGCTGCTGCTGCTGTTGCTGGAGAGAGTTGGTCCAGTAACCGATGTGGGTCGAGCATTCGCTGAGGTAGTTTGGTTTTGTTCCATGGCACGATTATTGCTATTGCTGTTGCTGCTGCTGCTGCCGCCGCCGGCGCTGGCCGTGCACCAGGGCTCGTAGCTGCTGGCGCTGCTGCTGCTGTTGGGATCGCTCTGCTGGAATAGAGGCGGCGGTGGTGGCAGATTGCTGGCCGCAACGGCAGCCACTGCTGCATAGGGTGCGTAGCCCAGGCTGTCCGGCTGCTCCTGCTTGAACTGCATGCCGCTGCTGCCAAGCATTGGCGCTGTGACTGCAGCAGCTGCCGCGCTGCTCTTCAGCGCTTTTTTGCTGGCGTTGAGCGCCTTCTCGGTCTTCTCCTGCTTAATGGCCGCCGCCGCCTGCTCCTTGGCCTCGGCGGTAAGAGCCTTTTTCGTTTTCTTATCCTTGAAGTGCGTTTTCTTGTGCTTGCTGAGGTGATCGCTGCGCGAGAACTTCTTGGAGCAGATGGGGCAGGCGTAGGGCCGATAGTTGGTGTGGGTGCGTCCATGGCGCTGCAGCTCGTCGGAGCGCGAGAAGCGCTTGCCGCACGTCAGACAGAGGAACGGACGTTCGCCCGTGTGCCAGCGCAGATGGGTCTTCAGGTGCGACGCCTTACCGTACAGGCGCTCACAGCCGGGTATATGACAGATGTGCTGCTTGCGACCGCGCTCATCCGGGCCGACGATGGGCGGCAGGCCGCTCATCTCGTTGGTGCAGTTGGGACAGGTGCAGCGCACGGAGCGGCGCTGGAGCTGTGTCTGGAAGGCGATGTCATCGAAATTGAAGCTCGGATAGCTCTGCGAGGACCACGGCTGATAGAGGCGCTCCTGGTGGGAGAACCATGCGGCCGAGGCCGATGCTGCGACGCCGACTGAGGCCACATTGCCGTACGTTGCATATTGCGCATACGGAAATTGAGTTCTGCAAAGGAAGAGAAAGGAAACAGAGAGAAAAAAATGAGCGGAGGCAACAAATTAGAGCGTGTTAAACGTGGGCCAAAGGAGCAGAGAGTGTGAAAGCCGATGATAGGCGTATCGATATGTCGAATGGATGAGTGGATGAGGAACCTACCTTGTTGGCAGTGCCGTATAGGCAGCCGTATTCCAGCTGTAGGCACTGGCCACGGCCGCAGCGCCCAGATCGGCGGCAGCGGCTGCTGCGACGGCTGCAGCGGCGGCCGTGGAGGAGCCACTGCCGGCTGCGACTGGCGGACTAGTGGATATCGAGGCAAAGGACTGTGCCGGCGATGGGAATATGCTGGGCGACACCGATGCCGAGGAAGCGGCCGATTGTGATAGACTGGAGTTGGGCGATGCACTGCCCGTGGATGAGGCCTGCGGCGGATATTGCATTTCCAGCTTCATTGGCATCGGCACCGCCTGATGCGATGATGCGGTCGATGCGGAAACTGTTGGCGATGCATTGCCCTGTTTGCCGTAAAATGCCAGCGGAGAGGAGGCGGTCGAATCGCTGGCAGAGGCGGAGGCGGAGGCGGAGGCGGAGATGGACGTTGAGGCGGACAGCAATGTGGCGCTAATGAAATCATGACTCGGTTGCTGTTGCTCCAGCTGTTGTTGTTGCTGTTGATGTTGCTGTTGCTGCTGCTGATGTTGCTGTTGCTGCTGCTGTTGCTGCTGCTGATGTTGCTGTTGTATTTGCAATTGTTGCTGCTGCTGTTGCTGCTGCTGCTGCTGCTGTTGCTGCTGCATGACTGTTGTATAGGGATTCAAATAATTGCAGGTGGCGTCAATCATGTTGGCGATTTTAATGGCTGCTGTCGTTATTGGTGTTGCTGATTTAGCTGACTGCTGATGTATTTCGCTTTGCTTTTCCCTTTCTTTTCCTTTTTGCTTTTGTTTTTAGCAATTTTCGCACATTGCCGTTTATTGATTTTGTTTGCGTTTTTGATTATTGTTATTAGACTGCCCTCGTTTAGCTTCTGATGCTGCCGCTGCTGTTGCTGTTGCTGGTGTTGCTGTTGCTGTTGCTGCTGCTGTTGCTGTTATAATTATGGCACGCTTTTCACTTGTATTATTTTATAGGGTGGCACCAACAACATACGCATATGCGTTCAAATAATTATAGCCTTAATGCGTCGATCGTCAGCTCTGCAATAATTTCTTTGCTGTTTCTGTTCTTGTTGCTGTAGCTGAGGCAGCTATTGCTGCTGCTGCTGCTGCTGCTGCTGCTGCTGCTGCTGCTGCTATTACTGTTGCTGCTTGTTGTTGTTTTCTCTTTAATAATTGCACAGTGCGCTGACATCGAAGTCGCCGCTATAGTCAATAATAATTTGCGTTCAGTGGCAACCCACAAGTAACCGGGCACAACAAATTCGAATTTGGTTTCGTTATATTTCTCGTACACACAGACACAATCCACTGCTCACAATTGGTGAAACTGTTCGTTGTTCTTGTTGTTGTTGCTGCGTTCGTATTTTTCTTCTTTTTTTTTATTTTCGTTTTGGGTTGATAGGCGAGAAACGCGAGCGCGGTCTTCGTTTGCTTGTTTTGGTCAGTTCGGTCTTTTCTTGGCCTCAGTCGCAGCGCTCGAGATACAACCACCGGTAATTATCGTTGTCGACTGAATTCAAAACGCAGCGAGAGAGTCTAACAACGTACAAAACGAATCAGTGATGACGGCAGCAGGCAGCGACAGCGACGCCAGCAGCGACTCGTGCTGTGCTCTTCTAGCAGCAGCAATGTGCGCCTTTTAACATGCCACGGTGGTTGTTTCCTCCGCGCTTGCCTCGCTGCTAGGCATCATCGACAAAACGTTCGTTTGCCTCTTTATCTCGCTCGCTCGCATGCTCTCTCATTAGCTCGCTCTCATTCGCGCGCACACTCTCTACTCCAGTGTGTGCGTGCGTGCGTATGTGTGTGCGCGCGCGCGCATTTGTATAGGTGTATGTGCAGTGCAATGCTGCTGTTGTTGTTGTTGCTTTTAGCTCTACCAGCGCCCGTATAGGCGTTTTGTTTTAATTTCTATGTGTGGGTTTGTGTGTCAAAGCAATTGGGCGAGCCTTACTCATAAGTATTTTTGCTTGAAACTCTCAACGGCTGCGGCTTCGGCTTCGGCTTCACCCTGATTCTTAGTTATGATGCTACACACACATATCAGTATGTAGGTAAGCAGAACATTCAATACATATGTATGTATGTATAACTTTAAGTTAGTTGTTTTTTTTGCGCTTTTAGCGCACGCATGTGTGTGTGTGTCTGTCTATGCATATCGAACTGAATTCTATGAACTTGAGAATATCACTAAAAGTATCACATACACTAACATATATATGTATGTATGTACATATACATACATATGTACATATACATATGTAAGTTTAGACTTTTAGATTTTCGCTTTCGCAGAACTTGCAATTTGTAATCCAAATGCAAATAAATTTGACAAGTAAAAGACAATACGATAAACTATTTTTGTCAATTCAATTCTCTAAGCAATATTCGAATTTCAAAATAGTATAAGATTTAAATTATCAAAAAAATAATTACATATGTACATATATTTCACAAATACAATACAGTAAATTAATAAAACAAAAACAAAAAACTTAGAGGCCAAAAATCTTTAATCAAAAATATGTAAATAAATACCTTCATACATACAGACATACGAAACATACATAAGTCGCCGTGTAAAAGCCCAAGGGAAAAGTCTCAATGCGGCGCGCATAATTCAAATATCAATACAATAACAATAAAAACTAATAAATTTGTGGTCGCGGCCCAATGAAATAACTGTATTTAAAGGGGCGTTGCCCAAACACCACCACAGAGCAGCGCACCACAGCGACAAGAACAACGTCGACGATGACGACGACGATGACGACGTCGGCTGAGCTGCTTTAGCGCTCTTGCTCTAACTGCCCTTAACACACCACGCGTCATGGCTATGTGTGCGTGTGTGTGTGTGTGCGTGTGCGTGTGTGTGTGAGTGTGCATGTTTATGTGCTTATGTGTGTGTTCATTGCATTGGCTTACAGCAAGCAGAGAGTTGTGCTTGTATTGGTGGTTAGCGTCTACGAACTGTGCCAACAAAAATTCCTTTTTTTTTTTTTTTTTGTTAAAAAATAGATCAATTCGATGGCTGCGTTAATAATTAATAAACAATAAAATAGGTTTTTGCACGCGTTACTGCTGCAAATGTATTAGATATTAAAATATTAAACGTATTATATATGCACGTTAATGACACTTTGTGTCTTTTATGGTAATTGTTGTCAAAGAAAATATAAATAACAAAAATATAAATGAATAAGAGTAAATTAAAATTTTAAAAATAAATATTATTTTTTTAAGTATATCAAATTTTTATAAAATGAAATTGTTTTAAAAATAAAAAATGATATATATAAATTTAAATTATATAAAATTTAAACTAAATCGAGTAATTCTCGATGCACAAAAAATTAATTTAATTGACTAATAATTAATTAAGTAAAGTTAATTCAAGTTATATGTATCTTAGGCAAGATGCATGGAAAAATAAAAAATAATATAATAATAATACTTATTTTACACTTATTTATAAAAGACTTCATTTTACAGATTGCGTATACGCAATGTTGTTGCAATGCTCTTCAATTGATAGTCTCTTCAATTATATAGCTGAAATGAAATTGGATATTTATCCATTCTTTTCATATATAAACATACATACATATGTATGTATATATGTACATACATACATACATATATGAGTACTTGTGAACTTTATAGTGCATAAAATGCTATAAACTATGAAAAAAGCTTGTTTAAATATTAATCAGAATGGCAATTATGTATATTATGTATATAATATAAAAAGCAAATATTGCGAGAATATAAAATCAAATGAAATTAAATTGACCCGAAATTAAACTGAAATAAATATGAAACCATTTTTTCAATGTTTAAATATATCAAAGTCATAGCTCGCAAATAACAGTTATTCGCGCCACTTCTCTCATTCTACTCAGAAAGAAGCAGCAAGAAAGCATACACACACGCTCTTACTCTTTCTGTTCCGTTTCTGTTTACGTCTGATAGTTTTGCGTTGAGCGATTGGCGTTATATTCTTTTAAGGAGACTTATTCCGAGAGTAACACGCTCGACGCTCTCCCACTGTGACTGTGAAATTCAAAAACAAATCGTTAGTGTCTGAGTAGGAGCAAGTTCATTAAGAACAGTTAGAAAGGGTTACTGTGTGGGTTTGTTTGCCAAAGCGTGAGTAAGGATGACTTATTTTTAGACTTCGAGGAATGCTCAAGGCTTAATGCGAGCTCTGATAAAAATAAGTATTTAAATGAAATAAAAATATATAATTTCAAAGTCTGCTCATGTTTCAGTTATTTCAGATTGTCTTTAATAATTTTAAATTGTAGAAAGCTATACAATAGAATACTTTTAAGCTGATATTCCATATAAAAGCATCTGGGGCCACCTCTAATTATATAAAGCTTTGTTTGACATATCGAAAGCTATCTATCTAACTAATTATCTATCTCTATCGTCTCATTCAACTCTCTCTCTCTCTCTCTCTCTCTCTCTCTCTCTCTCTCTCTCTCTCTCTCTCTCTCTCTCTCTCTCTCTCTCTCTCTGTCAATCATTTCATTCTGTTCTATTTCTTGTGTATCTCTCTCTCTCTCTGTCTCTCTATCTCTACATCCTCTCTCTCGGTGTCTCTCCCTTTCTTTCAATCTCAATATTGTGTTTCTGTTCTCTCACTCTCCCTTTTTCTCTCTCACTCTATCTCTCACTCTACATCTTATATATTTCTTCTCGATATTTTTCTTTATCGCTCTCTGTCTCGTTCTCGCTAGCTATCGATAAATTTCCTTTTCATTCTTTCATCTCTATTCATCATCGCTATTTTTATCACCCTTTGTTTCATCTTATCATCATATTTGTATCATCATATTTTTATCATAATTTTTTCTTTTTATTATTATTTCTCACTCTTTAATTGCTTCTCGCTTTCTCTCTCTCTCTCTCTTTCTTTCTCTATTTATTCAGTCTTTCTTCCATTATCTTATTATCTTTTGCCTGTCCTCCTTAACACATTTACCATTTTCATTCTACAAGGAATCATCAGCTTTTCCCTCTGCAATGACTTAAATCTGCTTATATATCCATCTCTTCCGATCTCTGTATAATTTTCTAAGGCATTATCGATCACTCCCATCATAGCATTCCCCAAAGCTGTGCTAATCAATTGATTAGTGCAACATGCCCACCAAACATCGCACTTTAATCCCTTGGGCCAAGGTAGAAGAACTTGAGCCGGTTTACGAAAAGGGCTCCCGGGACTCGGGACCCGGGCTGACTGGAACTCGAGCTCGAAAGCCAGGTAGCCAGGTTGGTAAACAGGTAGTACAAGTTTTGTATTTTTCTCTCAATTTTATTTTTATTTTTGGCTTTTGCCTTTGACTTTTCCACGATTACCAACAACAGCCAAACAAACGAACAAAGCTTCTAGCTGGTCCACTTGGATTTTCAGTCAAAATGATATGCTAATCCCGCCAAGCAGCGATGGCAAGGATTATCCGCTTAGCCGAAGGTATGCTGAGGTCGGCTACACGCTTAAGAAACAATTTGCACCCAACTGAGCAGATTAAATAAGTGCGCCATGATCTCTTTGGTGGTCTCGGATTAAACCGCACCCAGCCAGGTTGGCAAACGCGATTGGCTCGGACTCTGACCGGGTAGCCATGGATGGGTGGATGCGGGGGCCATAAATGCATAACCCACGTTTTACGATCGCTTAGCAGGAAAAGTCAAAGGCTTAAAGGATCTGCGGTAATCCGCAAGCAAGGTTGTGCATCTCTAGCCCTCACCCCTGTTCGATGACTATCAGCAGCAGCAACAGCAACAGCAACAGCAGCAGCAGCATCTCAGGTAGCACAGGAGCAATAGAGTTCGCCTTCAATTGAGATTTCATTAAATTTGCATTGCACGCTCATGGGTTAGTCTCCTGGAAACCGTAACCCGTAACCCGTTACCCTTTACCCTCTACCCTCTACCCTTCGTCCACTAACCTTTAGCCATTCGCAAGCATTGGCCGATATGCAGCTTTCTGTAAATTGGATTTACGGGATTTCACATTTAAATCCTTTCACTGTCTGCAAATATTTTGCCCGCTCTGCTGTAGACTTTCCAAGATTACTACGTAAATCTAGTGGTTTTTTCTGCAGCAATTGCCTTTGAGCCCTAAAGTCAGAATACACAGATCCAAATCCAAATCGCACCAGTCACTAAGTCACCAAGTCCATGAATATAGACAAATACATCGACAGAGATTTCGTTCTGTATGAATACTCAAAGACTTGCTCGATAGCTCAGTTAATTTCATATCAAACATAAATAAAAACATGAATTGGATTATAGAAGAGATATCTTAAAGTGCTAATTCTCTACTCTAACGTACTTTTTTTCAAATCTTTCTTTTTCCATTAGATAGATATTTTCCTTTCATAGACTTTTACGGTATTTGAGTGATAAATACTCTCTAAATACTATCAAAAATTGTAGTATGACCCTCCTCTCGATTATAGAAAGTCTATTCACATAGGGATCATTGATTTCTGGATTCGAATTTAGCAAGTCAAATAACTTTGCAACAGGCAGAAGTGGGCATGGCAGATCCCAATAATACTGTATCTTGAGCAGAAATAGCAGCCGAGTCGGTTAAGTCCCATCCGGCCTTTCCACTGTTTATGCGTCTGTTTGTATAAGCCCCTCGATCTCGAAACCTTTAACATCCAAAGACCTTGTACATTCCTTCATATATCAAATACCTATATAAAACACTATATATCCCCATATATCAATCAAATTCCCGTTTAAATCAAATCTTTTGAAATCATGATCGAACTATTATTAAATCATTTCTCTTTAAACGTGTAGCTATAAAGCTGAAGCTTTAATACTAATTTTGTTTAGTTTCATTTATATTTTATACAATTCTGATAGACTTTCAATTCAATTTCAACTTTGAATTCACCATTAAACGAAAAAACAGCGCGTGTGGTAGGGGCGAAACGTGAGTTTGTGGGGTCTGAGGTTCAGTTCATGGCGAATATATTATCGGGTTTTTAAAATATAGTTGCATTTTTTTGGTAACAAATATGATATTTAATTATTAAAATGATCGAAATATATATGTAGCTAATATTCTTTATTCAGGGTATCCCCTAGTCGATAACTCTCGACTAGAACTTTCTTAATTTATATTCTTCCTATGCCCATGCTTAAAAAACTAAGAAAACTAATACAAAAGCGGCGAAAATGAGAGTTTCTATAAGATATTCAAACCATAATGATAGAATATAAGAATATACAATTATACAATACAATTATATATATTTATAAGTTATTATTATTAGTTTTTTTTTAATATCTCCATCTTTTTTATGTTCTTTTATGTTTGTTTCATAACAATTTCGCCCAAAACCTTTATTTTGTTTATTATTACAGCCGGCATTGGTGTCACTATTTGTAGCTAAAGGAAATGGAAAGGTAAGAAATATTTCAATAAAGAAATTATATGTTTTTGATGCTATATTATTTATTCGAATTTATTATCTATTCGAAAATTCATTTACATTTTTTATGTTTTTTTGGGCATAACTTCTACACCGTTTTAGCTAAAGACTTCAAATTTGTTTATTTAGATATGTAGATATTATGAAAACGCAGATTTTTGATGACACGCCCCCTTCGCCCTCAATTTGAAAAAAACGCATTTCAAATACTAAAGACTTGCAATTTCGCAAAGAGGTACATTTGGATGCTCTTAATATATTCCGAAAGTTTCATAAAGATCGTCCATCTAGAAATAAAGTTATAGGCGTCCAAAGTATAGCTCGACGCGATTATACGTAAAGAAGAAGAGTATCACTTTTTTGCAGGGTTCAGGGTATCTCGTAGTCGAGCCGTCTCGACTAGAGCCTTCTTACTTGTTTCTGTATGCGTTGCTGCTGCGTTGGTGTGTGTGCGTGTGTGTTGTTTTCGCAGAGCAGATCAATTGCGTTTTATAATTTATTTAGTGTGTGCGTTTGTCAACAATACTTGATAACAATGTGCAGCTAAAATTGCTCTATTTGACTGCGTTACACAGGTTGTTTTGGCTACACCGGTCAAGACAAGTGCCAGTCGAACGGGCATTTTCGGCATAGTACTTTATTTTAAGCGAAAGAAAAAGTTTCTTAAACTGCGAAAATATAAACTCCCTATTCTTATTTAAGCTAAATGTTTAATTAAGTATTAATATAAAATAAAATATTTACGTAAAAATACAAATATGAACTGTTTTATATTAATTTGGCCAAATAATCCATGATACAAATCTAAATATAATAAAATAATTCAGAAAAGTCCAGACTTTTCGATCATGCGATCCCCCCACCCTTTGCTTATTTGTTATTACAAGATTTATTCGCTTCATTTCTACATACATACATACATACATACATATGTATTCTTAATGAAACTAAATAAAAACAAGTAAGAAAGCTGTACTCGAGACTGCTCGACTACGCAATCCCCTGAGCCCTTCTTCGAACGAATCATATTCCAAGAATGCTTCGTTTCGATTCTCCACGCGTAAGAAACTATACATGCAAAAACACGAGCACACACACACTCTGATCTATGCTTGTACGCCTGTATGTGTGTATGCATGTGTGTAAGCATTGCAAGCGTCTTGCTGTCTCGCTGCTTTGGTGCTGCGTCGCATGGGTTTTCATGAGAAAACTTTGATGATTAATAATTCTGTTTCTAGATGGACAATCGTATTGATTTCTTCAGATTATGATTATGATATTCATATCTACAAATGTATATGCTAAACCAAACTGAATGTATCCAGTATTTGAAATGCATTTTTTTTTCACATTTAGGGGTGGTGGGGCGAAGTGGGGACCGGAATCCAAAATCTGACAAAAACCGAAATTGTATTAAATTGGTATCTATATATATATGCAGAAAACTCGGAGACTCTAACTCTAAAGATGAATTAGCTAGAGTTTTATAACTGCTTCCCGATAATTTCGTTTATCGATAACTTTGCAAATATACAAGTTATCGAATTTCTGAAACAAACTCGTACTGCGCGTGCAATATACGGACCTAACACAAAAAGAATGAACTCTCTAGCTTTTGTATCTTCGGAAATCGACGCGTTCAAATATACGGACAGACGGACAGACGGACATGGCTATATCAACTTTTCTCGTCACCCTGATCAAGAATATATATACTTTATGGGGTCTGCCACGCCTCCTTCTGCCTGTTACATACATTTAACAAAACCATTATACCCTGATTTCCCATTTTCAATGGGCTCAGGGTATAAAAATAATGAGAATAGCAACAGCAAATGTTGGCTGTCTATTAATTGTTTGCAAAATGCAAACATTAATATTGTGAGACCTGTATCATTTGAAGATCAATAGCGAAATGGCTAATATTTGGTATGCCCTCCATTAGCTTCCATTACACATCTGAGGCGTTGCGACATCGACATTATTAAGGCATTCATGTCGTAGTATTGGGGTATTTTGCGCCACTCCTCGTTTATGCAACGAATCAAGTCAACTTTTGAAGTTGGACTTCGTTTGGCCACTTTTTTCTTAAGTAATGCCCACAAATTCTCAATAGGATTGAGATCCGGGCTCTGGGGTGGGGTGTCAAATTACTTTGCTACAATTATTAATGGATATACTGTAAATCAACTATTTTTTTGCTGTCAAGAATATACATACATATAGTATACTATATAGTGTCATCCACGCCTCTTTCTGCCTGTTATATACATACATACATACATATGTATGTACATACATACATAATACATAATTTTGTTCAGTGAAATTTACGAATTTTTTTTAGTTCTTTAATTTTAGTTAATTCTACGTTTAAGATTTTTACAAAATTCTTTTGGTTTTATTCAAAAAATACTCTAATCTATTCAAATAATTTTTTGTTTTTATTTTTATTTTTTTTAATCTTTTCAAATGGCTTGAAAAGTTACTATTAAACTTCAAGAGCATACTGTGCCAATAATTGTGTTCATCACTGTACTTTATAGGCTCATCTACGCCCCATTCTGCCTGTTACTTACATTTAACAAAACCATAATAGTTTGACTTCTCATTTTCAATCAAGTTATAATTTAAAAAACAAAATTCTTTGTTTCTTCATAAAGCAAAAACATGTATAGATTTTGTAAATTCTCCTTTTAGATAATAGTCACAAAAAAGTCTTTGTGTGATAGAGTTTTCCGTATTAGTCGCAAAAAAGCTTCCTAAAAAGAGAGATTGCGGGAATTCCTCCACGCCAAACTGTCAGACTAGGGGGGAAATAAACAAAAATAACTCTCCTACTCAGAGGAATGGTCTTTGTGTGCGCTTTTCGTCTGTATCTTTCAGAAATTAATGGGACAAGTGAGTCGGATAACTGTTATTCGAGGTCTCTGCTACAAAGTCTCAAATCAGGGCAGTGGCGCTGGTGGTAAGTGCTATGCAAGCTAATACATACATACATATGTATGTACATATGTACATAAGTTGCGTGGGTTTGATTCTCCAGAAAACTTTTTTGTTTTTATTGAAAATTAATAGCTTTTTAATTTAATTTATTTTTATATACAGTGAGTCAAAAAAGTATTGGCACACTTGAAAATCAAATTTCTATGTGCTGTAACTTTTTTTTGAACACAGCTATAAATAAATGATAAACGGTATTTATTAAAATGATTTATTATAAATACAAAATTAAATTTCTTCCTTGGTTCCTTTGCATTATACTAACTTACTGAAACCGGTATAGCACGCTTGGCCAGTTAAAAGAGGGATTACTTGCAGCTTGGAACTCCATAGAGCCAGAGATCTGCAACAATTTGGTGAAATCTATTCCCAATCGCTTGCAGGCAGTTATATCTAACAAAGCTCTTGCGACCAAATAGTTAAAATTAAGTTTTAAGTTTGTTTTTCATTACATTTTTCTTTTGTCCGATTTGGCGTTGAAACTCATAATCGGACTTGTTATTGGTTTTTCTGAAAGGAAAAGGAGTTAAAACTTAAAAATGTTAAAACTTAATATAAGTGACTTACTGCTAACTAAAAATGACTTTGAAATAATTTAAAAGGCTTGTCCGATTTGGCGATGGAGCCACTGTATGTAACTGCATAAAATGCGAAAATGACAGGGTATTTTTCGATAAACCACGCCCCCAAAAAGACTGAAAAATTATTTATGGGTCATCGGACAGACAGACTGACAGACGGACGGGCATTGCGCAAAATCAATAAATAATTAAATAAATAAATAATTTAAATTTAAATTATAAAGAAAATACATATATGAAAATAATGTATTTATTTATTTATTTATTTATATGGAACTTTTTATTTTTAAGGGAATATATGTATGTACATACATATATATACATATACATATATTACAAAAGTGAGATGTGTTGAATTAAGAGTAGAGAATATTTTCTTAGACATTTCTTACATGAAATTAAACATACAAATTAATTGGCATGAACTTATTTAAGGTAAATATGTGGGCGAAAAATAAAAATAATAAGTAGATAAATGTATATAAAAACACATAATAAAATATAACATCATAAAATTAATATATATATTTAATAATAATAGATATCTGGGTAATAATTATATGAAAAATATAATTAATAATGAATTAATATTTTAAAAATTTTGATATGAAATATAACTAAATAATTGTATAAAAATTTAATGAAATTCGTATTAATTTATATATTATTTGATTATATTTCATATTTATCTAATTTATAAAATATAAAATATTAACAATTAATACATTGAAAATGAATGATTTCTTATTAATTGTTACATTATTTGTTCATATTTCATATTTATCTAATTTATAAATAAATAAAGAAATAATAAATTGGCAATTAATTATATTTATATTCAATTTTTTGTTATTTATTTATTTTTTCTAATATTTTTATAACTCTATTGGCTTGCAAGATCTAGTTGTGAATGACTTTAAGCTGTGGACTAATCAGCCCTGAGTTATTATTATTCTTATTATTATTAATTGAAAGAGCAAATGAACGAGGGGTGTCACATGACTTACTCGTCGTGAGCTAACTGAGTGGCCAAATTACTTCTTAGAATTCCCAGCGTCTTTTGTGCGCATTAACAAGTTAACTGGAATTTGGTTGAGCATAAAATGACTTCAAATGGCAAATCGTAGTGAATATTTGGCTATTTAAGTTTAGTAGAAAACTTTAATAACGACTGAGTTACAGTTAATGCAAATAGCATTACTCTTGCTGTGTCACTCTATAAATGCAAGCTAATTTTCAAATCGAGCTCTTACAGGGTATCTGACAGTCGTGCTGTGTGTGGCAATGTATTATAAATTGATCTTATCGCAGTTACTTGTATAGATAAAGTGTATTTCTACATACATAATTCAAATGCCATCCATATGCAATCCCTGACTTTTTAGATCTGCGTAACTTTCTAGAAAATCTCGAATGCAAAATATTTGTAGATCAAATCAAATAGACAATGGTTTCTAATGACAACATGCTATAAATTAAACATCTTGGTCGGCCTTTACCTCTCTCTCTCTCTTGCACACACTCACTCTCTATCTCTCTCTGTGTCTCTTGCTTTTGCGGTTATGGGCACAAGGGGGGCACAAGTGCGCAACGATGTAACAGAAACCGCGAACAAATGATTAGAGAACAGTTGGTCTAGCTCTAGCTCTAGCTCTGGGTATATTCGATTTCTCAGATGCGAAGCATGCGCATTTTACACTAAAAATGTCAACAGCATTAATTTACAGCCATATGCCTGCTGCTGCTGCTGCTGCTGCTGCTGCTGCGAGTGCCGAAAACAAGAAGTTTTCTAACACATTCCTGGAAATCACTTGACAAAAATATTTAAAAAAGAAGAAGAAGAGGAGAAGGAGAAGAGAAGCAGAAGATGAGCTCGCTCGTGCACTTGATCGGCGCACTAAACCAAATAGATCACGACACAGACTGCGTGAGAGTGAGAGTGAGAGGGAGAGCGAGAGGGAGAGGGAGAGCGAGAGCGAGAACAGAGAACGAAATGCCGACGTTGGCAATGGCACAGAAATTGGGTGTCGAAATGATAATCAGCCAGGCGCCCCGCAGTGGGCGGCTTCTCTCATCTGGCACCGCACGCCCCGCTGTGCCGTTGCCGCTGTTTGCGCCGCAGCGAAACGGTGGCAGTGGCAGTGGCAGAGGCAGAGGCAGAGGGCAGAGGGCAGAGCGCCTTAGCCTGCTGCCACAGGCGATGTGAAAATTGTAAATTGAAATTGATTTCGTTTTTGTTGTTGTTTTTCCTTTTCCTTTTCGTTTTTCTTTTTTATTTTTGCGAAATGCTGCAGCAAGTGGACGACAAATCAAAAAGGTAGCACCAAGACAATGGCCACATTAATTGCTCCAACTACAAATTGCGACGATTTTTTGTTCATTTTGATTCTCTTCTTCTTGTCACTCTTTGTTTTCCCTTTGTTCCCCTTGACGTTAGAACCTGCCGCACGCAGAACTCAGTTCCCCTCGGGCCTTTGTCGGCTCGCAGGCGGCATTAGCTAAATAATAATAGCGAATTGCTAGCAACTATGAAATCGTTTAAGCCCCATTTACCCTTATCCAGGCAGCATTACGCAATTGAGATATAGATATTGCATTCTGCATTATAGTTATCAATATGATATTCTAATTTGATTATGTCTGATGATATCTAATTTTATATATGTATCTATATACTACTTTATATTATGTCCCATACTTGCACAAAAATTTAATATAATTAGAACACAAGCAATTACTGATTATTAACTATTATAGTAAATAAATTGATATAATTTTAATATTATCAAATTATTTAATTTAAGAATTTAGGTTGCATTCAATAGCTATTCAAATAGTTGCACAAAAATTACATATTTTATTGAATTAATAAATAAATTATTTGCCACCTTGAGTGGGAATTCAATCTATCTATCAAAATCTAATTAGATAAAAACGCGCGTAATTAAATATTTTGAAGCATACTTTTATGCGCTAGCTCCACGCATAAAAGCGAAGTGATACGAAAGTGCTAGCAGCTGAAATATTGCTAATTTAGCTATCAATGCGGTGCCCACAGATGGCGTTTAACAATGACGAATTGCCATTGCTTCAATGTAACTTTATTTACTATGAAAAATACACGTTAAAACCATGCTGTGCCCACAGATGGCGTTTAACAATGATGAATTGCTTCAATGTAACTTTGTTTACTGTGTAAAAAATTGATAATATATGAATTAAGCTCAAAGAAACTCAAACCATCCAGTTATTTTTCAGTTATTGTTAATGGTATTAAATTTATTGATTATTTAGTATAAGACAGATTGCAACTAAAAACATGAATTAAAAATTATTTTTACCTCCGCTTGAGGGCGTGAAATGTAATCACTTTTTTAAATTTCATATTTAACTACAAGTTTTACAAAATATGATCATTTCTATAAAATATATAAAACATGCTAGCAATTTGTATATTAAACCTTGCAATATAGCATATTAATTCAACTAAGATTTGTTTAGAATCCAAATTAATTTTTAAAAATCAGCCAGTTGGCGGGCTTGCGCACACTTATGCTAAACGATTTTTGCTTTCATCGATAAGAGTTATCGATATGACCAATCTTTGCAGACCTAATTCCCCAGACAAATTAAATGCCAAATAAATTGCGACGAGTAAAATGTGTAATTATGTTTATTTATCTTTATCTATATCAGCATAGATTTTATTATACATAACACATTATGCTCTCTTTCTGCAGAATACCCATCACATGCCAAAACCTGCAACGACTTGGCCACCGAATGCCAACACAGCATTCGCGATAAGAGCTTATCTGTGGGCAGTGAAAATACAATGCGTAAAGCAAAAGAATAGTTTATATAAACTTGTTTAACTTGGACATTATATGAGCGAGAGACTTGACAGTTTGAAACATCATACTTTGGTACCTACTCACTTAGCCGAAGCAGTCTACAAATTTCTTAACTATATTCAAACAACAATGGAATAATAATTCAAGCCCTCACTCCAAGTACCATAGAAATTTCAATTTCAATTTCATGGTATTTATTATATTTTCGATTGATCGAATTTATTTACATAGCCTTGTAGGCATAATAGATTTAAGAACTTCGAACTGCGAGCTACAAGAAAGGTCAATGGAATGCAATTTACCCTGAAATTCTATTTTAAAGTTTTTATGCATATGGATATATTGATATTGAGTGATTTCTATTTGAGCGTAGCCTAATTTATGATGAGTCATCATTATATTTTTTAAATTCCCTGAGCTTTAAGTACCTCTCAGAAAATTAAAATGTTTAAAAATACAAATTTTTGTCAGCGAAATTTTAAAGTAAAGAGTTAGAAATCTAAAGAAAATGTAGCAGTTTTATATACTATTTAGCTGGGTTCCTCTTCACTTTTAAAAGTTTAACAATTCAAATTTTAAATATATATATATTTAATCTCAAGTGAGATCTTGAGAAGAAAAAGCAATTTAATATAACTTGTAAGAACTCAAAGTAAGAACTCAAATTATTTCAATCTTTTCAACACTCTCCAGAGGGTAATAGCTTTACAAATATTTACCACAGAATATAATATATACAATATATACATAGATTCAAATTTCAATTATAATTATAAATATTTGGTAAGCAAACGTTCACTTAACTGGTATGGATGGAGTAAGTCTTATTCAATCTTTAGATTTCCCTTGAGAACACTGTTTTGTATATATGTATGTACATCGATCTCATCTATCTGCTTAGAGATCATATCATTATATTCATATGTATTCATACATTCATCACAAACTATAACAAAAATTAAATGTTTGTTCGTTTTCATCCTAGGCTAAATTTTACTTTCGAATCTATAGATGAAGTTGTTTTTATGCTATGCTCAAAATAACTGAATCTCGTTATAATTTACATTTTGTTTGATACAAATTTGAGCTGCGCATTTCAAAGAAACAACTACGTGCAAAATTACAAATAACGAGCTCAAGATCGGACAATTGAGATGGTTTCCTTACTATTGCAAATTCTTATAAAGCTGATATGGATTCGGCCGCGCCTTATCATAGTCTGAATTGAAAGTTCCATTATTTAAGAAGGTACTTTCTCTAACATATTCCTTATAGAACTTTGCAGAAAATAGTAGTAATCATCTTGATGGGGAAAAGACTCGTGCGACTCCTCAAGGCGTTCACCTGAGAAAATAAATTTGAATAATTAAATACAATTTAAATAGATGAGAAATCATTTTGAAACATACATACCTCGCTCTTTAAGATTTAAACAATTTCCAAGTTAAATAATTAAAAAAAAAAAAAACAGCTAAACAACTTTTAAATATGCACACAGGCAAGTATACGTATATTTAAGTGTAATAAGTGTGTGTATGTATGCATATGATAGATATATGATTCCACATGCATCGACAGGTTAATGTGCATATATTCATATATGTACGTATTTATATATGTACATACATGCACACTCTTTTCTATAACTTATATGTAAATATACACCCACACAGCAGACGGACATGTACACACATACATATATACATATGTATGTCGGCTGCATACAAATTTGGTTGCAATCGCCGTTGATTTCTTTTCGAGCAATTCCATTAATAATATGTAAGTATCCTCTTCGATTTCAAATAAATGATTATTACTATTGTTTGCCAACGCAGCTTAGTAATTCAATTTCTGTTTCATTTTACATAATTTTCCTTTCTGTTGACGGTTTTCCTTCACTTACACCTTTCTGCGTATTTGCAATTTTTAAAATATTAGTGCAGGGAGAGCAAACTATTGTCATTTAATTATCGAATCTATCGATATTTGAATTAGTCAAATCAAGGTATGTTATGCCAACAACATGCAATTCAGACAACCGAAATAGGAGCCAGTAATTTGTTAGACAAATAAACAGTAAATTCAGTTTTTGATGAACGTGCGTTTTGCTGCGCTTTGGTTTTATTTATATTAAGAATAAACATATTTGATTACGAATACTGGCAAGTTCCAAACAAACCTTTGACTTCATTTAAATAAACAAATTTGAATCGCAAAATATTACTGTAGTTATATTTTGCATATTTAAATAAAGAAATCAAAGCAAATTTGTGAGGAACATTTAGTAATGTAATGTAATAGATAACATGATTAAATAGACTTACTATTTTGTAAAGTTGATTATGTACAATACTTTTTTATAAACAAACATTTATATATCTTTTACAATGATTTCACATATAAAAAATAAATAATTGACAATTTGCTTTATATATAGAAACCGATAAATATAAGAATATACGTTTACAAATTTACAAATTTCTCTCTATGGCATATTTATATATGATTTTTAATTTTACAGATTTTTAGGTGTTTCAATAATATTTATGAATATAAGTTATTAATTGTACAGATTTATTAATTTTTTCTGTTTTATCTAGATATATTTCTATGGGTAATTTTTAATACTTTTCATGGTTAAGATATTTTTATAATTTATATTCGATGAATAACGTGATTAATCCCAAATGCAAAATTATTAATCGATTACGCAATTGTTAAAGAAAAATAATATACATAATAAATAAATAAATTATTATGGTCAATATAACAATTATTTTAAACCTAATTAACAGAATTTTCTCACATTTTATTTTGGCCAATCATTAATTTTTAATTAATTAAATAATTTAATTATATATTTTTCTAATAACAATTGCAATTATACTGCATGTTCCCATTTTTGTATGGCTTTGCACATTAATTAACAAATTGTTAGTTCATTTTAATTCATATGACAAATACTTATTTTGTTCAAATAATTTTACCGCCCTTTACTAACTAATACTAATATATGTATGTATAAAAAAAAAACAATAATTAAGATAAACACACATCACTATTGACTGTGGTTCTCTTTCTAGTTAGCGCAGACGCGTTTTTGATGCCGCTTTGTTATTTAGAATTAACTTCTTATCTTAATTTTTTGTTTTTTTGTTTCTTTCATCATTTTACTTGCTTAAGATATTCCATGCAGAATATATTTACCATAATTTTAGTACCAAGCCCAGTAGAAATGGTTAAAGAAAATTGGCGCAATTTACAGAGTCAAGGTGATGCGCTAGCTGTGTGTGTGTGTATGTGTGGGCAAGCATTCATCTGTAAACACATGCATACATACATATGTACATACATACATGTAATTGTTATTTTATTTATTTATTTTTTGTGTGTATGTTTTCGCATGTGCATTTTGCCGGTTAAAGCCGTGATAAACGCAGCACACAAATAATTATTTACAAATAGTACTGTATACATTTTATGCGTCCAATAATTTGTACAATTGCCGCTTCGCAAATGCCCAGAGCGAATGAATTTAATGCCACTACACCACATTGAGAGACGGGCACTCGCTAGAGTCTCTCGTTGAGAGCGGCCATCACCGTTTGTCCCGCTTTCACTTCGGTAATATCCATATTACGTAGAGTCTGTCTGTCTCATTCACATCTATGTTGTCTCCTAAATGTCGTCTGTGTTGAAATACGTACATAAGAACGAGTGTGCAACAGCGCGAAACCATTTAATAATAATAAAAAAAAAAGCATGATAAATTATTAAGTGCTCAAAGGTTTTATTTTTGTTTTATCAAATAGCGCATAAAACTTATATTGCATTGAATAGTTTTTCTTCTAAAACTAAAATTTGTTTAATACCATATTATTATGGATTTGTTTGTGTCTCAAGTTGCCAGGGGCTGCGGAGCGGCCAGACAAGGACAGCAATAGTGACGCTTCCTAATACGACGACACTAAAATTGTTTTTCGAAATACAGCAGCGCCGAGTGTTGCCGCCACGGCTGAAAACATGAACATGAACATTCACATTCCACACTATGCAACACTGCGGTCACTCGCTATATTGTTATTTAGTGACGCTCTCTCTATCTCCGTCTCTCACTCTCTCTCAGCAACACATACTAACGCATGCTGCCTGAAGCAGCCAATTGCTTTAGACACTTGTACCGTACTCTGGCACTGGCGGTGTTTCTTTCTGGTGAGCAAGCGTGCGCTCTTGCTCTCTGTCGAGTACGCTTACACTCGTCGTTGCTGTCACTAGCTGGCGTTATTGGTCGCTCTGTAGTCGTCGTCTGACACTAACACACAACACAGAGTCACAGTCGTTTCAGCTTCGGTCTTTCTTTCTAGTTCTGTTGCTACTCGTTCGCGAAATCAGTTGACTTTCTGCTGCAACACAAGCGGACTGAAAATTTTTGTTTTAGTGTTGCAAAAAAAATTTGTTAAAATTTTCTTAAATCAACGAAAAATGTGAAAATTTTTAGGTAAAAATCCGAAATTAAATAAAAATCTAAAAAATATTTAAAAATTAAAAGTGCCGCAAAAAAATTAATTAAAAATTATTAAACAAAGTTTTAAAATTGGCTGCAATTTTTTTATATTTTTCTTTGCAATTTTTGCAAATTTCGTATTTTGTGCAAAAAATTTAATAATTTTTTTCCACGACGCTATAAATCAAAAATATGCCTACAACACAAAATTTCTGCAATAGAAAACTTTGATACGACATGAAGAAGAAAACGGACGAGCGACGACAAAAAAAAGGAATATATTTTCTGTCGTCTGTTTTTCTTTCTTTTTCCAATGCTGCTCGCACTCGTTGGCAGTGCCCGTGCTGTGTGTATGCACACCAGTGTGAAAAATACCAATACCAACGCAAACGTCTACTGTGTGCTCTCGCTCTCTACTCGCTACAATTATTGTCTCGCTGAATTTTATACATGTGTGCAGTGAAAACGTCGCGCGTCTGGGCGAGACGCAAAATAGTCGTACGTATACACAGACACGCACACACACAGAGAGAGAGAGAGAACGACACATACCGAGTAATACACATTACATATGTATATAGTGTGTCTACATGAGCATGTACGTGTGCGTGTGCGAGCGAGTGAGCGCTCTGTGTTGCGATGTACTCGCTAAAATGAAAGAAGAAAAAAAAAGTCAGCTCACTAACATCGGCAATCGGCGCTCGTAAGCAAAAAAGCTTAAAAAGCTTCAGCTGCTGCGCTGCTTCGAGACTCTGGCGTATTCCGACTATATTTACTCGCCACTCATCTCTGGCGCAGAAAGCAACTGCTGTTCACATGCACGATGAGCCCCAGCGCTAACATGCGGAAGTAAAAAAAAAAAATAATAATACAAACTATGAAATTTATAAAATGCGCGCTCCATGTCTAATCCCCGCGCTCAATTGCAGGCCAATCGCTGCCACTGCTCTATGCACGCATAAATAATTACAATTTTCAAGCCTCTATTGCTTACCAATTTTTCCAATTCAATGTTCAATAATTTTTGCGCGCAATTTTGAAGCGGGTTTGCCGCCGCACTTGTGCACGCTGCTGGCCCATTTCGTGCGTGCGTGTTGGCCAAGTAACATTGCCCGCACACAAACACACACATTCAAAGAGAAAGAGAGACACTCTCACACACATGCTTGCACACTTAATTATGACACATCTGTGTGTTGCGTGCGCCTGTGTGCGTGTGTATCTGTGTGTCTCGTGAGTGAGAGAGAGTGAAACACGTAGACGAATGCGAGATGGAGATAGATGAGAAATATCAGCGAGATGGCGAATACTACGACTAACAACAAGACCTAAAAACAGAAAACAGCGAGTTGTTTTTGGTTGAGCAGGCGGTAGCGGCAACGGCAAAGGGAACGGCAGCCGCATTCGAAAAAAAAGAAAAACGATGAAAAATAAAAACTCATTTGCAATATGCTGTTATAATATATATATTGTTTGTCTTTTGCCGATGTGCGTGGTGTACAGGAAAGACTCCTCTGTGTATCAAATGTGAATCTTATAGGTCATTTAATTAATACGTGTGCCTGTGCGTGTTTGCGAGTGTGCGTGTGTATGTGTGTGTTTGGCTGTGTGTGCGTTTGAAACTAACTTTTACTCTAATCTCAGAGCATTACTTTATTAGATTTTTACAGTTATGTGCAATGTTGTATACAGCGAATGTAAACACGATAACAACAACAAAAGCAACAACAACAGCAGCAACAAGAACAACAATAATAACAACAACAAAAGCATCAGTCAGTCATAGAAAAAAGAAAAAAGAAAAGTGCAGAAATGTGAATGCGTTTCTTCAGAACAACAAAAATAATAACAAAATGCTATGAACATTATATCAAATCAAAACAAGTTGCAAATAAACAAAACGATATATCAACAATTCGCAACGATAAAATGTTACAGCAGAAAAAATAGAAACAACAAAAACAAATTCACAACAAACCAACAGAAACAACAATAATAATAATTGTAATAATTATAATAATAATAATAGCAGCAGCGGCAAATGCAACATCAGACGCATTTGCTAGCTGACTTTAAGTGCTCTTTCTTCTTACACGCCGTCTTCTTTTACTTCAAATTTCACTTGCAGCAGCTGTTGCAGAGGATAGTGGAAACCACTTCGAATCCTAGCCAAGGCCGATTTATTCGAGTTCGAATTCGGCCAATTTGGTGGATTTGGCGCCTACCCACAAAATGCACTCGTGCGCATGCTGCTGTATGACAAACAACATAACCAGCATCAACATCAACCAGCAGCATCAGCAGCAGCAGCAGCAGCAGGAGCAGCAGAAGAAACAGAAGGAGCAGGAGGAGCAGCAGCAGCAGGAGGTGAAACAGAAATATCTAAGGCTTGGGCAGTCAGCAGTAGCAGAGGCAGAAGCAACAGTAGCAGTAACGGTACCGTTGCGTCTGGAGCTTAGACGCATATTAGAAACGACGTCTACTGGCGGCGCATGGGACGCCAGTAGTAGCAGGAGCAGCTACAACAACGATCTCAACGGCGAGCCAACGGAGTCAGCGACGTGCTCAGCTGGCACGGTCGCGGTGACGATAGCGCGGACGGCGTCGACGACGTCTTCGTCGCAGCGGCAGACGATAATAAGGGCAGAAGACGAAGAAGAAGAGACAGACGAAAAAGGAGAGGTTGCCGTAGTAGCAGCAGCAGCCGCATCGGCAGCAACAGCGTCAGCAACAGCAGCGCCAGCGGCAGCAGCAGCAGCGAAAACAATAACAAAGGAGTTGCAGCAACAGAATTTGTTCACAACTCCCGCTAGTTTATGCAAAATTTTACTAAATCAATTCACTGAGCAAGTGTCGTCGTTGTTGACTGTCACCAAGATTGCAAATTTATAAACGAAGCCGAAGGAAAAAAGATAAGCAAAAAGCAAAAAGCAAAAAGAATAAAAAGAAAAGTAAAGGAAAATACCAAGCAAAACAAAGAAACGCAAAGCAAAGGCGAGAAGCAAAATCGAAAAGTAAGAAGAAAAAAAAAAAGAAGCAAAATCAAACATCCGTGCGAAAACTGTCAAATTGTGCAGCCTCTAACAAACGCAAGCAATCAAAAAAATAAAAAAAATAAGAAATAAAATAATATATCAAATACAAAAAATATATATTATTTTTCATACCTCACCCCTGAACGCTGTGAAACTCCTCACCAACTTATCATCATTCGGAGTTGCACAGCTCGATATATTTTTGTTAATATATATTTTTTACGGACTTTTTCGTGCTGCCAAGCGTGCAACCGCGGCAGACAACATCAAACAACATCAAACAACGTGAAACAACACAAACAAACACACGCATATATTTATTTTCACAAGGACGCGTTCTGCTGCCCAACGAAGGCTAGCAAATAATTACATATATGATGGCCGATCATTTGGACGAACCGCCTCAGAAGCGGGTCAAAATGGATCAAAGTGAGTATTGGGGACATGTGGCATTGGGGGGATATTAAGTGTAACCATTAGATATAGGGAATGTCTGCTGAGACTTTCAGGACTTTGGCCTCTATACATACATATATAATTTGGTTTTATTAAATGTCAAATTCGAGTAGAATTTTCTGTCAGGCAGCTCGAATTGACTTTAAGAGTTCTGGTCTCTGGGGATATGCTTAGATTTTTGTTATAAATATTTGATTGAAATATTAACAAATAATTTTGTATAATTTGATTTATTTGTTAAATTGATTTACTTTATTTATATATTAATTTTAATGATAATTAATTATTGCAGCTTAATGTGCATTTTTGAGTATACTTTAAATATATTTAGCTAGATTAAAAAAATATTTATACTTACATTTAATCAATTTCGTTAAATTTGTTTTCATAGCGGATCTGTACTTTCTGGAAGACAATCTGCCCGATGAGCTGGTGTCTTCCAACAGTGGCTGGTCGGATCAGCTAAACACTGGCGGCGGCGGCGGCGGCGGCGTTAGCGTTGTATCCACAGCCAGCGGAGTCGTAGGCACCGGTGGACCAAATAAACCACCTTCTCAGGGACCTGGTCCGGGCGTAGTGCCACCGCAGATGAATGGAGCCGGTGGCGGCGGTGACGATGGCAGCGGTAATGGCGGCAGTGGTGCTGCCGGCAGTCAATTGCGTCAACTGCAGCACCATCAGCATCTGCAACAGTTGCTGCAACACCAGCAGCAGAGCAACAAAGGCGCTGGCGGCGGTATGGTGGTGCCGGGCATGAATCAACTGGGCAGCAAGTCGCCTAACCTGCAATCGCCCAATGCGGCCGGCATGCAGGTGGCCACACAGATGGGCATGGTGAACTCAATGCCCATGTCCATATCGAATAATGGCAACAATGGCATGAACTCCATACCAGGTGAGCTATCATCTATCATCGACGACAGCAGAAGCAGAGTTCAGGAATGACATTTGACAATTGAATTCCTTCTCTTGCAGGCATGAACAGCATTGCGCAGGGCAATCTGGGCAACATGGTGCTGACGAACAGCGGCGGCATGGGCACTATTGGTGGCGCTGGCCTGGTCAACACACTGAAGCAGCCGGGCGGGGCGTCCATGATGAACGCCGTGCCCGGATCGGTGGGCGTGAGTTCGGTGACGGGCGCAGCGCCTAGCCAGGGTATGCACATGCAAAATGGTCCGATGATGGGGCGCATGGTTGGGCAGCAGCATCTGCTGCGTAGCCCGCACCTGATGGGCGGCGGAGCTGGCGGTGGCAATGGGCCAGGTGGTGTGGTCGGCGCCGGCGGCGGGCCTCGCATGCAAAACCCAAACATGCAGCTGGGTAAGTGAATCAATCAGCCACATGAGCTTCTAATTCTCATTCTCATTCCAATTTCGTGCAGGTCAAATCAATAATATGCCTTATGGAGTCGGCAACTACGGTGCACCCGGCAGCAACAGCACGCAGCAGCAGCAACAGTTGCTAGCGCAGCAGATGGCGCAGCGCGGCGCCGGTGGCGTCGTTGCGCCCAACATGAGCGCCGGCATGCCCCAGGGAAACCGACCAATTGGCACCGTGTTGCCCATGTCCAATATGGGCGGCGATGGTGCGCCACCGGGTGCCGGTGGACTCGTTGGCAACCCGCAACAGCAGCAGCAACAGCAGTTGGCCGCGGCAAATGCACAAATGAATTCCCAGCAGCAGCAGCAACAGCAGCCTCCGGGCGTGCAGCAGGGCGCACTGGGGCCACGTGCGCCGCAGCCGAATCAACTTTTAGGACATTCTCAGCAACAACAACAGCAGCAGCAGCAGCCCGGAACATCTCAGCAACAGCAAGCAATAGCGTCGGGCGTGGCGTCGTCCGTTAGTGTGGCGGCGCCAGCGCCGGGCAGCATGTCGGATGAGCGGAAGAAGCAGATACAGCAGCAGCTAATGCTGTTGCTGCACGCGCACAAGTGCAACAGGCGCGAGAACATGAATCCCAACCGTGAGGTGTGCAACGTCAACTACTGCAAGGCCATGAAGGCCGTCCTGGCGCATATGGCCACGTGCAAGCAGAGCAAGGACTGCCCCATGCAGCACTGCACGTCGTCGCGCCAGATACTGCTCCACTACAAGACCTGCCAGCGTTCCGATTGCATCATTTGCTATCCCTTTCGACAGAACAATTCGCTCTTTCAGAATGCCAGTGGCGGAGGCGCAGGCGGTGGCGGTGCCGGTGGTGCAGCTGTGGCACCAAATGCATCACCGCTGCAGCAGCAGCAGCAGCAGCAGCAGCAGCAACAGCAACAGCAGGGCCAACAGCAAGTGCCGCAGAATCCGGCTGGTGTTGGAGGGGTCGGAGTTGGTGGCGTCGGTGTCGGCGTCGGTGTTGGCGTCGGCGGCGGCGTTGGAGTCGGCGTGGATAGCAAACAAGTGGCGCAGGGCGCCGGAGCTTGCGGTGCACCAAATACGGCAATTGTTCTTCCGCAGCAGCAAACGGCCGGCGCAACGAACGTGCCCAAGGGCAACACAGACATGGGACAACAGCAGCAGCAGCAGCAACAACACCAGCAGGTGCAACAGCAGGAACTGCGACGCTTCGAGGGGGTGGGCAGCATAGGTCAAGTGGGGCCAGTCACGGCCGGCATGCTGGGCGCGCCCGGGCAAGGCATGGGGTCTGGCATACGGATGCAGGGTGCGCCGTCGGTGCGTGTGCTAGGCGTTCAGCCCGGTCAGCCAGGCAGCGCTATATCTGGCGGTGTACCAGTCCCTGTTCCCGTGCCCGGCCAGAACGTGCTGCCCGGCGCCAATGACGTCGGCAGTCTACAACAGCAACAGCAGCAGCAGGCGGCGGCGGCAGCGGCAGCAGCGCAGGCCGCGCAGCAGAGCGGACAGCTGATGCTGCAGGGTTGTAACACTGGCACTGGACGCAGGCGTGCGCTCCCCAACATGGTCGAGCAGCAGCAGCAGCAGCAGCCCAATGCGCAGCAGCAGAGCGTGCAGCAGCAATTGGGCAACATTCCAGCGCCGCTCT
Source organism: Drosophila antonietae (assembly GCA_030914385.1). Taxonomy (NCBI): domain Eukaryota; kingdom Metazoa; phylum Arthropoda; class Insecta; order Diptera; family Drosophilidae; genus Drosophila; species Drosophila antonietae. Next base: position 213,940 of record JAUESO010000542.1, on the reverse strand, counting down.
CCGTCAACGTTGGCTTCAACAATGCCAATTTCGTTGGCGTCGGCGACAAGCAGCAGCAGCTGGTTGGCCAGACCGACCAGATGACTAAGATGAAGCTGCAGGCACAGGCGCAGGCCCAGGTGCAGGCGCATGTCAATGTCGTCTCGTCTGGCGGTGCGCCAGGTACTGTCGGCAACAGTGCGTCCAGTGGTGCTAGCGTCCTGATGCCAGCGGACACAACAGGAGGGGGTGGCGGCGGCGTTACCAACAGCGGCACAACGGCCGGTTCAAATGCGGCAAGCGGTGCTGGAGCGGGCGCGACTGGCGCTGGTGCTGGTGGTGCGGGTAGCGGTGGTGCGCCAGGCAGCGGCAACGACAGCGAGAAAGACTGGCGTGAATCCGTCACAGCGGATCTGCGCAATCATCTCGTGCACAAGCTGGTGCAGGCGATTTTTCCGACGTCCGACCCGACTACGATGCAGGACAAGCGCATGCACAATCTCGTCACGTACGCCGAGAAGGTGGAGAAGGACATGTACGAAATGGCCAAGTCGCGCTCCGAGTACTACCATCTGTTGGCCGAAAAGATCTACAAGATACAGAAGGAGCTGGAGGAGAAGCGGCTCAAGCGCAAAGAGCAGCACCAACAGCAGCTGCTTCAGATGCAACAAGGCGGCCCCAACGGTGGCGCCGGCGGCGGCGCTGTTAGCGGTGGCGTCGTCAATCCAACATCCGTGCCCAATAATGCTCTGCAGCAGCCGGGCCAAGGAGTGCGTCCCATTATTAGTCCAATGGGTGGCGGAGGCGGCGGCCCAAGTGGCATGATGCAACAGCAGATGCGTCCCCAGGCGCCTGGCATGGGCGTCGGTGTTGGTGTCGGCGTCGGTGTCGGCGTCGGCGTTGGCCAGCAACAGCAGCAGACAGCGGCCGGCCAGCCTAATATGGTGGCTGTGGCGGCGGGCATGCGCAGTCACTCACCCGGCGGTAACATGCTCGCCATCCAACAGCAGCAGCGCATGCAATTCCCGCAACAGCAACAGCCCGGCCAGGGCAACATGTTGGTGGGTCCGCCGGGTCCCAGTCCTGGCGGAATGGTGGCGAATCCGGTGCTGTCACCGTTCAACACGCAGCAGACGATGCAGTCGGCGACGTCAGTGGGCGGTGGCGGCGGTGGAGGCGGTGTCGGACCTGGCATATTGACGAGTCCAGTGCCCGGCCAGCAGCAGCAGCAGCAGCAACAACAGCAGCAGTTCATCAATGCGAATGGCAGTCTGGCGGTGCGCAGAATTCTCAAATCAGCGAGATTATGAAGCAGCGCTTGCTGCAGCATCAGCAACAGCAACAACAGCAACAGCAGCAGCAGCAGACGAATGCAGCAGCCATGCTACTGCCTCAATCGCCCTTCAGCAATGCCACACCAATACAGCAGCCGCAACAGCAGCAGCAACAGCAACAACAGCAGCAGCAGCAGCAGCAGCATCAACAGCAACAACAGCAGCAACAGCAAACGAATGCCTTCAGCTCACCCATGCAGCAGAAGACGCAACCTCCTGGCAGTGTGCTTAATAACATGCCGCCCACGCCCACCAGTCTGGACGCCTTGAATGCGGGCGCAGCAAGCGCGGGCGCCGGCAGCATTGGTGGCGGTACCGTGGCTGCGCCGAGTCCCTCGCCCAGCTTCATGTCCAATGGTCCCATTGGCACGCCATCGAACAATCCGCCCTCTGTCAGCAGCCTGATGCAGCCATTGAGCAATCGTGCAGCAACTCCGCCATATATACCTACCTCGCCGGTGCCGGCGACGAGCGCTTCGGGCCTGACGGCCAGCAGCACGCCCGCATCGGCTGCAGCAACCTGCTCGAACAGCGGCAGTGGCAGCAACATCAGCAGCACCAGCAGCTCGGCTGTTGTCACCACGACGACAGTGACGACGACGGTGACGACGCCGCTGAGCTGTGCCTCGTCCTCGGGAGCGACGCCCACATCGACGACAACCTCGACCAGCGGCAATGGCAGCGCGACGCCGGCCAGCAGTACTCTGCTGCAGATGGCGCGCAGCAACAGCGAGAACAGTGCTCCCGGCCGAGTGATGAGCAGCTCGAGCAGCTTATCCTCACAGATGGCGGCACTGGAGGCGGCGGCGCGTGATAATGATGATGAGACGCCGTCGCCAGCGGGAGCGAATGATACGAATGGCAGTCATGGTGGCAGTGGCGGCGGTATGTCATCCAAGGGCAAATTGGATTCCATCAAGCAGGAGGACGACATCAAGAAGAAGTTCATGGACGACAGCTGTGGCGGCAACGGCGACAGTTCACAAATGGACTGCTCGACCGGTGGCAAGGGCAAGAATGTGAATAACGACGGCACCAGCATGCTAAAGATTGAAATCAAGACGGAAGACGGCGTGGTGCCTGATCTGAAGATCAAAACGGAACCAATGGATGTGGATGAATCGGGCGTTTCCAGCGGCATTGCCGGAGGCGCCAATGGCGATAGGACGAAATGTGAAGATAGCAAGGACGACATCAATGGTGCTATCGACGGCGTCTCCTCGGGACTTGCATCCGATATTAAGATCAAGACCGAGCCGAAACCCCATGTTCCAGAGCCAATTGCACCCACTGCTGGAGACAAGAAGAAGAAATGCCGTAAGTGCTTTCAATATACTATATACTATATATACTCTTGGGTTGGAGTGGGAGAGTAGTGTGACACGATATTGGTGAACTACATTAAATAGAAAGAGATGGCAATAGTGAGATCGTTGCTTACCATTTGAAGAATGATATGTTGTAATTAATTAATTTGAAACGGGGATTACTCGATTTACTCCATTGTAGAATTCAATCCAGAGGAACTGCGCACTGCACTGATGCCGACCCTGGAGAAGCTGTACAGGCAGGAGCCCGAATCGGTGCCATTTCGTTATCCAGTCGATCCTCAAGCACTGGGCATACCCGACTACTTTGAGATTGTCAAGAAGCCGATGGACCTGGGCACCATTCGCAGCAACATACTGAATGGCAAATACAGTGATCCATGGGAGTATGTGGACGATGTGTGGCTGATGTTCGACAATGCGTGGCTCTACAATCGCAAGACGTCGCGTGTTTATCGTTACTGCACCAAGGTAACACTAGTAACTTTTATAAAAATTACCGAAAACGAGATCAAAAAACGAAAACAATACAAAAGAAAAACTCATCCGTCACTCATCCACTCTAAAATGTTTATAAATTTGTCATGTTCGACTTGGAAGTAAAACCAAATGTGATTTCATTTTTGCATTTTTCATTAAACGATTAGAGTGAATCTGAGTAGTATCTTGAGTGCAATCCATTGTTACGAATTGTTTCCAATAATAACTAAACGCTTTTCTTCCTTTCTTTCTTTGTTTGCACTTTCTTCTGTCTGTCCTGCAGCTCTCGGAGGTGTTTGAACTCGAGATTGATCCCGTCATGCAGGCACTGGGCTATTGCTGTGGCCGCAAATACACCTTCAATCCGCAGGTGCTCTGCTGCTATGGCAAGCAGTTGTGTACGATACCGCGCGACGCCAAATACTACAGCTATCAGAACAGGTGCGTTCCCCCTAATTGTGCAATTGCCAATTCTATTTGCTAACTGTAAATACATATACAACATATATATACTATACATATATAATATACATATACATAGATGCGTTCATAAACAGCTGTTGTTAATATCCTTTGTCCAATCCCTAGCTAGAGTGTGCCAAATCAATTGGGTTCTATATTCATCTAAATTTAATGAAAATTCAATTTTAATTAATTTTTATTTAGAAATTTTCGAAAAATAAAATATTTAGAAATTTTAGAAAAATAATCACGAAAATGGATTAAGTATAATTTCACTTTTAATGTTTGACTTCAGATGCAAATGTTATACGATTTGCTTTTAAAATATTTTTCATTATATTTTATATAAATTTATGACAGCTCCAAATTCTCATTTAATATATGTATACATATATTTTTTTTTAAATTAAATTTTTTTTTTTTTTTTTTATTAAATTAAGCAAAGTTTTTTGTGATTTACTTACAAAATATTTTTCATTATATTTCACATAAATTTTTAATAGCTTCAAATTGTCATTTAAAATATATTTTTTATTTAATTATTTATTAATTTTTTATTATATATATATATTTTTTTTATTTTTATTATATTATTGTTGACTTACATGTATCCATATATATATATGTGTATACATATGTACTCCCATTGATTGGCACACATAGTGTTTCTATGATATTCAATGAATAACTACTAACAAAATATGAGCACAGCTTAATGAGCAATTGTTCTGACTGATCGAGTTGTCAACAGCTGTAAATACAGATGCAGATACACATACATTTATACATAGGGAAACATATATAACAAGCGTTGCTTAAGCCAAATGTAATTTGATTTTTTTTTTTCAATAATCCAAGAATTTAATAAGAAGAGTGTAAAGAACACGCAAAATCATATTGTGTTTATTTTATGCACCGAAAACACTGTTGAAAATCAGACAGAGACAGAGATAGACAGTGATAGAAAGAGAGAAAGAGAGAGAGAGAGAGTGAGTGGGTGAGTAAGGCAGAGACAAATATAGACAATGATAGAAAGAGAGGGAGAGAGAGAGAAAGAGAGGTAGAGTTATGATAAAAACAAATTATTACTATTTTGTTTTTTTTTTTTAATTTGTTCAAGTTGATTTAAGTACAACTTGATATGAATTAAATTTGTGGTTCGGATTAACTCATGCATTTTGATTGCATCTCGAACACACAGAAATATATTTATCAAATATATAATAAATTAAAATAAAATCAAAATATAGTAGTTAAAACATGAAAATGTGTTTCATATATACCGACACGCTGCTCTCGAGCCCCTGAAAACGGCTTTCCACATCAAGCGATGACAACAGCACATAACACGGCCCTCATTCTCCATTAAGTTGCTTCTTCGGCACATTAAGATTAAGTAAGAAATTAGCTGAAATTAACTGCGATGCGATGCGATAATGCATATGTCTGCGTATGTGTGTGTGTGCGCGCGAGCGTGTGCGTGTTTTTCTTTTCATTTGTGTTGCATCGATTCATTTGTATATAGCAATATACAATTCAACAACAATTCGCCAAATCACACACTTGCATTGTAGTAAACAAAAATTAAATTTAAAAAAAAACACACACACACACAAGCTTTGATGTCCTGCGAGTCTGCCTGGTGCATGCTGTTTGTCTGAACTATAACAAGAATAATATAAAATTAAAAATCAAAATATGTACACACATACATAATATCCATTTGCCAAGACATTAAATTACAAAACTATTTGTGACTTGCTTTATTTAAATGAAACTATTTTTCTGATTCAGTATTTTGATTGGTTCGAATCGAAAAAAAAAAATAAAAATTAATAATAATGAAAGGAACAGTTGAGAGACTGCCTTTAAAGCGCAAGCTTCTTCTTATAATTGTGATTTGAGAGCTATCAAAATCCACTTTCTATGTGTGTATTCTAGCTTTCATTTCATTTGCTTTCAAGTTGGCTCGCTTTCTATGTTAATATCTATTCTATATTTGATAAATCATCTGTTATATATATATATATGTATAAATGTGTATCGATGTGTACGAAATCAGAAATCAGTTAACAATGCTCATTAGCAGAATGAAAATCATATCATACGGAGAGATTATTGTTAGCTAAATCACTTCATTTTCTTTTCTTTTTTTTAACTTTTATCTAAATATTTATATCTAATATTTTTTTTAAAAATAATTGTATATTATATAATTCTAATTTCAAATATTTTTTCTTATTTTTATTTATTTTCATTTCCTAAACATTTTTCTTTTGAAATCTACATGTAATCGACACTACTTCAATGTACTTTAACGAAACTCACACTCGAATTATTAAAAAAAAAAATACACACACACAATCAAACACAACCAAATTAATGCACAAACGTATTTGGCCACTATTGAAAAACGAAATAACGAAAAATAACATAAAATTATAATATTGTTCATATACATGTACATCTTATGTACTTGTTGTTGCTGTTTGTGTGACATTTTTCGTATTATTTATGCTGCCTTTGGCAATCTCATTTCGTATATTGTACGTGTTATATCAATTGTCCAATTGTCCAATTGTGTTCATCGCCTATCGCCATTGCTCATCGCCATCACTTCGTAAATTGTTGCCATGCAAATAAATCAATCATCACAGTCTAAAGGAATACGGTGTCGCCTCAAATAGATACACGTTCTGCCAAAAGTGCTTTAATGACATACAAGGAGATACCGTGACGCTGGGCGATGATCCGCTGCAGTCGCAAACGTGAGTTCAGATCAAGATCAAATCTATCTATCTATCTATGAATGCTAACACTTTCTTATCCCATTCAGTCAAATCAAAAAGGACCAATTCAAGGAGATGAAGAACGATCATTTGGAGCTTGAGCCCTTTGTGGACTGTCAGGAGTGTGGACGCAAACAGCATCAGATCTGTGTGCTGTGGCTCGATTCGATATGGCCGGGCGGCTTTGTATGTGATAATTGTCTGAAGAAGAAGAACTCCAAACGGAAGGAGAACAAATTCAATGCCAAGCGTCTGCCCACCACCAAGCTAGGCGTCTACATCGAGACGCGCGTGAATAATTTCCTCAAGAAGAAGGAGGCCAGCGCTGGTGAGGTGCACATACGTGTGGTGTCCTCGTCGGATAAGTGCGTGGAGGTGAAGCCGGGCATGCGACGACGCTTTGTTGAGGGCGGCGAGATGATGCAAGAGTTCCCATACCGTGCGAAGGCCTTATTTGCCTTTGAGGAGGTGGACGGCATTGATGTCTGCTTCTTCGGCATGCACGTCCAAGAATATGGGTCCGAGTGCCCGGCGCCGAATACACGACGCGTCTACATTGCCTACCTCGATTCCGTGCATTTCTTTCGGCCTCGACAATACCGCACGGCAGTCTACCACGAGATCCTGCTGGGCTATATGGACTATGTGAAGCAGCTGGGCTATACGATGGCGCACATTTGGGCATGCCCGCCGTCTGAGGGCGATGACTATATATTTCACTGTCATCCGACTGATCAGAAGATACCTAAGCCGAAGCGTTTGCAGGAGTGGTACAAGAAGATGCTGGACAAGGGCATGATTGAGCGCATCATACAGGACTATAAGGACATACTGAAACAGGCCATGGAGGATAAGCTTGGCTCGGCCGCGGAGCTGCCCTACTTTGAGGGCGACTTTTGGCCCAACGTGCTGGAGGAGAGCATCAAGGAGCTCGACCAAGAGGAGGAGGAGAAACGCAAACAGGCCGAGGCAGCCGAAGCAGCTGCAGCCGCTAACGTACGTTTCGCTTTTTTTTTCAACATAATTGTTAACAAAATAATTTGTGTAACTTAACAGCTTTTTTCAAATGATCTGCAGCTCTTTTCTATTGAGGATAACGAGGTTAGTGGTGATGGCAAAAAGAAAGGTCAAAAGAAGGCCAAAAAGTCAAATAAATCGAAAGCTGCGCAGCGTAAGAATAGTAAAAAGTCTAATGAGCATCAGTCGGGCAACGATTTGTCCGCCAAGATTTATGCGACAATGGAAAAGCACAAAGAGGTCTTCTTCGTCATACGTTTACATTCTGCTCAATCAGCAGCGAGTCTGGCGGTAAATTCCATAAATCAAATATAATTAAATTGCACTTGCCTCATTAAATTGTTATTGTTTTGCAGCCAATACAAGATCCGGATCCGTTGCTCACCTGCGATCTGATGGATGGACGCGATGCATTCCTAACACTTGCCCGCGACAAGCACTACGAATTCTCATCGCTGCGGCGGGCACAGTTCTCCACTCTGTCGATGCTGTACGAGCTGCACAATCAGGGCCAGGACAAGTTCGTTTATACCTGCAACAACTGTAAGACGGCGGTCGAGACGCGCTATCACTGCACCGTTTGTGATGTAAGTTCAATTTGCAATTGTTTAATTTTCAATTCACAATTTCCGAGATAACTAAATATATGATTTAGTTCTGGTTAGCTTTTATGTTTGAATAGCAATGCAATGCTTACTCACATATAATTTCCATTTGTTTTTCTGAATTACAGGACTTTGATCTCTGCACGGTGTGCAAGGAGAAGGTTGGACATCCGCACAAGATGGAGAAACTGGGCTTCGATTTAGACGATGGCTCGGCGCCGGCCGATCTCAAGCAAGCAAATCCGCAGGAGGCGCGCAAGCAGTCCATTCAGCGTTGCATTCAATCTCTGGTGCATGCGTGCCAGTGTCGCGATGCCAATTGTCGTCTGCCTTCCTGCCAGAAGATGAAGCGTGTCGTCCTGCACACCAAGAACTGCAAGCGAAAGACCAACGGTGCCTGTCCCATCTGCAAACAGCTTATCGCCCTCTGTTGCTACCATGCCAAACATTGTCAGGAGCAAAAGTGTCCAGTGCCTTTCTGTCCCAATATCAAACACAAGCTCAAACAGCAGCAACTCCAGCAAAAGTAAGTAACTTACAATATACATATTATGTATATTGATGTATATCAATATGTATATATTGACAGCAGTCACTAGACTACTTTGTCTTCGAGTTTACATCTAATGATTCTTGTACTCCTTGATTACAGATTGCAACAGCAACAGTTGCTGCGTCGCCGCGTCGCTCTTATGTCGAGAACCGCAGCGCCCGCTGCGCTGCCCGGACCCGCGGTTAGCGGTCCAGTGGTGGTGAGTGGTGCCGTTGGTGTCGGTGGCCCGGTAGTGGGTATGTCCGGTGTGGCGGTCAGTCAGCAGGTGATGTCGGGACAAGCCGCCATTTTGCCAGCCGGTGGTGGTGGCATGAGTCCGTCCACGGTGACGGTGCCGTCTCCGGTGTCTGGCTCTGTTATGGCCGGCATGACGTCGCCACATCCGCATCAGCCGGGCATTGGCATGAAGCCCGGCGGCCACTCGCCGTCGCCGAATGTGCTGCAGGTGGTGAAGCAGGTGCAGGAGGAAGCAGCCCGTCAACAGGTGCCGCACGGCGGAAGTTTTGGCAAGGGTGTGCCAATGGCGCCGCCTGTCATGCAGCGACCCATGGGAGTGGGTGTATCGAACCAGTGCTCTATGGGCGGCATGGTGGCCAATGTGGGCGGTAATCAGCTTGCTGGTAACGTGGGCGTGGTGCCGGGAGGTGGACAACTGCCCAGCGGGGCGAACTGCAACAATATACTGAACGCCAACAATCTGCTACCCTTGGAGCAATGGGGCGGTGGCGGTGGTCCTGGCCAACAGCGCTACGCGAACAATGCGCCCAATCAGCCCGGCATGCGTCAGCCCAACCAGCTGATGCAGCAGAACCTGCAGCAACAGCAGCAAATGATGGGCATGCCGCCCAATCAGCTGGGCGTTGGTGTCGGCGTGGGAGTCGGCGTTGGAGCTGGTCAGATGCCCGTTGTGGGCACTGGTGTGAACATGGGTGGCGGCGGAGCGCCACATGGCATTGGCTTGGGAGCACAAATTGGCTCCGCAGCCTCTGGTGGCGGTGTACGGCCACCTGGAGCCCAAGGCGTGGGCGGAGGTGGAGCCGGTGGCGCTGGGCCCAACATGGGCAATGGACCGCCACTGAACACCCAAACACTGGCGCAGATCATGCAGAAGATCAAGAACAACCCGACCAACGAGAGCAACCAGCACATACTCAGCATACTGAAGCAGAATCCCCAGATCATGGCGGCCATGATAAAGCAGCGCCAGCAGAGCCAAATAAATGCCGCCGCCGGAGGAGCTGGCGGCCCAGGTGGTGCACTGCAGGCGGGCAACGGACCGCAGACGCCGCAGCAGCAACAGCAGCAGCAGCAAGTGATGCAGCAGCAGCAAATGCAGCATATGATGAATCAACAGCAACAGGGACCAGGCCCCGGACCACAGCAGATGGGACCCGGCCAGCAGCAGCAGGTGAGCCTCATGCAGGCCGCACAACAGCAGCAGCAAGGACCTCCGCATCAGCGCATGGCCAACATGCAGAACACGGCTATGATGCTGCCCAATTTGCCGCCAGGCTCACAAGGAGGCATGGTAAGTCATTGATAAATTTAGAAATCGTAATGCTTTTGCTAAAATGTGTGCAACAAGCAGTCGTGGCAAATATCATAATGTGTATATAGTCTTGATCAGATCTTGCCACTCTGTACGCTAGTCGATCTAAGAACTGTAAAAGCTAGCAAATTTGAAGGGTTGTTTAACTATTTTCGTTTAATACATAAATAGTTGGAACTTTTTCTAAAATTATAAACATTCTATAGATTATATAGTTAGATGGTAAATGTTTCAGTAAAATCCATTAAGTATTATAGAATTTACTAAACAAGACATTTGGCTACATTGCCTCGACTTTATCTATACGTTTCCACACATACATTAAAATGCGTGAATTCTCCGAATCACAATTGCGAATGAGTTGTGTTTGAATGCTTAGCAGCTTCTTTAGTTTAGATATGAGAGTGGTTTAGGATCTGCAACAATTTGTTGATGGTGTTTGTAGGGGCGACGATTCGTTAGATTTGTGGGCTCGAAACTCAAAAATGTTGAGTGTTATCTCGTTTATTTTTAACAAATATAATATTTGATTGTGAGAGAGAGTTGGGAATGGAGCGTAGAATATTTAATGTTTAGTCGAAAATTGTTATAAGCTTACAAATGCAAATGCGAATATTCAAGAACCGAGATTGTTTTGGATTCAGGGTTTCAGATTATTCTCTTACTCAGGCAACTTGGCTAGAAGCTTCTTACTAATTTTACATTATGCAGATCAAGTCTTTAAATATATATAGAAATAGTAGTAAGTAATTAAGTCCCGATGCTATTCTTAAAATTAGTATTATATATATAAATATATATATGTATATATATTTTTATATATCTCGTAGTCGAGCCGTCTCGACTAGTATGTTGTTTGTATTAGAATTACCGCAGCACCCCATCACATCATATGCTTATGCCTTCACCTAGTTCAAGGTGCTCTCACTTCATCAAATGACTCATTTTCTGATTAAATGCCCATTTCTTTTGTACAGGTTCCCAATCAAAACTGGAATAAAATGCGCTATATGCAAATGAACCAATATCCGCCGCCGTATCCACAGCGCCAGCGTGGCCCGCACATGGGTGTGGCTGGGCAGCCGCCGTTTCCGGGCGGCACAGGTGGCAACTTCAATGCTGGCGGCGGAGGAAACGTCGCCGGACTACCAGTAGCCGGCGCAGCTGTGGGCAGCGGTGCTTCCGGACCCGGCTCTGACCAATACTCCATGGCCAATGCAGCTGCCTCGAACATGCTGCAGCAGCAGCAGGGCGGCGGCGGCGCTGGTGTCAAGCCCGGCCCGCAGCAACAACAGCAGCAGCAGCAACAACAGATGGGCGTCATGCCACCGGGCATGCAGCAGCAACAGCCCATGCAGCAGCAGCAACAGCAGCAGCAAATGATGCAGGTTGTTGCCGCCGGTGGTGGCGGCATGAGTAGTACAAATCCTCAGAACACACTGCCTGGTGGCGGTGGCGGGTCAAGTGGACCTGGCGCTAATGTGATGGGACCGCCAACGCCGCATACGTTGCAGCAGCAGCTGATGCAGTCTGCACGTTCCTCTCCGCCCATACGCTCACCACAGCCGACGCCCTCGCCGAGATCCGCGCCATCGCCGCGCGGACCATCAGCATCGCCGCGTGCGCAGCCCTCGCCGCATCATGTGATGAGCAGTCATTCGCCGGCGCCCCAAGGACCACACGATGGGCTGCACAATCATGGCATGCACCATCAGTCGCCGCTGCCCGGTGTGCCCCAGGATGTGGGCGTGAGTGGAGTGGGCGTCGGTGTTGGGGTTGGTGTTGGCGTTAATGCCGGCAATGTGGGCAATGCTGGAGGCTCGCTGCCCGATGCCTCTGATCAGCTCAGCAAGTTTGTGGAGCGGCTCTAGTGCAACAACAATGCCAATGGTATCGGCAATGACCTTAACAGCAACAGCAACAACAACCTCAAAATCACCAACAACAACTACAAATACAATGAACAGAAACAGCAAAATCAACAACAACAACAACAACAACAGCCTTCGCACTCATCCCATTATTTTTGATGTTTGCCCTTGGCGTTTATGGTTCTCCTATGTTGATTCTTCTGCGGGCAATACGGAAATGCTTGAAACAAAAACAACAAACAACAACAAAAAACAAAAACAAAAAAATGTGTGTTATCGTTATGTCCTTTCTTATGTAGAGATATGTTTACTAACAGCAATCGGCTGTCAATTATTATGTAATTTAGTTTATTTTTGGATCTGCTCCTCAGGTGGTGCTATTAGCACATTAATATGCATCGGCAGGAGGATTACGATCCCGCGTTTATATACAAATATACACCTTTAATTATAAATTTAGTTATTGAGAAATGCACAGACAGCATCTGCAATTGTAAATGCAACAATTTTCATTATGATTCTAATTCTTATGTACCATATGCTTATTATCGCAGGAGCGTAACCCATATATATATATATATATAGTTATATATACACACACATACATATATATATATAGATATATATATATATATACTTTTTTTTTTGTAATATCTACGTATTATTCAAAATCTTTTCTATCAATGTTTAGTGCAATCGATTAGGAGACTCGCTCGCAACCGTGGCAGATGGGTAATATTATATATTTCGTAAACGTAAAACGTTAAATTATGTTTTCTCTTTATTATGCAAAATATATACAAAACAATATAAATATATATATATATATATATATATATATATATATATATATATATATATATATGTATGTACATATATATATTTATATTTCTGAAGATGCTGAAAGTAAAGAAACAAAAACAAGAAAACAAAGTATAACAGAAAATATGGAAAAATAGTACATTATAATTATATTATCATATCTGAAAAATAGTGCATACACAATTTTTTTTATACATTTTATTTATTTAAGTCGTCTATTCTACGTAAATGCGATTTTACCTATATGTCTTAAATCGAACATTTCAACGATGCAAATAGTTTTGAAGCTAATTTATTCTTATTTTAAAAGATTAATTTTTTTTACCTAACTTGTAAGTCCAAACAAAATATCATTCTAAATCAAGAGACACGCAACAAAACTAAACTAAACAAAAACAAAAAACGAAAACAACAAAAATAATAATAATATTAATAAAAAGAAAAAAGAAAAAAAAAAAAAACAAAAAAGCAAACATGTGTTAGGACTATCATAACTATGGAAAGAATATAGACTATATAAAACGCATGCGTAATAGTGTTTTATGGCTATCAATTCTAAAGCTTAGTTGTTGGCGATCGTCAGTTTATTAACTGCTCCTTATAGGAGCTTGAATTGGGAACACGCTTAGAAATATTTTTATTTAGATACCACCATATACTATACTTAGGCATGTGTGCACGCATATATGTAAATATGCATATATGCATATATATGTATATATGTATATGATATGATTGTTTATGTATACATATGTGTGTGTGTGTGTATATATGTATATATGTGCATCATATACATGTTGGAATGTCTTTGAGAAATACACCAAACAAACCGACAAACTCTCCATTTTATATCAACTTCCAATTGACATACAACAATAAGATTAGTAGAAGTGCAAGTTGCAACCCGATAACACCAACGACCAAATAACACTCACTTGAAGCAATTAAAGCAATAGTCAAATGCTTTCATTAACCAATTAGAATTGTACAAGTTATTCAAAATAGTACAGCCTTACATACACATATATATATATATCTATAAATAACAATGAAGGATTCGTTAACAGATTTTAATTCATTTGACCGTTTTGCTATATAGTGAAGATAGCTACACGTTTTTTGCCACCAATTGTAAATAACTAACGTAATTTATTTAGTATTTCATTTTGTGATAGCTAAAAAAAAAAAGAAAAAAAAAATAGTAATAGAAATGAAAACATCGCTCTTAATTTCATTTAGTTATAATTTAATTTAATTTTTTTCTTTGTTAACTTTTCTTATTCTTTGAAAAGATTTGTCTCAAAAGCAAAAGCATATACAACAACCAAGGCAGAATATACCATGTTGATTTAATTGAATATTGAAATTTTAATAATTGCTATTTATTAACGGTAGAAGTATACATTTTTAGATTTAGGCAGCTAGTCGTAAGGCGTACACTATTTACTAGATGATTAGCATTTAGATTGTAGTCTACAACATTTTTTATAAGCTTTGGAATACGCCCATATTTTTTACAAGAGTTGCCGCCGCCCAAGAATCGTGTATAGACAGAGGTTAAACAAAGCAAAAAAATAAAAAAAAAAAAACAAAAAATGATTTAAGAATTAAGAAAATTCGAATGGAAAGTGGAGTGTATTCATATTATACACGCAAATATATATATATATATATATATATATATATATATATATATATATATATATATATATATATATATATATATATATATGCGTATATATATACATATGTGTATATTAGTAGATATAGAGTATATTATTAACATTCATTTAAGTCGAAATGTAACTGCGCATAACAAATGCCTTCACATAAATGCGTTAACAAACAAATTGAACATTTATTGTAAATAAGCATACTGTGGCGCCTAAGCTTCGTATGTATATTGCTATATGGTACGTATAAAACAATTGTAAGTCAAATCCAATGGCCTAGTTCTTAGTATCTATCTATACATATGTATAACCATAAATCCATTCATATACATATATATATATATATATTGCTATATATATATATGTACATAAACAGTTTGTGTTTTTAAACCCCATAGTTTGTTAATTAAATAATTATTAAAAAAAAAAAAAAACCGATTGAAAAGAAAAACCACAAACAAATAACTTTAGCCAAAAGAAAGTAGTGCCCGTGCCTGTGTTACTGCCGCCCAACGTTCGTAGGCGCCGCACAATAAAAATAAAAATAAAAATAAAATAATAATAATAAAATAAACACAATTAGTGGCTTAGGAGGAGTTGCCGCCCAGCTCCTTGGGCCCTTGTAAAAAATATATTGATACAAGTAAAACGAAACGGAAACATGACGCTGCCTTTAAACAGCGGTCGCTATGGCGCGTTGAGCGGCACGCCCACAGGCACAGTCAAAAAAAAAATTAAAAAAAAGTAAAAAAAAATAATTGAATAACCAAAAAAAAAAAAAAAAAAACAGAAATTGATATGATAGATCCGATGTTGGCTATAAAACTGTTTTGTTATATGGTCCCGTCAGCAGCAATGAACAAAGTTTTAATGAGTTTTGCGTGTGCGTGTGTCCATGTATGTGTGTGTTTGCGTGTCTTGATTTGTGCATGGGATAAGTTATATAAAAAACAACTATAATTTCTAAAGACAGCACCTAAGTAAGAGAGAGAGAGAGAAAACGAGAGAGGGAGGGAGAGCGGGTGGGAGAGAGCATATTCCAAAACTATTTGTGATTACAATTATAAATGAAGAGAGGAAACAAAACACAAAACGCATGCATTAACTGTGTATATCGCGAAATGAGAGTAATAACATAGTATCTAAGTCTTAGCCTAAAATCAAGCGACATCTCTATTAATACTTATATATATATACATATATATATATATATATAAACATATGTATGCATATACAAGCAGCGGACTAGTTAAGTACGATTGTAAATTTAAAGCAAAAGAAAAAAAAAAAGTAAAAAAAAGAAACGCAAATCATAATTTAATCGAACGGCAAGTGGAGACGATATATCCGCATTGCTAAAAATGTTTATTATTATTATTATTATTATTATTATTATTATTATGCATACAAAAATGCAATTTCTCTAAAACTGCTCCAAATAGCAAAAAGCAAAAAACAAAATGAAACGACAACAACAAATATTAAGTAAACAACAACAACAAAACCACGAAAACAACATAGTTAAGTCAAGTGTAAGCCAAGCCTTAGTAAAACTAGTTATAATTACAACAACAAAAACAACAAACAACTGCAAAGAAATACTATAACCTATAATCTATACAATGGTTACAATATATATATATATATATATATATATATATATATATATATATATATATATAATATAATATTTACTTGTAAAATAGCTCGAAATGTATTTCTGCATATAAGACAAAAAAAAAAAAAAAAAAAAAGAAAAGATAAACCGAAAAAAACAAGAAAAAACCATTGCGATTTTGTCACTTATCAATTAATTTTTAAAATTACAATTTTTTTTATCTTCATTGTTTTACCAAACGTTTTTTTTTTATATTGATTAATTTTTTGTACTTTGTAACTTAATATAAATATATTTAAAATGATTAAACTGTAACAAAAATAAACATAAATCACACCAACAGCAACAACAACACCCACACACACACACACATTGTAATTAACAAAATACTTTGGTAAAAAGTGTAAAATAATTTAATTTAAATAAAAATTATGAAATTTAATTTGTCCAGAAAATGCATTTTTTTCTTGATTATTATTAGAGCATACAATAATCTAGATAGAGGTTTACAATAGATAATGCTTGAAGAGTAAATATAGTCTTTTTTGATTTAGTATATACAGCTTGAGAATTATTCAGTATATGGAATTGGATGGAACTGTTCAATGTGAGGGATTCAATGACATACAACATACTGGTATTGGATATAGGCCTTACATACATATAGGCTGAGTGAAGCGACTCCTTTGTGTGTGCATAGTCCGAGCTCGAGTTGTTTCTAGAACATTGTTATCTAGTAAATGTTCTAATACTGCAACTGAATATTCTGATCTTCTGATATCTACTTTTCTGACCAAAATTTGTTGTATTTAACTTTAATTATCTATCGTGTAGAAAGCAGTGCAGAAAGCAGTGTGAAGAGCAGAGCATAGAGCAGTACAATGAGCAGTACAACAGAGCAGAGAACAGAGAGCAGAGCAGAGAGCACAGCAGAGAGCAGAACAGAGTGAAGACTAGAGCAGAGAATAAGGCGGAGGAGACAGCAGAGCAGAGAATAGCAGGGAGCAGATTAGTGTAGCTATCAGTTAGGTGGGTAGGACTCAAAGTATATAGGATTGCAGGGAGCAGCGTGGAGGGAGATCTATGTGGAGAGCAGTTCAGAGAACACATCAGAAAGCAAATCAGAACAGAAGAGAGAACTGGACAGAAAGCTGAGCAAAGAGAAGAGAACAATTGAGAACATTGTGGAGATCAGTATAAAACAGAATAGAGCAGAGCCGTGCAGTATTTTTGCAGTTTAAATCAGTTCAAAGCAGTATGGAAAAGTTCAAAGCAGTTTAAAGCAGTTTCGATCAGGCAACAGCAGTTTAAAGCAGCACAGATCAGTAGTGCTGTACAAATTAGAGAGCGGACTATAGAGAGACTATAATTAGAGAGAATAGTTCTGAGTAGATCAGAATAGTATGGAGTAGGACGCTATAGAGCGGAGAACGGATTAGCGAGAATCGTGTACCGTAGAACAAAGCAAAGCACAACGGTACAGAGCAGTATAGAGCAGTGCAGAGCAGTAAAGAGCAGTATAAAGCAGAATAGAACTGAACTAAGCAGTACTAGTATTTTTCACAAGTAGAGTTTTTCCACGGATGCCTAATACTATTGAAAATATTCGATTACTTATGCACATTAGAGATAGTATAGGATTCCAATGGTAAGTTGAATTCTTCAAATCGGTTCAATTGACTATTTGAAATAAATGCACAATCAAATCTTTTTTCTACCAAAGGCTATATGTAATAACTTTTACAAATATTCGCTGCGTCCATGAATTGAACTAAGAAATAAATATCTTTTAATGCCAAGGCAAATTTAAATCGTCGAATTGATAACTGACTCGTTATAACTTTATTGTAAAATAATATTAAGCAAAATGATATTTTGAATTTATTATTGCCAGAACTTATTCTCTGTGTATTTAGCTAAAATCATATATTCGCAAGTGGGAACGGTTCTGTGTCTACTGTCTAAAATTAGATTAATTTTATATAAACTATTATAATAATCAAATATTTGTTTATCTATTAGTAGGGGAGATGAACTGTGAGATATATGAGCAAAAACTCTCAGCTTCATTTGGAATACAAATAAAAATACAGACATTGCATAAAACCAATACGCTTTCTTCATTTCGTCAACAATTGTAAAACTCGTAAGGGAGCAACGCCATTGATAAGATTAAGGTTAAAGAACGCTCTATTGGTCAGAAATTGGGTCTGGCCGTTCCCACGCCATTAGTATACGACTTCTTAGTATACGTTTATGGCAATCGATTGCAGGCGTGCCCCTTAATCAGAATTAAAGTGGCAATAGACTGTCCACCTGAAGTGTATACCCCGCCTTGATAATCTTTAGCATCAAATGCCAAGCCCTGCGCAAACCCTATGAGGAAATCTTGTAAATCATTACAAACTATTAAGAAGTAAGAAGGCTCTAGTCGAGACAGCTCGACTACGAGATACCCAGAACCCTGGAAAAAAAACTAATACTCTTCTTTCCGAAAGTATGAGCTCGCAGTTGCTGGGCTGGGCTGAATTTTTGCCGCTTATAACTCCATTTCCAGATGGACGATGGACGATGGAATACAGCCAAATAAGTCTATTTGCCAATACTTGAAATGCGTTTTCTTTTTCAAATTGGAGGCGAGGGGGGCATGGCATTAAAAATCTGAAAATTACAAAATCTGCGTATCTATAATATATGTATATCTAAATATATAAAATTTGAAGTCTCTAGCTCAAATGATGTTGAAGTTATGCTCACAAAACCTAAAAAAAGTAAATGAATTTTCGATTTTTTATCTATAATTTGGAAATGGGATGAGTTATTGAAAAAAACGTGCTGTGTAATTAAGATACGAATATGCATGTGAAATTTCAGCTCTCTAGCTTTTGTAGTTTCCGGAATCTCGACGTTCATACGGACGCACGGACGGACGGACAGACGGACAAGGCTATATCAACTTATTTTTTAGTGCTGATCAAGAATATATATACTTTGTGGGGTCTGCGACGTCTACTTCTGCCTGTTACATACATTTTCATAAAACCATTATACCTTGAATTTTTCCTGTAACCCCAAATGTCGCTGATTACACGATATCTTTGAGTCTGGCTAAATAGAACAAGTATTTTGAGTCGATTATCACTTTCGCTGTTTCTATGCCAGACCAGCGAGCACAGAGTTTGAGATAGGTCCGTATTTCGAATACAGTTAATGAAAGAAGGTCGATTTTACCGCTACTTCAAAGCAAAAATAGATCATAAATTTAATTTAATTGTAGCATACAATTTTATTTGGTTGTTTAGTTTTAGATTTATTATGATACATAATAAAAGTTGGCTATATTCGAGAGCTAGTTCAACAACAATTTACGTTTTCGCATTTTGTTTTGTTTGTTGTTGTTTTTTTTTTTTTTTCATATATGTCAAATCTAAATATCAAGCAGTTCGTATCAAAAAGCTCTTTTATAGATTCATTTCTATGGCATACATGCCATTTATTCACACTATATTTAATCTGTTCATTTTGTTTTATTATTTTATTGCGCCAACGTAGCAATAAAGTGTATTTCTTTTCGACAAAAAGTTTCCGTTTGTGGGTCGTAAAACCCTATTAGAGATAAGGTCAACAGTAGCTAAAACGTATTCAGCCTGAAATACAGTATGCATATGATTGATCTATTTAAATCTGATTAAACATGTGATCAAGAAAGCTTACATTTTTACTTTGAGAATACCTATAAAATCAAAGAAGTTGTCCACATTGTATATATTTTAATAACAAAGTAGATTCAATCGAAAATTTAAACACATTTTGATATCTTGAGCTTAGAGAGTAAACAAAGCAATATGAAATATATCTATCTCTCTCTAATCTAAATCAATGGCAAAATCAATTTTGTACTGCCTTCCGACAGTCATTCAGCTTTAGTTGTTATACCCTGAACCCAGTACGAGTTTATTTTGTTTTTATACTTTGTTCCCAAAGGGAAGAAAGTATATTGGGTTTGTGCAATGTCCGTCTTGCTGTCCGTCCGGATGTCCGTCTGTCCGTATGAACGCAATATTTTTCGGCGCTATTAGATCTAGAGACTTGAAATTTTAAACATATACTCATATATGCTCCCGAAAAAAATTTTCCCGATCCGGAATCGGAAAACTCTTCCGCCCATAGGCAAGTTATCATACTAGATGATGAGCTAGAGAGTTGCAATTTGGAATGTATACTCGGGGTGACAACCCAAGTTCAAAAAGCTATGGCGGATATATCTACGCCCATTGGGGGCGTGGCAAATCGGGAAAAACGTATCTTTTAATTTTTATGTGAGTTAATGCTATGATTCTAAGAAGACCGATCAAAAAGTTATATGTCTACGCCTATTGGGGACGTGGCAAATCGCAAAAGTTGATATCTCCTACAGTTTAAGAGCTAAAAGCTTGAAATTTGGATGGTTCAGTTACTAATGTCCTCCTCTATCGATGACCCAAAAATAATTTTTCAGCCTCTTTGGGGGCGTGGCATATCGAAAAATACCCTGTAATTTTCGCATTTTTGGAATGTAAGCAACCAAATTTTGCAGTCATGTAGCAAAAAATTATGCGTCTACGCCCACTGGGGGCGAGGCAAATCGGCAAAGAAGTTTGTTGTGGCCAACTGCATAATTCATGCATATAATAGCTTAGTAGCAATTGCTAAGATGGCAGAAAGCATTTCAACATAAATATAATAATATTAATGAATTTCAAAAATAAAATTTATAAGTTTTCGATTAATAAATATAAAGTTTACAGCGGGATTCGAACCTAGGTCTTTTGAAAACAACATGTAATCGTTAGCTAAACCTAAATAAATTCACAGCTGATCAGCTGATCAGCAGCTTGTGACAATACAAAACAATACAATCGCACTTCTTGCAATATGTATACACACTTGGATGTGTAAACACAAATACAAACATCTGTGTACATACATACATACATATATGCATGCATAGAAAAACTGCTTGCCAAGCAAGCAGCGTAGCAAATCGGAAAAGTTGTTTTAGTTTTTGCTTAAATGTACAATTCATATGCGTATGTTTATAAATTATCATCAATTGGCAGCAAGCATTTTATAATAAATATACAAATATACAAAAATTAAAAAATAATAATTTTTGAAAAAAAAAATTTCTGCGGGATTCGAACCCACGCACCTAGGTATAGCTTGCATAGCGCTTACCACCAAGATGCACCTATGGGAACAAAGTATATCGCAGTTAGTTGCGCCTAACTGCAACGTTCTTACTTTTTTTTGTTTTCGATAAGTCGTCCCATTTCCAAGTTATCGATAAAAATCGAAAATTCATTTACTCTTTTAGGTTTTTTTGAGCATAACTTCTACACCATTTGAGCTAGAGACTTCAAATTTGTATCTTTAGATAGATCTTTAGATAGATAGATATGAATACGCAGATTGTAATTTTCAGATTTTGGATGCCACGGCCCCTTCACCTAAAAAAAAAAAAAAACGCATATCAAATAAAGACTTGTAATTTGGCAAATAGACTCTTAGATGCTTTTAATATATTCTAAGAGTTTCATGAAGATCGACTATCTAGAAATTGAGTTATAGGCGTCCAAAGTATAGCCCAACCCCCAAGCCACGGCAGCAACTGCGCGGTTAACGAAGAAGAAGAGTATTAGCTTCTTTGCAGGGCTCGGGTATCTCGTAGTCGAGCCGTCTCGACTAGAGCCTTCTTACTTGTTATTAATCAGTTTTTGTCTCTAATATGAGTGGTTAGATACAAATTCGGCTTAAATGCTGTAGATATGCAATAACTGAAATATAATCTTATTTGTATTGATGAGAATTTATATAGAAATTGTGGAAAACTATTATTCTTTAAATCAATGCAGATTTCTATTAATTTGATTTCAAAAGATTTCGCAGATTCTGTCCAAAAGCTCTAAATATTTTCTATACACCGATTAACGAATTATTTAATACAAATTTTCCAAAGTGTCAGTTGAAGAATCCATACATTGCAATATTGTATTAAATTTAAATTATTTATTACCTTGCTTTCACTATTATCGCTATACAAATATCCAAATGTATTAAAAAGTAGTAGGAAATTTCTTCTAAAATTACATTTATAATACATTTATCGTAGTCCTAGTCCTAATTTTCCCTCTGAATGCTATTTCAATATACATATTTGGATATTTGTATGGCGATAATTGATAATAAACTAAAACAAAATAATAAACAATGTAAATTTGTTAAAATCTCTAATAACTGGAATAGGAATTAGAGGAGGGAAGGACGAAATAAAATCAGTATATTAATTACAGAAAACCCCAAAGAACATTAGTTGATTAAATAAAGATAATTTAATTTCTATACCCTAATGGATTATAATGGAATTGTGAAAATTGCGGAAAATCAGTTCTTTGCTGTGTTCAGGGGATCTCCAAGTCGAGCAGTTTCGTCTATGACACTCTTATTTGTTTTATTCGTAGCAAAAGAATGAATCATCTAATTTAATGTGTAAGTTTCTCTAATAAATATTTCATATGTTTCGGAGTTTCTTCTAGAAATTTCTGTATTTTCAAAAAAATCGAGCATGAATACTGCAAAAATGGATTATCGAAAGAAAGCTTGTATTGCATATATACAAATATACATATATAGTACAATTGTCAAGTCTTTAGCTTTTGTGGTTTACGAGATCGTTGAGCTTAGACTCACAGACGGATCGATAGACTCAAACATAAACTCTCTATCCATAGACTTTTCACTTTGTCTGCGGAACATTACTAATTTCTAATATGAGAAGGCCGTCACATTCATATGTCCAGGCATTTCTTGTATGAACATGATTTACTAATGTCATGTGTGTTCAAATGTGAGGAGATTACTAAATTAGTCGCACATTTCATGAACAATATTGTTAATGTGGTGATCAAAGGGTAATTGAAACTACAAAAGAAATAAAAGTAGCAGCAGGAGCTAAGAGAGGTTTACTCACACGCCTTGTCCACCTCACAGGGCGATCAAAGTTCAATTGATTAGTGTGTTTTCTTTTTGGGCTTTCCAGCAATTTAATGAGCTGCATTCGGCTATAAATCGTAAACGGTTTATCTGTACACTTTTAAAGGCTGCTTTAACATAATTTACACCTGTGGCATAAACACGGGCAGGAGTGCGAGTGCGACGAATCCCAGCTAAATCCGCGCTGGTATGTCAACCCAGCGAGCGAGATAAGCAATTGATTATACAGTTGCTTATCACTATTGTTTTTTTTTTAGCCAGCAACTGTATCTGTGTATTTGAAAAAGTATTTATAAATTTCATAGGCAAAAGCGTTTGGTCAGCGCGACAACTCCAACGACCACTGAAGTGTGCACTTTAGGCTATAAAAGAAATCGTACCGATTGGCAATACACTTAGTTAACCACGCGCTCAAAATCGCACACATCATTAATTAGCTGGCGATCGGGCCGATCTTACGCGCAAAAGGATAAAGAACAGTTGGAGCCGTACGAATCATGGCGCAGCTTCAACGGCTGGCTCTGCTCACAGCAGCTTTGCTGCTGCTGCTGTTGCCCAATACGAGCGCAACATACTCGAATAGCAACAAAAACTTACTCACCGGACACTCGACGCCCATGGAGAGCAGCTTAGCCTTTCAGTTCTTCGACCTGGCCGTCCAGCAGGCATCCACAGCAAATACCACTGACGTTCAGATAGCCCGGATTAATAGCACGCCGCGCAGCACCTACGACGAGGTCCTGTGCGATAGGGATGTGGCGCGCATACGCGATGCCATCAACAACATGGAGGAGTGGGCACTCGAATGTAAGCGATACTCAAATTTCTCTCTACTCTATAGACAGCAAATGGATACAACTGAAGGATAGCGCCAAAACTACTACTCAAATTTGAATGAAAATTCATGTGTTTTTTTTTTCAAATGAATATTTTAGTGACTTTTAGTGTGTGATAAAGTATTAGTAGTTGAGTTAGAAAACTTAGAATTTTCTTACAACTTGTATCTAAATTCGTGAAGTATTAAAAGACTCGAAATTCATACAGTCCTTACAACTTTAATATAATTGAAGTAAGAGTGTTATAATCGGAAGTATCACAGAAGTGTTAAAAGTGTTAAAAAATCTATAAAATATTGCTTGTATATGTTTCAATTTATATATCAATCACAGAGTGAACAAATAATATTGAAAATAATTAAATTGTGCTAAATTTTGCATAATCAGAAGAGAATATAAAAAATATATATAAAATATATTTATTTAAAATATATTTACAAATTCAATTCGCTAGATTTTCTGATCGCTGTATTTGTACGGAAAGAGAGACATATCATAAATTAATTTAACGTAACGTGTTTCCCAGCAGTACTCCATTTTATCATATATTATGTATGTGACACAAAATTGTTCCAAACCACTAAAAGAAACCATTTTGGGCAATCTATCGAACTTATGATTATATTACAGAATGCATGTCATTTCTTCTTGGGCAGAGGCAAGACCCGTCATAGCTTTTGCTAACTATAGATACGGCTTCGAGCTGTGATCCAACTCCACGTTGAATTGCAACTTTTTCGTCTCAACAGTCGACAATACTCTCACTAAAGGGCGCCAAGCTTGATTGTGCTGGCAGTTTCAATCGTCTATTCTCTTTAAAGACTGCTTCCTATTTCGGGTTCAAAAACCTGCAGTGGGTAAGCAGCTACGATAATCTGCTAAGAGGGAAAGTCTACCATAATTTTTGTTAGCTCACAAAAAGGAATTGTTTCCTATATGGAAGACATGGTTAGTTAGATCGACTAAAAGTCATCCTAAAGAAGAATATATTATATACACCTGCAGTCAAACCGAAATGTTTCATAAAAATCAATATTATGAAAACTTAAGTTATTAATTTAGATGTCGATAATATGTTATTAAGTCGCTAAGTTTTATTATTTTTATGATCGCATCTGTACTTTATGCAATATATATTAGGAAAAAAATAAAAGAAATAAATGGAATTGGGAATGAATACCACATACGTTCTTTAATAAGTATTAGAATTATTTTGTTAGCCAATCTAAAAGAGATCTAAAATTTAATGATCGATTTTTAACAAAAAATCTAAATAAAACTGATTTTTGAATCAAAATTAGGCAAAGATATCTATATATATATATGACGATAATTATAATATAAATAGATTTTTTTATATATTTATTATATTTATGTTATTATTTTAATGAACCCTACAATATTTGCAATATTATCGTATAGAGAAGTGTATACCTTTTATCAGTTGAAATTTGAGCATTGAATTGTAGGTGTATCGTTGGGTACTCGAAAGGTCATAAACTGAGCTTTACTTCATAATACATATTTATAACTTATACGGTTTATATTTCCATTGAATCTTTCTTCATTCAGTTTCATTGCCATTTCCTGATGACATGGCAAATAGACAATTTTCTAAATATACTCTATATGACCTATAAAGATTTTGATTTGAGAATAACTTCCTGATTGGTGTTTTACAAGTGGGGCACATTTGATTATACATTTTTCTGATTCTCCATTCATGGGTTAACGCAAACGTTTTATGTTGCATCGTAAATCAAATTGAAAACCTAAATTGATTGCATTCGTGTGTATATTTTGATATACGATTAGATATCAGTAATTAGATTATGATGCAAGATTTTCAGCTGACACTTCAAGCGACAAACAATCATAAATCATGATTGAATGACCAATTATGTGAATGGATAGGCACATTGCGAGGCAATATACAACAACACTTCGATGGATAGATAGATCGTAGTGTGAACACCCTGTACACAGTCATTCAATCGAATCTGATAAGCGCTTCTCAAATAGCTTCGGTGTTTATTTTCCGACCACTTCATGAATAGCTCGATCCCAAAAATAACATGAATTTTCGCCCCCTGTGCGCCATTCAGAAGCTTATCATCAGAAGTGCTATTAATTATTGTTATAGAGAGCAAAAAAGTGTGGAATTCGTTATCTTTCCACACGCAATAGATTAAATACCGCTCTATTTATATTTTTGTGGAGGTTTGTACAACAGATCTATTTATTTTTTCTTGTTTATCAACTTCAAAGTATTTTGCATACAATTCTCGAATTTGTTTGTGGTCTTATTCAGATTATTTTTCTTCTTTATTTTTAAAATAATATTTTTTTTCTCTCATTCTTTATATTATTTTATTGTGAATAGTAGTAAATAACATTCAATGGGCTCAGGGTACAATAAGAGTTATAAGGTTATCGTGAACCTTTTCTATTTTGGTTTTAATACATGAATCCTGTGGTAATTTAAAGATAAAGAACGGTTTATAGGGAGAACAAGTAGACGAAATTAATTAATTATCAAGTTAACTCCAATTAGTCGTGTTTTTTTTTTTTTTTTATTGTATATAAAGTGTTATCTGTATATAATGTCTTAGTTTGCTAAAAAAAAAAAAGGAACAAAAAAAAAAAACATTTTGTAATTTCAAACGGTAACATTTTTTCTTATATATAAAAAAGCAAATAACAAGTCAGATATTGGGCCTCAACGCCAAATCGGACGAAAGATAAATGTACAATTTAATTATTTATCAATTCATTCATTTAATATTTAATAATATTATTTATTGCTTTTTAATTAATAATAATCAAAACCAATATTAATAAATAAATTCATTCATTTAAACTGAATTTATATGTCTTTAAAATACATTATATATTTTTTTTTTTTATATATATACATATATATATTTTTTTTAAATTTCATTATTTAAATATGCATACGTTTTATTTTAAATTTTTCTTCTATTTACAAAACAAAGCCAGACTTTATTAATAATGCAAATATGCATATTCAGCTTTGTCGTTAGATAGTAAAACTGTTCTTACTGGATCTTAGAGTTTCTGAACTGCCCTTTCCAAGAGATTTTTAAATATTACAAATTTGTAAAAAAAGAAAAAAAAAAATGCTTTTTTATTTTTCAATACTTTTTCTAATCTCGTATCATATAATTTAATTTGTTTTTCTTGCAGTTCCAGACACATGGGGTCGCCTGCCGGTTGGCTTCTTCTGGGGTCATCAGATTAGCATGGGCCAGTACGAAGAGTGCGTTGCAGCCACAGCCACCTATGGCAATGCTCTCAATGGGCAATACTGTCTGGCACGGCTGAACATCACTCAGTTCTACAGCAAGGTGAAGCGTCGACATGAGGAATTCTCTCGCATCAACTACAAACAAACGGATCCCGAGATCTTTGAGCTGGGAGTCTGTGTGCCAAGCACCTGCAGCGCTAATAAAACCGATGCTCTGCTGAAATACGCAATAGCCACTCTCTATGGCAACGATGTTATCGATCTTAAGTATAAGATGGTTGAGGAGAAATGGTGCAAATACAATGCGCCCGTCGAGCTCCGCGGTGTGGATATATTTGCCATGTGAGTGAGGCATAAGAATGAGATCCGAGATGGTTGTAGTCTAGGATTCTTAGTATTATAAAGCTAATCATAATATTCCCTTTCTTCACACAGCGTTTTCTTCTCGCTGATCATATTCTTCCTGTTAGCCAGCAGCGTTTATGATTTCGTGCAGACCCGAAAAGGCGGTAAGTTTATTAAACATTTTTTGTACATATATAAAAAAATAGTAAGTCTAAATAAATTCCCCCTATTTTTGCAGCGCCCAAGAGACCGCTTTTCTTAGCCTTCTCGGTGCTGCACAATGCGCCAAAGATCTTCACGGTCAAGAAGGTAAACAATCCGAATGTCATCCACTGCCTCAATGGGCTACGCTGCTTCAGCATGATGTGGGTGGTCTTTGGCCACGGCTACATGACGTTCTACGACCTGCCGCATATCAATCGCAACAAATTCTACACATGGCTGCAGACGCCCTACTCGATGCTTGTGCAGAACGCTTCGCTCTGCGTGGACACGTTCTTCTTCATGTCCGGCCTGCTGATGTGCTGGGGCGCCTTCCGTGAGATGGAGCGCACCAAGGGCAAGCTGAATATACCGATGATGTACTTCCATCGCTACATCCGACTGACACCAGTTGTTGCCGTTGTTGTTTTGTATATCATGTCGCTATATCGTTACTCCGGCGCCGGACCCATGTGGTTTAAGCTGGGCACACAGGATCAGCGCTGTGCGGATACCTGGTGGGCCACGCTGCTCTATGTGCAGAACTACGCCTTCCCATACAGCATAGTAAGTGGATCGTGATTCAATTTGCTTTTTATACCCTGAATACATTGAAAATGGGAAATCATGTTATATTTTTTGTGAAAATGTATATAATAGGTGGAAGGACGTGTTGAAGACTCGACAAAATACTATATATAATCTTGATCTAGTCATGTCCGACCGTATGATTGCTCAGATCTTTTAAGCCATTCAAGCTTAAGATTTTACTTTACGCAGCACGAGTTTACACATTTATATTTTTGGGCAACTAATCCCCTTTTTTGTTTATCGATAAAAATCGATATTCGTATTTTGATTCACCGTAAGAGCTAAATGTGTCAAATTTTATACAATGTCTCTAGATCTGTGGCTTTACAGTGTGAAGTAAATACTGAAGTTTTATAATTTTCATAGCTTAACAAGTAAGAAGGCTGTAGACGAGACGGCTCGACTACGAGATACCCTGAACCCTGGAAAAAAAAACTAATAGTCTTCCTATTTGCCAAATTACAAGTCTCTAGTATTTGAAATGCGGCATCCAAAAGCTGAAAATTATAAAATCTACGTATCCATAATATCTCTTATCAAAATATATACAAATTTTGAAGTGTAGCCAAAACGGTGTAGTTATGCATCAAGTTATGGTCAAAAAACGCTAAAAAAAAACTAACATACGAGTATTCATGTGAAATTTCAGCGCTCTAGCTTTTGTAGTTTCTGAAATCTCGACGTTCATACGGACGGACGGACAGACAGACATTTCCATTTCCCATATTCAATGGGTTCAGGGTATAAAAAATACGTATTTCAAATAGTGGATTCTTCAACATTGACAAATATACACATATGAATGTCAATATTGCTTTCTTAAAGTTTTATCAAAAAAGTCTATCTATAAGAAAAGTTCCCTTAGGTGCCCATAAGCGCTGCCCAAGCGAAGTCGCTGCGTCAACTGCGCAGTTAGCAGAGCTTATGTATGTATATGTGTGTATGTGCATGTATTGTCTGTCATGCATGCATGTATGTATCCATAAAGAAAGAGTAAAATAATTGGAATATAAGCTTCTCGCAGGGGTTCAGGATATATCTTAGTCGATCAGTCCCGATTAGAGCACTATAGCCATCTTCTATATTTGCAATTACAGTGCGTCTCGCAGTCTTGGTATCTGGCTGTGGACACCCAGCTGTACTTCCTCTCACCGCTGTTCCTTATACCGCTGTATAAGTGGGGCAAAAAGGCGCTGATACCCATTGGAATATTTGGAATACTTTGTCTGGGCTGCACGGTGGCAACATTCTTGCATAACGACTTCACACTGTTCCGCGTGCAGGACGATCATGTGGATCTGCGGCAGCGCTTGACGTACTATCCGACGCACACGCGCATTCCGACTTGGCTTATCGGCGTCATCTTCGGCTACTTCCTGTTCACGCGCAATCGCGGACGACAGATCCCATTGGCCAGGCACTGGGTGATCACCGGCTGGGTGTTGGCCTTTGGTACAATGCTAGCGGACTTGTGGGGTCCATTCTGGCGCATTCTGCCCGATACGCCCGACTCTCCGCTCATTGAGGGCGCCTTGTTCGAGCCGCTCAGTCGCAGCTCCTGGGCCTTGGCGATCGGCTGGATTGTGTGGGCCTGCTACAATGGTCATGGCGGTCTTATCAATGACTTCCTCTCATGGGGCTTCTTCACGGGCTTTAGCCGGCTCTGCTACTGCATGTACGTCATACACAGAATCGTGCAGCTCGTGAATGCCGCCAGGCTGCAAACGGATACACACTTCTCCGACTACGATGCGGTAAGCTAGCTCCCATTCTATATATGATAGTCTCTTGATGCCTAATGCCTGTTTGCTCGCAGATCTTGCGCTGGTGGCACGACTTCGGCATCACTCTAACCCTCTCCATCTTTGCGACGCTTGCCTTTGAGGCCCCCATTCTGGGCATTGAGAAGGCCATCTTCGGACGCGGTAATCCCAAGCCGGCACCCAAGAAGCCAACAGCCGAAGAAAACGAAAAGGCTGCTCCAATCATCGAACAAATCGCCGAAATAGCTCCAGCCACGAATGCAACTGAGCAAGAGCCAGAAGTTGAGCCTATAGCCAGCAGAGCTGAGGATCCATCAAAGGCCTAATTGTAAACTCACCAACTCAATTTTTTGTTAAGAATGCAAATATTTTTTTTTATATATTGTTATTTATAATATACCAGAAGAAGACATTATACGCGGCGTTGGCTGGGCTCACGGGCAACTTGAATAAAAAGAGAATTTAATATATGTACATATGCGATGTTGCTTCGATGCTGCTTCCTTGTATCCAGCTTGATCTGATGAAAATCCAAACAGTTGTACTCCCCCTTTCCCATCATGAATGCTACCTAGATCCCAAGAAATACACGTCTTGAGTCAACTTGAAACAAAGCACAAGTTTAATCTGGCGAAATGTCCTGAAGTGCTTATCAAATTTATTACTAGGCCCCAACAGCAATAACAGTTATCTGTTACCATAAACGAACGCTTTAGACATAGATAATAAAATTTAGTTATACTATTGCTTACTCTATAACATGAGCTAATCCTATTTAATTAAAACTATCAGGAGTTGTAGATGCGGCTATTCTTAATATCCACATTAAAGAGTCGTGACCAATCCGCAATCGTATCGAACTGCAATAGAACATGAATCATTAATGGAGATCAATTAAATATTCAATTCTGACCTACATCATGATCCATGAAGTTGTCACAAAAGCTCAAATCCAACAATTTCAGCTTTGGACAGTGCACCAGAATGCTGCAAGCAAATTTATGACAGATATAGCACAGATATAAATATATGTATATACATATTCGATTTTGTTAAACTTACTCATAAATGCGCTCGTGGGTTATATTAAGAATGCCCATCAAGTCCAACTGCTCTAGATTTTTCCCCAGTGTTGCGATATGCATGAGATCACGTTCCGTGATGCCGCGCATGGCCGACAGAAAGAGTTTCTTCAGTTTGGGGCAGTTATAGAGCAGCTGGTAGAGGCTATCACCCAAAGTGGCTTCACGCATGCTGCAATAAAAATACAAATAATAATTTTTTTCTGAATACTGTTTGCAGTCAATCATTGTAGTCATATTTACTTACCACCAGCCCAGATCCAATTCTTCTAGCTGTTGGCAGCGAGCCAGTGATTGAAGTCCACGCGCGGACAAAAAGTGTGCTTTCCACATGTCCAGAGACACGAGTTGGGTGTTGTATGTGCCAAGATGGGTTGCGACATTATCCATGTTTACCGAAACACCACAGAAGGCTATCGAACAAGTTATGTGAGCAGTTACATAAAAAGATGTGGTAAACCCTACCTAGATTCAAATGTTTTAATTTGCGATTGCTCTCTAGCATGCTCAGTAGCAGCTCCGACTCAAAGGCAGTTTGAAAGAGATCGAGTCGCTCCAGATTCTTCAGATTGGCTAAGCAGGAGAAATTGATTATCGGCGGGTTGGTCGTGCAGTTTCGTAGGCTCAATTCTATAGATAAAGAACAAAAATGATATATACCTTAAATACTATATATATAATGCAACCTCGACTTGCCTATCAGATTATCACAGACTATACCGACTGTCTCAATGCAGCTGGCATTGAGAAACTTGCAGGAATTAAGGCGCAAATGGGTGATATTGTCACCGCGTTGGGTTAGAAATCTGTGGAGGAAACGAAAGGGAAAGTAATATACAAGTAGTAGTTGGTTTATTGTTTAGTTGCTGCAGTCTATTCACTTTTTGAACTCTGTGGGTGAAACTTCTCCGAACCCGCCGCACCATGACAAATCCAGTTTCCGCAACACCGTCGCCCGGCGCGCCAACGTACAGAGCAGCTCGGAGTTAGCCAGCTGCCAATAGGGCTTCAGGTTGATGTCACAATAGAGCAGCGGATGGGTGGAAATATCGTAGAACCGATGCGACACTTGACCCATGCGAAAGAGCGACTTTAGGTCCAGATAGCTGAGTATTTTCAACAGGATTTCACACTACGAGAAAGACTTTACATATGAGATGAAGTGCGCAGCTGGTTAAACAAATTGGTAGGCCAACCGGCAGATCCGTTAGACAGATTTGTGTCGTGCTGTTATGCCTTTGTTGCTCAGACTCCACATGGTTGTCCATCAGGAACTTGCTCAGATCGTTGTTAATAAACTCGTGAAGTTTGACAGCAGCACTCTCCTGGCAGCTGGGCTGGAACTTCAGCGTACGCAACTTGCAGATGATGGGCCCATTTCCACTCTCCTCTCCAGAGCCCCCAGAGCCTAGACGCTTTGCAGCGGGCGCAAGCAGCTGGTGCATGCATCGCATGGGAACCGTCCGGCCGCACAGCATAATAGCATCTATTTCGGTGTAGTAATTTAGTCGACTATGATTGAAGTCAATGCGCAACGTTCTATGCAAAAGCAAATGCATGTTAGTTAGGAATATAAATACATATTTAGCTCTAGCTGATGCAATCTTACTTTGTAATAATATTCGTTTTTCTTAGAGGCGGTGCAAAACGGCGAGAATCGCGCGGCACGTGAATTAAATCCTTGCCTGTGGCTTCCCATAGACAGGTCCAGCGCTTTGTGATGCTGTAAGCCCAAATTCGGACAACTCCGCCCGGATTGAATGTTTCGAAGATGGCGACCTCTGTTGGCACTACAAACTTTTCGAAATAAACAACTGCAGGAATAAAGAAAAGCCGTAAAGTTAGTTGATCCATCTTATTCACAGCTGAACTGCAAATGCTCCACTTACCTATAAAATCATGTGTGGGCAGAGCTGGCAAATTCTGTGCCTGAATTTCTTGTGTGGCTGATGGCGCTTGCTGCCACCAATCACCGTAGGTACGCTGCGTGTGAATGTAAAGTCAATAAAATATGTGTAAATAAAAATATTTAAGAAAACTCTAGTCGAGATTGGTAAGCTACGAGATACCCTAAACACTTTGAAGAACTGATATTCCAAGTATTCTACGTTTCTTTTCTGTATTCCTAACAACATGCATACATATGTATATATATATATATATATATATATATGTATATATATGTATATTTATCCTGATTTCTCTATTTGAATGGATTCAGATTACAAATATGAAATCAAATTAGCATTCTCAATTATGGCAGCTAATATTCAATTGATTTCATTCTCTGAATTCATTTTTTCATTCTCCATAAACTAAATGAAAATGAAGCTATTGTTTTCTTGTAAACAAATATACACGTAATCCAAGCCGAACCGAAAACAGAATTAGCTATTGAATAACTAATTAGCTAGAATATTCATAGAGAGTATTATAAACATTCAAATTAAAAATATATTCGGCGCTAAAGAGTATGTCTTATCATTCTTATATATCATATGATACATATATATATATATGTATATATATATATACCACATATTATACGATATATAATATTATACTTAAACATGTTATCTTGTTGAAGACCTCTTCTATTTTTTCGTACATATCTAAGCATGATTACATTTTAGCTAATGTCTAGCTAATAATATATATATATATATATATATATATATATTATTTATAGTTAAGCCTTTAAGAACCTTCGATTATTATTAAAAATAGTACATTTCAATCCTCTTGTAACTCACCATTGTGAAGGTCTCTGGGTAGTCACCGTAGGCAGGAAATTTGGTTGGTCTGCCAATTACATTAGCAGCCGTGTAGGATATGCTGTAGTCGATACCGTACTGAGAACTAAAGTCCAGCACGCCCAGCACGTACTGCCCAAGGTAGTAGCCGTGGTCCTCGTGAGACTGTGACTGCAGCTTGCTTCCGCAGCTAAACCAACCGCCATTGCACTCATGTTTCCGTTCCATTAGCATGGCTGTAAAATCAATAAGTGCATCGGGCTCGGTGTCGCTGGAGCTACCGTCTTCGGTACCGCCGCCGGCGCCGCCACCGCCGCCGAGGGCCAGCAGGGACATTATGTTCTCCTATTATGTGGTGCTGTACTTCAGCCTATCACCGTATCGCTGGATCGTGTGAATCGCAATTGCAGCGTATCTTTTGCGTATCCAGACGAATGTTTCGCATAGCGCGCCCTGGCGCTAAAAATAACTCAAGGCTTGTTCAGCAGACAAAGGTCAAATGATCCACAGAACGTCGGTTGGCTTCAGTACTCGAGTGCTGGAGTAGCAAAGGACAAGGATGTTGCCTTGACCACTATTGCGCCGTAACTTGTTCTTCAACTTGTCCTAGAGAAATGTAGAAATTAATATAAATAAGTTAGAGCGTTAAGTGTTGCACGTTTTCAGGGCCAAGGTTGGCACTGAGCTGTGTATATGTAGGTAAAATAAAAAGGCGCACCACTGAATGGCGCTAATTCAATTAAAGGCTAACGCGGATTCTTCTTTGATATCTGCGGGGCGAGGTGGTGTTAGTGCTGCCGTGGCGCCAATTAGTTGGTGAACACTTTCAACGTGCTGGCATTAAATTTGGTAAGATTTCTGATCAATATTGAATATTCCCTTGAAGCGTTTAATCTGTTAAGTTACTATTGAATTTTGACAACAAACCCGAAACAAAGTTTGGATCATATGTATACAACAAAAACAGTAGCAGAGTTGCAAATAGGCACAGACTTCAACAATATCGATTTCTTTGTTTAGCTTTTTTCGCTGCCAATGCAGCTCTGTAAAACTTGGGGGGTCTAGCAACGTATCGATTACATGTTGTGTTATCGTGTTAAAATCATCCGAATTTCGTCATTTCAAATATTTAAAATATATCTGTATCGATAATATAAATACTCATTTTTATATCACTCTTTTTTAAGCAGTTATTTTTAAAATTTGAAGAGTCTTGATCACCGACAGACAGCTAAGCTCGCCAACTTAATTAGTTGCCCGCCAACAATTATATGCTCATTTATGGATTGAAGATGCATTTTAATCGATTACCACCGATAGCGCAGTCGTTACTTTAATGCAACAGCTGTTTCGTGTTGATGATCTTACTTCCTGTTGCTTGCAGCGAGGGTGGATTGACAATCGGCCTGACTAAAGACGTATTATTTGTCATGCAACAGCTGTGCCGTCTTAATGTCTCGCTTTAAATGGTTGTCTTTCTTCAGTAATTTACCACTATTAAAAATGAAGAAACAACCGCGTCTTGACTATAGAAACAAAATAATTTTAGCACCAATGGTGCGTGTGGGTACATTGCCCATGCGACTGCTGGCCCTCGAGATGGGTGCTGACATCGTTTACACCGAGGAGCTCGTCGATCTGAAGTTGATCAAAAGTTTACGTCGCCCGAACCGTAAGTTGGTTAATTTAAAAATTAAATATAACTAATGGAATTGTTTAATTTTGCAGCCGCCCTAAACACAATTGATTTCGTGGATCCCTCTGACGGCACAATAGTGTTTCGCACGTGTTCTCGGGAAACATCCAGAGTTGTGCTTCAGTTGGGCACCAGCGATGCAGCACGAGCTCTGGCTGTGGGCAAGCTGGTGCAGAATGATATTGCTGGCCTGGACATCAATATGGGCTGCCCCAAGGAGTTCTCCATTAAGGGCGGCATGGGAGCAGCGCTGCTCGCTGACCCGGAGAAAGCAGCACATATACTACGAACGCTAACCTCGCAATTGGACATACCAATCACCTGCAAGATTAGGATACTGCCCGATACCTTGGACACCATTAAGCTGGTGCAAGAACTGGCAGCAACAGGTATAGCTGCCATTGGCATTCATGCGCGCACACGGGACGAGCGTCCTCAACATCGTCCGCATCCCGATGTTTTGCGAGCTGTCGCCAGCGCCGTAGACATTCCTATCATAGCTAATGGCGGATCTCGGAATATGCACACCTACGAGGATCTACACAAGTTTCAGGACGTGTGTGGTGCCGATAGCGTCATGGTGGCGCGCGCCGCCCAGCTCAATGTGTCAATATTTCGTAAGGAAGGCCTTCTGCCAATTGATGAGGTGATCACCAAATATCTGCGCTTATGCATCGACTACGATAACGCGCCGCACAATTCTAAGTACTGCGTCCAGAGCATACTCAAGGAGCTTCAGGAGACACCGCGCGGCAAACGATTTCTGCAGTGCCAGACGCTGCAACAGATCTGCGAGATATGGGACCTGGGTGACTACTGTCGGCGCAGGCAGCAGGAGCTCAAAGAGCACGGCAATGGCGGACGCGCCAATGTAATACTAACAGAATGTCTGGCCAAGAGGCAAAAACTCGAGCTGTCCGATAATTTATCGGACGAGTACGATGGCGTCATTTGCCGCAACATGGCTTTCCTCCGTTCCACCTACACAAGTGGTAAGTATTGCCATTACTATAGCCTCAGAACATCCAACTCTATCTCTTTATTCCCCTATAGACACACAGCTGCCTAAGATGGTGCTCTATGTGCTGGCGGGCAAACTGGGCAAGCAGGCGCCCAGCTACGAGACGCATCAGTGTGACAAGCTCTTCCGATCCATCTGCAGCTATGATGGACAGCGCTTTAGCAGCAGCTTCTGGGAAAAGAACAAGAAGCAGGCTGAACAGGGCGCCGCACTCGTGGCGCTCCTGCAACTGGGACACCTGAAGGAGCAAACCCTGTTCGAGAACGGCAGTCTGATCAGCTAGAATCTGATCAAAGTAAACAGAAATCATTTATTTGTGCCTTGGGTGTTTGTAACAAATCCTCTTTTGGCGTTATTTAAGGCATGATCTACTAGTATTAAGATATTATTATGTAGCTCCATTGTTTATTAGAGTGCTATGGACTAGCGTTAGATAATCTAACGTCATTTCATTCCTCCTTTTACATTATGAATTTTGTTATAATTTATATCATTCAAATATAGCAAATTTAGGTTCCAAAGTGTTTGAAAAATAAAATTAAGAAAAAAAGGAAAAAAGGTTTTTTTCAAATTTCAATTTGAGCAAAGATCAGGAAAATAAGCAGCTAAACCTTGTGAATATAGAATAACGCTATATAAAGGTCGTACTGAAGCCAGCTAGGCAGCTGCCTATGGACTTTTAGTTCCTTGCTCTATGACCAACGATCCGGCCTCAACGATCTCAAACAGATAGATGTCATATATATTTATATGTAATATATACTTTAGATTATAAATCGGCTACGGCAAGAACTACTAGCTAACATTGATAATAACCCAATAAGTCTAAAAATATACCACGTCCTGCAACTATCATATAGATAGTAGATAGTATAAATATATATATTGAGTTCACTGAAGCTTATGCAATTATCTAATCAGTTATGTTTAGTTAATTTTCTTATTGTTTAGTTTAAGACAGTTTGCAAATAAAACATGAATTTACAGGTTGCAATTAAAAATGTTTTTCTTTCTATAAGCTCTTACTCTCTCTGGATATCAAGGACTTGTATGAGTATTGATTAATTTTAAACTAATTTACAAATAGTTTCTATTATCGCCATTAACCTGATTCACATTCAATTTAAATATTTAACAAAATTCAAGTAATTTAAAAAGAGAACAAAGTTGACATCATTCTTTTATTATGGTTTATTAATTTCCTAATGAGTGTGTTTCAAGGATGTCTATGTGGTGGATGTGGTGTTGAATAGGATATAGCTGCTCTTAGCATAGCTAACGTCGCTGTGCGGCTGGCGGCGGCATCATTGTATGATCATCACGGAAGCCGAAATTTGAAATGAAACTTAATAGGTAATCCTTGGTGATAGGATGCTTTATACTCTCCACGACGGCTGCCATTAGAAAAAAAAAAACACATTATCTTCATAACATAGTCAACTTCGTATCGAGTAAGGGGGTTAAACACTTACAGACAGCGGTGTTGAAGCTGTTGGGCAACTTTTTGTCCGTACGCTCACGCATAAAGTCCCAGTTACCATATTGATTCATCGTACATTCCACAATCTTGTTATCCAGCTCACGGACTTCCTTTGTCAGCTTTTGCAGGCGACCGAAGGCGGCATCATGGCCGCCAACAAAAAGGAAACCCACCTTCTTGGTCAACAGCCTGGTGAAAGCATTACCAAATGATTAATAATCAATGGAATATACATATATATATTATCTATATCTATGCACTACATTTAAAATTAGAACTAAGCTATAAACAAAAGTCTAGAGCAACTGACAATTGTTTGTTCGTAATTCGAATTTAAAAAATAAATAAAAAAATTATATATATTTATATATATATATATATATATATATATATGTATATATAACTAAGAGCAGTCTAGAATTATATATATATATATTTATTTAATGACTATAGGTCTGCATGAATGTTGAGTGAATGAGTGTGTTTGCTGAAGACTCGGCTGAACAATATTCCAGCGAGAGAAAACGAATTGAACGAGTGGAAATGCGTGTAGACGAGATGTTCCGTAAGGGATTATTATTAGTATTCAGATCTATTGAATTGCGCTCACTCGCTCAACTCAATTCAATTCGAATGCATTCAATGCAAATGTGATGTTTGTTGGGAGTGAAGCTGACCATACCAAATATTGCATATTGCACATTAATTATAAAATGACAATCTTATACCCTTCGCCACGCTCTGTTGTTATCTTTAGTCGAAAGTCCACGGAGTTGAGCTCATGCGGCTTCCATTTAAAAACATCGACACAGACGCCCGGTGTGTAGGGTTGCTGTGAGGGTTGGAAGATGAGGCCGTCGGGCTCGTGAGCCAGCGAACGTGAAAACTTCTCGCCCAATAGACGGGCCGAGGTGCGTATATCCCAAAAGTCCTTATTTCGTACGCTAAAGGGTTCCAGTGCACGGTTAATAATGCCGTGCTTCATGGCAAGGATGCGTGGACCTGCGTCACCAAAAAGTTTGTATAATATAAAATATAGATGATTCCGGTTTCGTCCTGCGTACCTATAACATCATTCTTTATATAATCCAGTCGATGTGGGAAGAATGGTTCCTCCCGCACATCACGGCCTGCCAGGCGAACAATGTCATAGACAAGAAATCGAGGCGTGACGCTGTCCCCAATCTTATCCAGCACCATTTCCTGCAAATATAAAATGCTGTGAATATGGCTCTGAGATCTCATAATCCTTTGATCCCTCAATCACTTACGCCATCCAGCAATGTGCCATCGAGATGTTCATGAAGATTTTTGCCACTGACAAAGGACATGTTCTCTACCTGGAAACAGGAGTGATTGCGATCGAAGAAGTATATCTCCTTGCGTCCATCGATGAGCATCATGTATCGCGTGCCATCTGCCTTCCACGAGACCCTATACGGTATTTCGCTGAGTCGCTTGATGTTGTGACGATCCATAGATACCGGCTGGGATCCGGGAAAGCCATTCTTCTGCCAGTGGCACCAGTCTTGCACGCGACGCTGTAGCTCCGTGGCACGGGCCTGATCTGTCACCTGCCGCACGCCAGGCACACCAGCCATAAATGCTGCATTTTTGATAATCAGCTCGCGACGTCGCTTCTTTTTTTGAAGGCCATCACCGGAGGCGACGCTGGGCTCTTCACTATTTGCATTCGCGTCGCCTGTATCTTCTTCGTCGTCCTCTTCAACAGCGCCAGCCGCTGCCGCTGCAGCCTGTTGTGAAGTAGAAGAACAGTTATCATCATAGCGACGTTTTCGATTGTCGCCACCGACATCGTCATTGCCATTGCTATCATCATAGTCCAGACACCAATTGGGCTGCTGTGGGGCCTGGGGTGCGTCCTCCTCGTCCTCATAACGCCGGAAGAGCTCATTAATGTAATCCTGTTTATATATGCCTGGCGGTCGGGACTTGGCAAACACAGCCAATGCCCCTTCCACAGAACAATCCATACGTTCCACCATATACGAGATGATGAGAAAACCTGTCCGATTAAAGCCGTGTGTGCAATGGACGGCAATTACATCCAAAGGCCGCTCACTGATGAAGTTGTCCACCAGCTCAATGAAGCTGTGCGTCTGCTCCGGCGATGGTGTTTCGCCATGACCACGACATTGCAGCTTGATGTACTGGGCGCCCCGCTCCTCCACAATGTTGCGGTCATAAAATCGTTTTGTGTTTGTCAAGTCAATCCAAAGACCCAGTTTGAGCTGCTAAGTGTACGACAGACACAATGAATACAATATCTACTGAACCATCACGCCATCGCTCTCAAATATTACCTTAAGCGTCTTGCAGTAGTCGAAGAGCATCTCTGGACGAAAGGTGCACTCGATGGGCATCTTGTCTTGGAAGGACTGACTGAGCGGCGTTTTGAAGGCGAGGAATCGATCCGCTATGATGGAGTCACATTTTCGTGGACAGTAGAGCCAACGGTTGGGCAGTGGGCCTGAGCCCCGTTCACGCTCGAACTGTGACATCCCGAAAGGGGAGACGACGGACTAGTTAGCTCGATATATGAAAAAATCTGCGAACGAGCTTGGCATGCGAGTAGCGTCTCGTAAATGAGTTCGTTTTCAAGATTGCTGCCAAGTCGGTTGGGAATCGCGTTGAATATCGCGTTTCGACTGTGTTATTAACTTCTTCACATCATCTTTGGTGCAGCGCAGACAATTTCGGAAAGTGATTGCTTAGGTAGCTTGATTGCCCGTGTGTGTTAGTGTGCGTCACGATAAATATTGCCAGATTTCGCGCATGAGCGTTACCATTTATGATAGTGCTGCAAAAAGAAACTAAAACATCGATATATGAGATTGCATACATGAAATTATTTGCGATAGACGATTAAATTACGGCGCTAAGCTACAATTTTATGGTCACAAATAACAATCTAAACACTCTTATTTATTGACTGAATAAAAAAAAGCTTTAATAAAATGAAAAGAACACGTTATTCTTCTGCTCTATAATTTGTACATCGTTTAACACAGCGATTGGAAGCTGTATGCAAAGATGTCAAAAAGAAAGCTCCGATAAAGTTCCAGTTCCGATAAATGGTTTAGTTCATTAAACTCGACTAGCACTTTTCGATATCCAATCTGAGGTCTTTTAACGCTTTGATTCAGATTGAATAAGTCATTTGGTGAAAATTTGCTCAGAAAAGATTTATAAAAATGTCGGTCGAAATATATCCACGTGCTTTTCAAAACATTTTAAAGTTTGCAACAGCTAATGAAGAATTTCGTCGTGTGTTCAATCGTCTTGAAACTGCACTCAAGGAGAAGGAAACCTTAAAAAAATGAGAAAGAGTACGTTAGCCGCCATTAATAAAAATGTGATGAGTATTTTACCCAATTTTCAGACCTTCGCAAGGAAATGCAATTTATGCGCGTCGATCTAAGGATGGCGCGCCGTAGAAAAAGCTGCACGCGACTTGGAAATTAAGCAGTTGAAGTACTTGACTGACATGATAAACCAAGCCTACAATTATTTACTGCAATTCATGACATTACTTGACGAAGAGAAAATAAAGAAAATGATTAGCTTCGGGGTGCTACGTAAGGAGCAGGAAGTGCAGCAGAAAATTAAAAAGATTGAGATGGAGCAGAAAAGCCCAGCTGGACACAAAAACTCAAATGGAAGCACGTTTTATTGGTTTGTGCATGATAATAAATTTAAATAAACAAAAATTAATTATTGTTCGCCTGCAGTCCAGCAGTTTCGCCAATTTCAGCGTGAATTGATGAACGCAGAAGAGGAGCACTCAAGCGTTTCCAAAGATTTCGCCCAAATGGAGCGTAATTGGAAGGAAAAGCTGGCTCAAGCCACTGAGCAGCGTAACAAGAAGATTATCTCCTTGGTGGAGCTGAGCAAGAAAATCTCAGAGGTAATCATAAGAGAAAATAAATGACCCATTTATTTTTTTTTTGACAAGGCTTTCCACACTTTCCACAGCGCAAAGTATCATTCGGCCAGAAGATCGATGCTGGCAAGACCAAAGCTCAAGTTCTGCCCAAGAAAGTTGAGCCTGTTGTGCTGCAATCGGCAATGGAGTTTGTTAACAAGTATGCTGAGGTGAGCAGCGTCACTAGAAAGGGAACCACCATGGACATTTTACCGGACGCACCGTTGCGCTCCATATTAGTGATGAATCGCTCGATGGACAGCTCCATTGAAATGGAGCAAACAATTTGTTCCAATAAACAGGTCCATTTTGCACCTTTGCCATCGCCAGTTCACGTCAGCAGCACCGAGCCTATGGTGTTGAACGATCTACCAGTCGATATGGTCGACATGTCCGACCTGAACTCTGAGTCGTCGAAGTTAGAGGATGTAACTATGTCCGATTCGAAATATTTTCCTAATCGCCCTATTATCGAGACTGTAGAGGTGTTGCCACAACTTTCCTTTTCAACTCCCAAGGCTATGAATCTATTTGATCAGAACTTAACCTTTAAGAATATATTCCAATCAGATGATCCTATGCCGCTTCAAGACTTGCAAAATGTTAATAACGAAACTGAAACTATGAATTCAAACAATTCGAATAATGTTTCGAATTCAGAAGATGCCTTAAACATGATGGATTTTAACTTCGAAAAAGACTTTTTCAATGATCAAGATAGTTCCCAGCATGGAAACTATTCATATGATCTCTAAGGTCCCAAGAAAAATTTAAACACTTTACTTTCCTGTTCGGGATAAATAATTTTTTCTGTCAACCAAAAACAAATAACTTCATTTCAACTTAATACAAATTTCAAGAAAATCAAAAAAAAAAAAAAGAAAAAAAAAGAAGAATAATATATTCGGACGTAAAAAAAATGAAAAAAAAATTAGGAAACGAGAATTAAATGAAAATATTCGAGTTTAAAAAAATCAACAACAAAAAATGTAAAAAAGCGAGAATTTTTACTAATCGCCAAAAAGCAAAAAAAAAAAAAATATATAAAATTGTACCAATGTTTCACAAAAGAAAAAAAAAAAAAATAATAATTTGAATAAAACGAAGGATTCGAGAAAAATCGAAATATGTCACAATATGTGACATTATACTGAATTAACAAACATGAAATGTACTTATATAAAACAAACATGAAATGTACGTTTATATATGAAAACTGAAAATATATGAAAACTGAAAATAACTGCTGAAATTTAAATGTCAATAAAAACGCATTCACATT
Source organism: Drosophila antonietae (assembly GCA_030914385.1). Taxonomy (NCBI): domain Eukaryota; kingdom Metazoa; phylum Arthropoda; class Insecta; order Diptera; family Drosophilidae; genus Drosophila; species Drosophila antonietae. The sequence continues at coordinate 170,564 of JAUESO010000542.1, read as the reverse complement.
AACGGAAAATTATTTGCGCCTCCCTGTGCGCTAGCATTATTTACGGCACTTCGTCATATTATTCCAGCTGTCTACTCTAGCAGTATTTTCTCTTACATCGAAGGCAAGCCACATTGTATTTTGGCTGTTTGTCATATCTGGTCACACCAAGAAGAGTGTTACGCGAAGCGCAAGAGAGTGAATAGGGGAGCTTGTCGTCGTCTAATTAATAAAACAATAACTGAAAGAAAACATGGGTTTTTGAAAAACAAAATATGCAACCCGATTGTATGATATCGTGGGCATAACACATGGGTCACATGTAATAAAGATTAATAGTTAAAATTGCCATTGATTGTCGCTCGCGGACATCTGTTTTTACGTTCGCCGTTTTTTTATCGATTAAATTGTATATGTACGAATAGATGTTGTAGACTAGTGCTGGCGCGCAAACACACATACTCATACATAGGCAGCAGCAGAAGCAGTAATAACAACAAAAACCATAGTTGATACATTTAGAAGCGGAGCACCCTGAAAAGCTCGCAAACAAAGCCAAACGCGGAAACTGTCAAAGTGCTCTCAAGCTCACTGTGTGTTAATCCAAATCGAGAATTCGCTCGCATCGCCAGCGCTTTTTAACGATTTTAGCAATGTCTTGCAAAACGGAGAGCAACAGCAACAACAACGGCAGTGGCGACGGCAACGGCAGCGGTACCAGCAGCAGCAGCAGTAATAGCTACGGCGACAGCGGCGTAACACTTATCAGCGGTAAATAGTAAATCATTTTAGTTATGCTACGCCCACCCCCTCTTCATCTGCTTCCATCCACTCCTGCTCATTCTACTTCGCACTAGCTCTGTCCCTGTCGCACTTTCTTGCTCATGACGTGTTTCTTTGCTGACCTGTTTGTTTTTACGTTAACACAGATATCATTGATAAGATGTCAAATGTGCGTTCGCGGATTCCCGCAAATGGCAAGCCTAGACCACCGAATCAACTCCAACCGCAGCAGCAACAGCAGCAGCAGCAGCAACCACAGCAGGAGCAACAACAACAACAGCAGCAACAGCAGCAGCCACCACCAGTGACGCCCCAAAAACAGGCCATGTCCGCGGACGAGCGAAAAGCCACCAAGAAATCTCTAGTCATCGTGGTTGCAATATTTGTGGCCAGTCTGATGACCATGTTCTATGTATATGCAATATTTCCCGAATTGAATGCGTGAGTGTTGAGCATATATTTTTTTTTTTTCGTATTTTGTTTTTAGTGTATACTCAAGGAGCAGTTCTTTGTGTAAATGTGTTAAATGGGATTAGCAAAGGTCCATAAACAGAAAAGTAGAACAGTTTTTCATATTCCACTATACTCGTATATCTGTGTCTAATTGCAATAAATTCAAACTGGAATTAGTTAAGCAAACAGCTTTGTTCCACTATCCATAGCTAGCCATAGTTCAAGATGTATTGTAATGGACTTTGGAGAGTGAGAGAGAGAGTAAATTCTGTTATAGCTGCAGATTCACAATATACATATATGTATATGTAAATACAGCTATGTAAATTGTAAATACATATACATATGTAAATTGTAAATCTATAGCTATATCAAAATACTCTCTGACGCTCGTCTCTATGTCTATAATGTTCATCTAAACAACAATAAGATTGTTTAAGATATGAGCGCTTAGTCTATATAAGGCATTTAGGCTATACATTCTCAATTTGTTTCACTTTAATTCACTCGAAACATCACTAAGTTTTTTGGTGTTCAGGCAAATTGTAATTCTATACATATGTAGCTGTAACAGAAATCGCTCAGGAGACTTCTCTCCAAAGCCTCCCAAGTCTCCATTCGATCTAATGCCAACAAAAAGATTATTCTAGATATCAGCCCAAAGAGTACGTAGTTTATAGTTATACGCTCTCAATTTGTCTCACTTTAATTCACTTAAAACAAGTGATATATGTATTCAGTTATATGCATATTCTGATCTTGAGCATATCTTTATTTATACATACATATACATATGTATGCAGGTAAATTTCCTAGGTTACTCAAAGTTGGTCAATTAGCACATAAACTTTTATTATATAGTATTAAATAGGGCTATCCGCTATAGTCGGGCATTCACGGCTCGAGCAGTCGCTGTCACCTGTGTTTGTGTCAGTTCCCTCTGACATTGTATCGAGCTTTACACATGGAGCTTGCGCTCAGCAAAAGTCACGCCACTTTACACTCACACACCAGTGAGGCAGTGAGAGAGAGAGAGAGAGAGAGCACAGACAGATGACAGACGACAGACGAAGCTTGTGGCATTTATTACAGTCGTAAGTAACGCTTTTTGTGTTGTTTTGTTTTATGTGTGTTTCGTTTTAGCTCTGAGAAGGAACATTTGAAAATACCACGTGATATTCAAGATGCGAAGATGCTAGCAAAGGTCCTGGATCGCTACAAGGACATGTATTATTTTGAAGTGATGTTCGGCGTTGTTGTCGCCTACGTATTGTATCCTTTTCTAAAACAAACAACTTATAATTGGACAACGAATCTGATTAATTATCACGTGAATACACACACACACACACACACAGAGCCACATAGCTCTAGATAACGGCGCTTGCGCAACAAGTTTCACGTTCGTTGTGTACTTATTTATTTTAACCTTGACCCCATTTTTAAATACTCTACAAATGGTCAGTTTAGACAAAAAAGTGTGCGACGACAGCAATAATATTCATGGTCAACAATCGCACAACACGTGCGTCGATACACCCGCGTAAATTTCTATAATATTATGCACGGGCACGCATAATTAGCATTGAAGACGACGTCGTCGTCGTCGTTTTGGCTGCATGTAGGAAGCAAAATAAACACATACACACAATTCAAAGAAAAAACGTAAAGAACACGGACAAGAGCGAACATGTTTCGTACTGATCAGCTGATTTGACGCAGCTGGTATTGAACGAGTGCACTTTGCACTCTCTGTAGAGTAGCAAGAGAGAAAACGCATGTCGCTGACGCATACCTGGAAGCTCTCTTCCTATCGCACTCTGACTTGCGTTCTCAGGGCATGTTTATAAACAGAAGCAAGATAGCATGAATGCCGAATTTCAAATACTCTTGGAATGCTACGACCAAAACAATATCATTAATAAGTGTGTATGTATGTGTTACGATAATAGCATGTTCGAGTAGTTGAGAGATTAGACAGAAACGACAACTGACATATTATTTTTTATTAGTTTCCCAAGATGTCTATCACTGCGCATTTCACATTTCGTAACAACTGCGAGCAAGGGTATAAAACTAACCACAAGCAAACTCAGGCAGAGAAACACATGCGTTTGTGCATCCATGCGTGTGCTATATCTAATATACCAAAACACCTGAGGGCTGGTCACTCTTTCATTTGCATTGTCTCTGATCATTAAGAAGCGCGGCATAAATGCATGTACATACATACATATGTACATATGTGTATGCATACATACATACATATGTGTGTAACACGCAGCCGCTGTTGGCATACATATGTACATATGTATGCATGTATGTGTGTGTTTATATATTTTCGTTTTATTTTGTATTTGTTGTATACAATTCTTCAAAGCAGCTGGCGACGCAATTACGATTTTACGTAGCGATCGTATGATTGTAAGCTGGTTTTGTTGCTAATATAAATACATATGTATGTACATGTGTACGTACATACATATGAATGTGTTGTATTTGTGCTCGAGCGTCTGTATTTGTAAAACATTTGGTAATCATGAATGTGTTCATGTACATACATTCAGTCCATGTACATACATACATACATACATATGTACATGTCAATACTATATTCAATTATACTAAAGAACGATACAAGTTTTGCGCAGGGCTTGTAATCAACATTTGTAATATTTGTGCAAATATTTACGTATGTATGTACATACATACATATATACACACATATACAATATTTATATTCAAGCTTGTAAAACAGTTTTTTTTTTTAACAATTTTATGACTAATCTTGTACAGACTGGCCAGACGTGTTATTTTTATAAGAAATTGAATGCGAAAATAATAATACAACGTGTCAGTTTCCATTGAAAAATACTCAAAGTGGTGCTATGTGTATACATACATATGTACATATGTGCATATGTATATATGTATGTACGTATGTACATTTGTACATGGCAGCATGATTCAGCACATGAGTCAAAAAGTTTAATTCTAAACGATAATTTATGTTTTTGTTTAAAGATTATGACTTTCTTCTCAGTCATGTTTTTAAACAAAGCTCGAAACTTTCTTGTTGATATAATTGATTTAAAATTGATGAGATCGAAGTGCTAATCCAGTGTATGAAATGCAGACAGTGCTAAATTTCAGTCAGCAATTCTTTTTTATTTATTTATTTTTTTTTATATGTATATGTATGTATGTATCTTAGTGAAATGAGAACGTTTCATTTGCCATTTTTTGTTATCGTTCATTTGCTTGGTTTCAGGCACGTCTCAGCTCTTGGTACACAAAGGCGAATGGCGTCGGGCGGTTGGCGAATTGCGATTGCGATTGCCATTGTCAACTTGTGTGTTACTTGGCTATTAATAGTTGGTTGGCGATCAGCCCAGCTAGTTGGCAATTTATCTGATGATCTGTTTTTAGATTTGATTATCTAGACCCTAGGCAATATGTATTGTAGTGTGTGTGTGTTATATATATATTATATATTCATTTATTTTATATATACATTTATTCAATTTATTTATTTTGTAGAATATTTATGAATATTTTAAATATTTTTTTATATATTTATTTTTTACACTTTTTTATTTTATTTTATTTATTTATTTATTTTTGTTAGAATATTTTTTCATTATATATTTTATTTATTTTTGTATTTATATTTTACATGTTAAATATTTATAAATCCATCTAATTACTTTTTATGATATACATTATATTATATCTAGTATTATCTATATATCTCTCGAAATTGGTTGCCTTAACTAAATGCATTTCCTAGCCTACAAACATTTGCCATTCCTGGTTCGTTATTCCTGTCGATCTTACTTGGATTCTTGTACAAATTCCCCATCGCACTGTTTCTCATTTGCTTCTGCTCGGCGCTGGGAGCCACACTCTGCTATACCCTCTCCAATCTGGTCGGGCGTCGTCTCATCCGGCACTTTTGGCCAAAGAAGACGAGCGAATGGTCGCGCCACGTCGAGGAGTACCGGGACAGTCTGTTCAACTACATGCTCTTTCTGCGCATGACACCGATCCTGCCCAACTGGTTCATTAATTTGGCCTCGCCGGTTATTGGCGTACCGCTTCACATCTTCGCGCTGGGCACCTTCTGTGGCGTGGCTCCGCCGTCCGTCATCGCTATACAGGCGGGAAAAACGCTGCAGAAGATGAGCAGTTCGAGTGAGGCCTTCTCCTGGACTTCGATGGGCGTGCTGACATTGTGCGCGTGCGCCTCGCTGTTGCCTGGTCTGCTCAAGAACAAGTTCAAGAAGAAGAAGACGGCGTAAGGCTCGAAAGCAGATGAATCGATACGGATGTGGCAGCAGCTGAAATAGATTTGTTTTACCAAAAAGCAGAGAAAAATGAGATCCTCCCAGATTTGCGTTGAATTGGGTTGCTCTTCACACATATTGATAGAAACCTGCATATATATATACATATATAAATATATTTTATTATTATTATTTCTCTAGGTTTTGCCTTAGTTCTAATGAATGTATCATGTATACCGAACTGCTATTTCCAAAAACACAAATCCATAAGAAACATAAAACATAAAAAAGAAACCATAATAAATGCGATTATATTAGATGTGGAACAACAAAAAAACGACAACTCCGAGTATCTACTATATATACATATATATATATACATAGGTTTAGGCATATGAATAATTCGTTTTTTTTTCTTTCCTAATTTTAAATATATTACAACTTTTGCATATATTTCCGAAATTGTTTTAAGTTTAGTGAAACTTTTTTGTTTAGTGCTATTGCAGTATTTACGAAAAATATTATAGATAAGTAAATCAATTAGCAAAAACTAAAAAAAAAAAATAATAAAAAAAACAAAAATAAAAACTAATGAATTCTATATGTTTGTGAGCAAATATATATTTGAAAAACATAAAAATCAATTGTCTATTTAATTTGTTTTAAAATGGATGTTAATAAAAATTGCATAGAATTTTTCAATGAATAAAATGTATAAAAATATACTTCTCCAATATGTAAGCTATAGGGGACATCATGAGAGACTTAAGCCTTAAGTCATCCACATTATTCGGGATTATCATCCAAAGAGAACACCCAGCACTCATCTCTTCCAAATCCATCCAAACATCCAATCCCCTTAGCAACTTCTGCTACTCTTCTTTTTTCATTTGAGATTTAAGAGAGGCTTTTTCATTTTATTTCATTCATTGTCAATTTATTTTTTCTATTGAAATTAAATCCAAAATTATATAAGTATAAGTCAAATCTGTATATGACTAGTCTTCGATATTATTCTCAAATCTCTGAATCAACTCAGACTAAATTATTTTCATCAGAGCTCCCAAATATCCATTGAGTGTTTCTCGAACTCTGAAAATTAGTGTCTTTCACTCACACTTTGAGAAAAAACTGTGAGAGTTACAAGTCGTAACTCTACAATGAATTCGTTGAGGCATTTTATTATTGGGTTATTTTAGCCATCGTCATTCAAGGACGTTCTGGAATGACGTTTTAGGTTTCCGTCTCCGAGTCTCAGTGTACGAGCGTCAATCGTAACATTCCCGAAATAAGACTCTTTTAAAAGGCAAAGAGCTCAACGCAAAACACTCAGACTAAGCGGAATCGAAAAAAACGTCTCTTTCTCAAAGTGAGGACGTGTGTGTATGTTTTTATACCCTGAGTCCATTGAAAATGGGAAATCAGGGTATAATGGTTTTGTTAAATGCAATGCTTACACACATACAGGCGTACAAGCATAGATCAGCGTATGTGTGTGCTCGTGTTTTTGCATGTATAGTTTTTTACGCGTGGAGAATCGAACCGAAGCATTCTTAAAATATGAATCGTTCGAAGAAGGGCTCAGGGGCTCAGTCGAGCAGTCTCGACTAGAGCTTTCTTACTTGTTTCTTGTCGTTTCTCTCATGAGCAGATCGAGAGCATTTAAACGAAAAACTGTTATGAATTGATGTCTTGGGCAAAAGCTTGAACTTTGAATAATCTCAAGTCTTTATTCTGAAATAGTGATGTACAAATATAATATATATATGTATATATATATAGCTTTTCATTCTCTATTGAAGCTTGAGCCATGGAACTTTTAATTTTTGACCTCCTTCATTAATTTATCAAAAGTTAATTATACTTACATGTATATAAAGCCCTTGGGGGCATAGCAAATATAAATTTCCGAAAATTCTAAAATGGAACAGTTATTGACTTTCTTACTTCTACATTTTGAATTGTTTTCATTTTTCGTGTAAGTTGAGTAAATATTTCATTGCTTATTTTAGATTTTAATTGAGGTACAGCTGTTTTTAAAATAGGCTTTTACTACTTTTACATGTGCTACTACTAAAATTGTCAATGTACTTGTATCATTCCATAATGAAGGTTTCTCCAAAACTCATTTTTGAACTTCAACAACTATTTAAAGCTGTATTACATTTTTGGCCAACCAGCGAATTGTCAATAGCTAACAGAATTAACGGTTTTTATGTAGGCTGAGCTTTTCTTTGACTCTGAGCTTTCAAATTGACTAACCCATAGATACTGCTTGAACGGTTTATTATTCCATTGTTCAACTTGGTTGAAGCTTTGTCGTCTGTAAAGCTGTCGATGGTGAAAAGCCATTGGTGAATGCTTTGGGAACTTTTCGCTAAAATTTAAATATTTGGAGAGCTTTTATTCAATAGTTAGTTCAATTTTATAAAGGAATAACTTAATCATCCCTATGAATTCTGGAAAACAGAGGAAGCGAGAGAACGAAAGGGAGAGAGATAGAGAGAGAGAGAGAGAGGGAGATAGAGACAGAGATAGAGACAGGAAGCTGAAAAAGTTTTGAAGAAAAAAAGACATAACATAAGATATAGAGAAAGAGAGAGAGAGAGAACGCGAGAGAGGTAACATAATAAATAAAGAGAGAAGAGACTTATACATATATAATGAGAAAGAAAAAGACAGGCAAACAAGCAAAAATAATGGATAGAGAAAGGACAAGTAGATATTGAGACAGATATAGAGATAGATACATAGAGAGAGAGGCACATAGTGAGAAATATAGAAAAGCGAGAGAGAGACAGTTATATACCAATAATATAGAGGGAGATAGAGGAAGCGAGAGAGACAGGGATACATGAAAAGACAGAGAAGGAAATATAATTGATTTGACATGAATATTTTTGTGAGTTTCACGAAAACTCAAATCATGCAGATGGCATCGTATATTTATACCCTGAACCCATTGAAAATGGGAATTCAGGGTATAATGGTTTTGTGAAAATGTATGTAACAGGCAGAAGGAGACATCGTAGACCCCACAAAGTATATATATTCTTGATCAGCATAAAAAAATAAGTTGATCTAGCCCTGTCCGTCTGTCCGTCCGTCTGTCCGTCTGTCCGTCCGTCCGTCCGTCCGTCCGTCCGTATGAACATCGAGATTTCGGAAACTACAAAAGCTAGAGAGCTGAAATTTCACATGAACACTCGTATGTTAGCTACGCAATACGAGTTTATTTTGTTTTTTCGATAACTCGTCCCATTTCCAAATTATCGATAAAAAAATTCGTTTCCATTTTTTTGGTTTTTGGGTATAACTTCTACACCGTTTTAGCTAGAGACTTCAATTTTATATATTTAGATAGATATTATGGATACGCAGATTTTGTAGTTTTCAGATTTTGGATGCCACGCCCCCTCCGCCCCCAATTTGAAAAAAACGCATTTCAAATACTAGAGACTTGCAATTTAACACATAGATAGATATAGATACTCTTAATCTACTCTGAAAATTTCATGAAGATCGTCCATCTATAAATGGAGTTATAAGCGTCCAAAGTTCAGCCCAACCCACCCCCAAGCCACGGCAGCAACTGCGCAGTTAGCAGAGCGCGCGCTTATATGTATGGGCGTAAAGAAAAAGAGTATCACTTTTTTTGCAGGGTTCAGGGTATCTCGTAGTCGAGCCGTCTCGACTAGAGCCTTCTTACTTGTTTTATACTGAGTCCATTGAAAATGGGAAATCAGGGTATAATGGTTTTGTTAAAAGTATGTAACAGGCAGAAGGAGGCGTGGCAGACCCCATAAAGTATATATATTCTTGATCAGGGTGACGAGAAAAGTTGATATAGCCATGTCCGTCTGTCCGTCCGTCCGTCCGTCCGTATGTATGAACGCGTCGATTTCCGAAGATACAAAAGCTAGAGACTTCATTCTTTTTGTGTTAGGTTCGTATATTGCACGCGCAGTACGAGTTTTTTTTCAGAAATTCGATAACTTGTATATTTGCAAAGTTATCGATAAACGAAATTATCGGGAACCAGTTATAAAATTCTAGCTAATTCATCTTTAGAGTTAGAGTCTCCAAGTCTTCTGCATATATATAGATACTAATTTAATACAATTTCGGTTTTTGTCAGATTTTAGATTCCGCTCCCCACCTCGCCCACCACCTCCAAATGTGTAAAAAATGCATTTCAAATACTAGAGACATGCAGTTTGGTTTAGCATATAGATATGAATATCATAATCATAATCTGAAGATATCAATACGATTGTCCATCTAGAAACAGAATTATTAATCATCAAAGTTTTCTCATCAAAACCCATGTGCCGCGGCAACAAAGGCATCGAGACAGCAAGCCACCTGCATTGCTCACACACATACATGCTTACAAGCGTGTGTGCTCGTGTTTTTGCATGAATAGTTTCTTAGGCGTGCAGAAACGAATCGAATAATTCTTGGAATATTATTCGTTCGAAGAAGGGCTCAGGGGATTTCGTAGTCGAGCAGTCTCGACTACAGCTTTCTTACTTGTTACTGTTATATTTGGTATGATGTTTGTCAAAGTGTAAAAGATTTGCCAAGTTTTTCTGATTGACACCAAATATGCATGCAGATGGTTATTAAGCTTAAGTAGCGCACACTTGGAGAAATATTTGTAGATATGTATAATATAATTATAATAGAATAAAAAATATAATAAAAATAAAATAAATGTAATGTATAATAAATATAATAATAATAAAATAAATATATTAAAATAAAATAATTTAATACTATAATATATCCAACAAAATAATTACATACATATATACATTTGTGATTGTATGTGCATTTGTGATTGTAAATATATGTATGTGCATATGTTTTGTAGTTAGGGAATTTAAGCAGTTTGGCAACATCTAATGGAAGACGAATAGTAGAGAAGTTTTTACGGTTTCTATATAATGGTCGGGCTCTGGAGCTACATACATATGTACATATATACATAAAGAAGAACAGAGAGAAGTTCAACAGGCTATGCAATTAAAGACTTGTTATATCCTGAACACTTTGAAAATGTGAAATTATTGACTTTCTGAAAATGTATGTAACAGGCCGAAAGAGGCCTCAGGGCGAGGAACTCCATGTATGTAGCTATGTAAATAACTTTTTTGTTGTATATGCATAAAAGAAGCTGAGAGAAATTGGAAAATCTGCTCTATGCTGTTGGTCCAGTAATTATTTTTTTCAGTGTATATTCATCATCGTTGCTGTGTACATATTTGTTTTTGAGTACATATTTGCTAGTCGAATTTGCAGCCAATTCTTATCACACACACATACACATTCATATGCACATATATTGAGCATAAGTGTGTGTGCGTGTGTGTGTATGGTAATTGTTATAAATTGAATTATGTTCTCTATTAGCCAGTGGCACCCAGCGTGTGCTCAACAGCTTAGCGAGAACGCGTCGTTGATCGAGACGTTAGTTAATTTTGCTAAGCCTTACCCATAGTTTCCAGCTCCCGCTTCCCAATGCTATTTGCCAAATTTGCTGCCTGGCCAAAAGGTGACAGCAACTGGGCAGCCAAGTGGCCCGCTGCGCTGCCAAATTGATTGGGTCAGCTCCAAATCGACTGCTCCAAATTATGCAAATCAATCGTGCGGCAGTCGACTGGCGGCTGACCAGCAGCTGGTCGCATCCGCGTCAACTTATGAACGATGCTAACAAGCATATTGCACTGCCAGCAACACTGGCTCAGATATGTATGCGCACGCCATATACATACATGCATGTACATATGTATATGCTATGTACATGTGTTGGTTCGCTTTTTGGGCAGACAGGCGCTCTGAGCAGAGAGCTTCACTGCCAAGCATTGGCAGTCGACATTGACGGACGTGACGTTGGCTTGCTTTAATTGCATCAATAAGTGTGCGTGTATGTGTGTGTGTGTGTGTGTGTGTGTACGTCGCCTGAAAATAAAAACTTTCTCTGGCTTTAATTGACAAGTTAAGCACGCAGCCCGGACTAGGCGATGAAGGCATGGCATAGTCCTCGCCCCAGCTCTGGCTCACCATGACCTTCACACACGCTAAACGGCTTGGGTCAGGACGATAGCGTTGGCATTAACATTATGTGTATGCAGTAAAGGTCCTTCGACGTTGGCATTCTCTCTCTCAATCAGCTCTCACTCAAGATACCCTGTAAGCAACTTTCTGATTTTCCCAACTTTATTTATTCATCTATTTATATGTTTTTCTTTGCTTAAACGTGTGCTGGGTGCTGTGAAATGTTTATGCCTTCTTCAATCTATGCTCCCTTTCTAGGGTAGGCATTCAAGTAATTGGGGTTCAGCTGGGGCATGTTGGCCAAGTGTTCTGTTTGCCTTTTTCGGCGTTTTTAATTACACTCGCTTTGGCGTCAACAAATCGAGATAATTCTGGATATTAGACTGCAAATGCAGCTGCCCGTTTCGATCCACCTAATTATGGCATAATGGGACATTTAGGTGTGCACGAGGGCGGCACGATAAGTTATGATTATATAGGATCTCATAGAAATTTATCAAATATATTTTCTTTTATGTATATTTATATATGAAATCATAATTTAAATACTTATTATTTAAAGATCTTCAGTTCTATTATATTTCAAATTGAGAAATATTATATTTTCTGAATAATATTTATTAAATATAATAATAATTATATACATATGTATATACTTGAATAGCTTGATATTATCTGTGTGGCGAGCAGAGTTCTAGAAAATAATGTCACTTTGGTCATTCTTTCGATGTTGTTTATATTCTTTTTTTATTTATTTTTTTTTATTCAAAGTTAGCTATAATACACAAGAATATTAAAGCTAAGTATATAATAAGAGCGCTAGCAACCAGGCCTTCGGCTCTATATTCTTTTATTATACTGTTTCACAAAGTGAAAAGAGTATATTCGTCTTGTGTATGTTTCGTTTTGCTCTTCCCAGGTTTGTAGAGGCTAGAGAATTTAAATTGGGAATATTCGCTAGGAGTGTTATTATTATAAATATATATAATCAATAAATATACAAATATACATATAGGTAAGTGTAATTTAGAATTACTCTTCTATGTACGGGCTACTAATGCTCCTGTCGAAGATATTCATAAATAAAATACTGAAAGTAATGACATTTGTTCGCGATTCTCTTCTTTGCATTATATTCAATACAAAAAACTTTATCTTTTAATTTTCAAGTGGAAAAGTTATAATATTACTTGCTTTACTGTTATAAGGTATACTACTATTTTAATGTATGCTACCATTTTAATGAACAGTACCATTTCACTACTATTTCGATATATACTACTATTTTATTGAACATTATTTTAATGCTCACTACTATTTTAATGAACACTACTATTTCATTCGTGTACATGACTATTTTATAGGTATTATACTACTATTTTAATATATACTAATATTATGTACACTACTATTTTATTGAACACTATTAATGTAGTGCACAATACTTTTTTAATATGTATTCCTATTATATTGTATGCTACACTACTATTTAAATATATACTACTATTTTAATATACACTACTATTTTTATATATATTTTAATATACACTACTATAATTATGTAATTTTAATGTTCACTACTATTTCAATGTGCAATACTATTCGTAATATCAGTACAATAAACTACTACCACTACTTTTTCATGGCTTCCGGAGAATGGTCAAATCCATCGCTCATACAATTCATATTAAATTGAGAATAATGAATCAATTAATATGAAAGTTGTGCAACTCTTAAATCCTCCCTCGTGACTACAATGGCTTCGCTGCGTGTACTCAACTTTTTTTTCTGGACTATTTATTGCACTTGGCGCTGCCATTAGCAGCTAGTTAAATTTTTTATAGGGCAACAATTAGGGTATACTTGGCATTAGCTAGTCGTCGGCTGGTACGCAGATTTGCACAGCATCTCAAATGTGCGAAAAATGATGTGAAGTAGAGGCGAGGTGGCTAAGTGGGAGCTTCTCTCCTTAATGCTTATCAATGCACATACACTCGAAATTGGAACAGACTTGAAATATATTTTGATGTATGTACATATATATATATGTATGTGTGTATGTGTATTTGTGCGCAGTTCATTTCGATTCAGTGGCCTTTATCGAAGACAAGTCCAGACCTAAGACAATAGAAAGGAGCAGAGTATTGTTCAATGATTCTAGCTTTTCGATTCAAATTCGACTAGACAACAATTGAAATATTCTCACTCAAGTGAATAAATAATTTATATTAAGTTAGATTAAAATACTTTTGTGGACAAATATGTTACCCTAGATACGAGTTAGCACTTAACAATGCATAACATAGGAAAAATCGTACTCTATTGAGCATGCTCAGTGGGTTAGGGTATATAAATGTCGGCTCCATTAGCCATTGGTTGTTATATTAATCTATACCAAGTCGGTCCGTCTGTCGGTTGGCTGCCTAAAAGAAGCTGCTGGCTTTGGTTTTATCTCCACTGTGTGGTGTTCGTGTGCCTGTTTAATTAAATGAAATTGAAAAGCTTCAATTGTCTAACGGACAGCTAACAGACATGCAGCCCCATCAATGTTATTGCATCTTTTCGTGCCACTGATCAAAATATATTAAACAAATGCCCTAACTAAATTTAGTCAGACCCGAAAGCAGGCTAGTCAAAAGGAATATTCGACAATGATATAGCCAACATACTGCTCAGTGCAGCAGTTGCACTCATTCTAGGCTACCTGTGCTACCCACATATCTTTGTGCACCTATAAATATATACATATTGAGTACGTTTTGCTCTTAATTGAACATCAGACTGACATCCTTTAGCCCTAATAATTATACCCTGAACACATTGAAAATGGGAATTCAGGTTATACTGGTTTTGTGAAAATGTATGTAACAGGCAGAAGGAGACGTCGCAGACTCCACAAAGTATATATATTCTTGAGCAGCACAAAAAAGTAAGTTGATATAGCCCTGTCCGTCTGTCCATCCGTCCGTCTATCTGTCTGTCCGTATGAACGTCGAGATTTCGGAAACTACAACAGCTAGAGAGCTGAAATTTCACATAACTTGTATGTTGGTTACGCAGTACGAGTTTTTCTTTCGATCCCATTTCAAAATTAACGATGAAAAATCGAAAATTCTTCTACTTCTTTACATTTATATATAAAGATAGATATGAATACGCAGATTATGTAATTTTCAAATTTTGTATGAACGCTCCCCTCGCCCTCAATTTTGAAAAAAAGACGCATTTCAAATACTAGACACTTGTAATTTGGCAAATAGGTACATTTGGGTGCTCTTAATATATTCTGAAATAATGTATTCATTAAGATCGTCCATCTAGAAGAGGAGTTATCCAGAGTTCAGCCAGGGTTCAGCCCAACCCATCCCCAAGCTACGACAGCAACTGCGCGGTTAAGAGTTAAGAGAAGAAGATCATCACTTTTTTTTTGCAAGATTCAGGGTATCTTGTAGTCGAGCAGTCTCGACTAGAGCCTTCTTACTTATTGTATATAAATTTTTGATCAAGAATGAAACGATCACAACTGGTATATACGGCAAAACTGGGGAACCTAGCTAAAACGTTGCGATCATCGTCCACTCATTATGTTAAAGAACAGCAATTAAAAATGTTGAATCGTTCAATATCAGCTCAATTGAAGCAGAGTATATCTGGAGTGTAAATCACAATTCATGGACATGGACCGCATTGAATATTTTAAATCTGTGACAAATCCACTTGAGCACATTAAAGTGCGAAATAAAGAAGATAGCAAAGCGTCAAATATAGCTAACAATGGGATAAATACTAGTAAAAGTCAGACAATGCCAGCAATAGGCAAATAAATAAATGAAAAAAAAAAAGCTAACAGGCAAGAGCCGACAGCCAACAGAGAATAAACAGCGAGGGCCAAACAAACAATCAACTTAAGTATCTCAGTCACTCAGCAGCTCTGGTAAGCTGGGCAGCTGGGCATTCCCGTATCTGTGCGATGGTATCTGAGCCATCTTGGCCATCTTGAACATCGCCGGCAAATAATGAAGCAATGAAATGGCCAATTTAAATCAATGCGCTTGCCAACCAACAAAAACTAAATGGCCAACTGACTATTTGCCCAACTTATTTTCTCTCTTTGCTCTTTGTTTTGATTTCTTTCTGTTTCTCAAATATTTTTTAGACTTAATTATTCAGATACTATTCTATATGACTTTCCATTAAATGCATGTATGAATATATTTTTACATTTTTATTGTTTTCACATATGACGGAAAATCAACTTTTAGGGAATGTTGAATTTTGAGCAAATTAATACGAGAGAATTTTGCAATTCTTTAAATTTCTATTTAGTGTTTCAAAGGTCTATGCACATTACAATTATTTGCTTACCCTTCACGAAGTTAAACGAGTATATTCATTTCCCACAATTTGAAGCTGGATGCCTGATTTTAATAATTCACAAAATATTAGAATATATATATTGCAATTGTGCAATGCCTATGTTGCTGTCCGTCCGTCCATTAGTCCGTTTGTTCATACGTCCGTTCATACGTTTGTTTGTCCGTCTGGACGTCCGCTCGCACGCCTGTTCGTTTAGTCGTAAGCCATTTGGTTACTATTGAATCTAGAGACAATTTAGAATATATAATCCTAGGTACCCTCATATTATAAGTTTTTTCTGCTACGCCCATCTAGGGCTATACAAATCGGGAAATACTGTATCCTGAATCTTAGAATTAATATTGTATAAAGTGCAAGAGATTTTTCAAGTTGGATTATATAATCGCATTGAGAACCTAAGTTGATAATTATATATATTTATTTTATAAGTATATATATCTAAATAAATAATTTGATCTATGCATCAGAATTAAAAGTTTAAGCAATGTGAGCCTGGTCAAGGTCAATCTGCTGGTATTATTGAGTTTACCTTGCCATTGTTAAACTTTGTCAGTTTATATTGATAATAATGTTAAAGATGTGAAATCGTTTAAAAGACGAAAATCTATAACAATCCAGGGAGTATACAGCTATTTTTTTAAACTAAATTTTTTTAGTTCTTGTGTATATGGATTTCATTTCAAGCAAACTGTGTCTAGTAAGTAGAATGCTTAGCTTGACTTAAAGCTGCTCAGAAATATTGTAGTAAAATATAAAAAATATTTTAATTACACAAATATAATATTCTTTGAGTACAGGGTATATTAATGTTAATATCAGTTGTCTAACTGCCTCTAAGTATGCAAAAAAACATTTGCTTTGATCTTACCAAAATTGAGGATTTGCCTTGGGAGCTGGCAATTACGACACTTGTGCGTATAACAATACCAAAAAATATATATATATGTATATATATATATATGTGTGTGTACGTATGTGTAAAAGAAAAAATGTAGAAGGGAACGTCTGCTTGCAATTCTCAAGCACATTGATGAGGCCAAAGTTGATGCTTTAGGCCTCATGCTAACACTGGACCAGCAAAACAATGATAAATATTGATTTTATACCAGAGCATCAACAATTGCAGGCAGACACCAATTGCTTTTAAGCCGCCAAACAGGCACATACACACACACACACACACACACACTCGCAGTCATGTGAGTGGGCGGCAGGCAGCGTCATCTGAGAGTTCGTCTCACATTGACATATGGCCAGGATGCTGGATTGTTGGGTAAGATGGCGTCAGGCAAAGCCGGCTGCTCATGGCTCATGGCCGGCAAGCGCTCGTCTAGACTTTTCCACATAAAAGCCGAGCTGCTCACACGGCCGTGTCTGACACATTTTTTGTAATTATGCGACAGATTCGTTTTCAGTTCCCAGTCTCTTGCACTCAGTACTCAGTACCCAGCATACAGTAGCCTGTAGCCTATAGCCTGTTCTCTGTCTCTGGCGCTGTCTCTCGCTCCTTGGTTCTTTTCAGTTTTTGTTTTATTTTGTTTTGTTTGCCGCCTTTTTTGTCGCCGTTTTTAATGGCAGCGCTTTGTGTGCCTAATTTGAATCGCACACGGCGCACATTAATGAGATGAGTACCCGAGCCCAAAGCTGAAGCTGCACTCGACGATCCCAGCCGGAGTCGTAGTCACCCAATGAAAGTGACTAAACAATGCAGGCAGGAGTCAACCAACAAATTATATAGCTCATGCGACCCATATGCCCGAGTGATTAAATAGGTCCCGGCTTGCCTACCGTGATGTATAGAACAGAATTTCATTTCAATGCCACGATTTAACTGTCACATTAGCAAAAAGAACAATAGCCCAAAATAAACCAGAGCAATCAGAATACTCTTTACATTGACTTTTCGTGTCGAGAGCAGAGCTATATGCATGCGTAGAATAATCAATAAATATATATTAATAAAAATTTAATGAGTAAGTACTCATTTGGCATGCAACAAAACTCAGTTCAGGCAGTTGTAGGTTGGGAAAAAATACAAAAAAAAAAATAAAAAAAATATGGAAAATTAAAAAAAATATATATATATTAATATATATTTGAAAACATATTAAAAATATCTAAATAAATTAAATTTTAATTAAATAAAAATACGTAGACTTTTTAACAAAGAAAATAAAAATAAAAATTAATTAATTAATATTTTATTGTTGAATATATAGATATACATACTATATGGTATATATAAAGAAAAATTGATTTTTATAATGTAATTAAATATAATTATAATAATTTATATATATAATAATTAATACATAATAATAATATAATAATAATAATTATAATATAATATAATATAATATAATTAAAAATAATTGTAATAATTAATAAATCTATTTTTTGTAAACATATATAAATTAATAATCAAATTGTTTCAATATGCAGATGCATACACTAGATCTACTTCATCCTGATAATGTTTCAGCAATGCAGTAGAGTATTAAACAAATTTGAAATAAAAAAATGTAAGAAGAAGCAAGATAAGTAAAAAATTTGCATCGCTGACATGGGATATTAATTGCTGTGTTTTGTCAGTGTGTGGTTGTGAAAGCGTTTAAGCGCATAATGTTTTCGAGATATTTGAGGCAAGTGGCAAAGTGCAAAAAGGCGAAGGCAGCACAAGAAGAGCAAATACAAATAAAATCATGTACAAATGTAGCAATCGGGCGTGATTAGCTCAAAAATACACGCTCACACAGCAGAAGGAGTCAACGCAAAAGTATAAATAATAACAATAGAAGTTGAAAAATATATAAATTAAATATGTCGTATCGGTGTGATACTATGACGTTGTGTTAGTTATTATGTTGTGATTGACAGTTGCAGTGGAATTAAAATGGAATTAAATCCAATGAGTTAGCATATTAAAGAATGCATTGTCATTAAGAGAGAGATAACTATAGCTTTTGCTGAGCGTGGTCTCGGATGTCGCTGAGTGAGTGCGAGAGGGCTACTTATGTCCTTCGCACAGAGTTGCTATGATATTGATGAACGAGAATATGCAACCAGGAGGCAGTTTGACAAGAGAGCTGAAAAAGGGCATACAATGAGAGACCGTTGAACAAGAAGAAGATTTGGTAATAGAAGTCAGCGACTCCTAGAACTCGTTATTCAGCAAACTTATAATGGAAGGCGAGAACAATAATTTTAGCGCTACGACAAATATATATGATAGTCCCACACTGCTGAAATTAAAAAATTAATACAAAAATATAATATATTTAAAAAAAATAAATATATATACATATATATATTATATTTATCTCTTAGCACGAGCTAAAAAATAATGAATATAAAAAAAATTGAACATTAAAAAAATATATTATACGTAGCTCTTAGAAAAAGCTGAAAATCAAAATTAATATAAATTATAATATATTAAAAAATATATATATGGATGTATATATTATACTTGACTTTTAGAATTGTGGTAAATATGGGTTGTTATAGCTTTGTAAATCTTAATAGAGTATCTACACAAACTTAACTGTAAAACTGTTTGGCTAAGAAAGTACTCATTGCGACGACACTAAAGGTCTTACCAAAAGTAACTCTGTTGTCAAATTTTGATTAATGCTTATTCGGGGTGTTCAACTTGAATATCAAAGTTCCAAGTCTCCGCTTGGAGATACTAACATTTACTTGTAAAAAGATATTTTTCGCAGTTGGTTGAAATTGATTGCAAACTTATTATATTCATATTTCTTTAGCATCAATCTACATGAGCAGACAGCAGGATGTGCATTGAATAAAGCCAATATACTCTTATCACTTCGTCAACGGCTATAAAAACAAACACCTAACATACAACAACAACAACAAACACAATGACAACGAACAATCAGCAAATAAAAAGCAAACGCATTGTGGCATCAACAATCAACATTAGACGACAAAAATGCAGACAAACAAATGAGACACAAATCTGACATATTACATTGGAAACGTCTTCTTGCCTCGCTCTGCAAGTGGAAGTCGGAAAAAAAACGCTCGAAAAAAAATTAAATTTTCTATTCACAATAGAATTCAGTTGACATGTCTAGCGAGCGACTGATGTGCATCAATAAATATATATTTATATATATACAGATATTGGAAAGACTGAAATAGAATTTCTCTAATTTGAATTTATAATGATATAGAAGAAAAATACTTTCGCTATATAAATCTTTATTCTATATATGTAGATATATCTCTATAAATATATATTTAATTATACATATACATATATATGCGTAAATACTTACGTTATTAAAACGGTAAGAGAGATTTATTTCCAAATGTATGTTAGTCTACTCTTTTGGAAGCAGAAATCTTAAGCTTGTGCTTTGTTCTTATTCTAATTCTTATTTATCTCTTATAAGATTATGTCATTTAATTTCTTATTATTATTTATCTCTTAGATATACTATCCATATATTTATGACCACCCTCAACCTCAAAATGATTTTGTACAAGTAAAAATATTAAGTAAAAGTCATAGCTCTGTGCATTAATGTTGCAATCGTATTAGTGGGAGGCTGAGAGATCAGTGTAAGAGAGAGAGAGAGAGAGAGAGAGAGAGGGGGAGAGACAGAGAGACAGGAGGAGAGAGTGAAAGAGAGAGAGAGAGGCAGACAAAGAGGGAGAACGAGAGAGAGAGTGAAAGATATATAGAGAGAGAGAGAGAGGTGTCTTAGCTGAAGGTATCACGTTTCCCTCTTGCATCTTCCAATTCGCACTCTTTGAGTGAAAGAGAAAAGAGAGAGAGAGAGAGATAGAGAGAGAGTTATTAGAAAAAAACCTCTCAAAATGTAATAAATAATTGCAAAAACTTAAAAGAAACAATTTTTATTTTATTTTTGTAGTATATAATACCAAATATTTCTATCTCTGATTCTCAGTCAGGCCATGGGCGCATCGCTTGCTTCACATACAATCTACACAATGCGCTGATATTACTTTTCATTATAATAAAAGACATTTTTCAGCCCTATAAAACTAGCTACTGGACGAAAAAAATTAAATAAATTGAATGTTTGGCTTCTCTCTAGCGAAATGAGTTTCAAGTTCAAGTGCCAATGCGCTGTCAAAAGTTGCCTTTGCTAGTGTCTGTGTGCGTACTTTAGTACAAATTGAGTTTAAGCAGACCCTGCTCCTATATATGTATATAGTTGTTGTTGTTGCTGTTGCTTGTGTAAACATAAAACGCTGTAACTTTGTCGTTTTTTTCTGCCTTTTTAATGGCTTTGTTTGCCTTTGGCTGGCTGAAACAAAACCGCAGCATATAAATTCATCATAAACGTCGACAATATTACCTAAATTGACGTATGGCCACACCCACACACCCACGCACACACACATACAGAGGCATATAGGCGGCAACTGCAGCAACTTTTGCAAAAACTTTGAGCAGTCATCGTTCAAGAACTTTTATGCTGCGCCTGTAAGTCAGCTCTGGAAAAAATCAACAATAAGTTAGAATATTGCAATCAGGCACTACCGACTGCAGAATACCTATTCACACTCCGAAAACATTTGGTAGGAGAAGCGGGAGTACTCAGGTTGGAGTCTATTTTGAAGGTATTTCCGATTAGTCATGTACCCAATAAGCCGTAGATATATAAACTATCTATCAAAGTAAAGGTTTCGGTTTATCGAGTCTGTAACTCTTTATATAGGAATGCTTTTAAGGAAAATCTTAACACTATATCAGATGCGTTTATGTTGACAGGTGATGGATGGGTAGACGACGGACAGACAGACGGACGTATAGATGGACGCACGAATAAATTGACAGACAGATGGTCGGGCGGATGGCCAGACGAACAAAACCTATATACTCCTATACTTAGTGAATGGGTAATACAAGCCACAGACATTTAGTGATAACTGCAATGAGCGGCTAACACATACCACGCTAAATGAAACTCTGCAGAGTTTGGTCGACTCTGATATAATCATAAAAAATCTATTTCAGTTTTCACTGAAGTTTTTGCTATTTGGTGGCTCTTCAACCTTCAGCAACAGGTGGACTTAGAGCACAATTGCTAAATTATTGCAAAAGGTAAGCATTTATATTTTCCTCTTTTTTATTACTTTTGCTACAAAAATGTTCATCAATGTTTCTCCTACCCAAGCTAATACCTTAGTTCAATCACGAATCGCCCGAGGTACATGGGATATTGCACCTATGCTAGGCTTAAGGGTATTAGGCGTCGTCAGTCAGAAGACAATGCGAAGCAGTTCGCTTGCCCTCTCATCCCCGCACACATCGCTCTAGCCATATAACTCGTATTAAAAGCTCAACATTCAAGTTTATACATTAGAAGAACGGGAACGGGGCCGTGTGGGCGGACGGCCAACGGTCAACAACATCCAGAGGACGGACTACTGGCCCGGGGTATGCATGGTTACATGGATTACTCGCACTAGCAAATAGCTGATAACGCTCAAATGTGGAAAAGGCTGTTCAAAAAACAAAATGAGCGTGGGACAAAAATGGTGGCCTGTGGCAGCTTGAACTGATAGCGCAGCTGGTCGAACGTGACTCTGGGTCTGTTGATGCTGCTGCATAAACGAATCGATTGCAGCAACACCCACGACATACACACATACACACAGCCACACACACATGTATATCATACACGCAGGTGGCAGATACGAGCAAGTGGCTATCTACATCTGTTGCACGTTATCTATATGGGAGAGCGGTGAGGTCGGGAGATTTAATCAAGTTTTTTGCCTGCTGCAAATTCGATTCCTGCTGCACAGGACATCATCTGATCAATGATTAGCCGAGAGTATGGAGCGTCCGCAGCTGATGGAATGCGTGACTGAATATATTTGCTGAGCAAACTTTGCAAATTAACTTAAAACCATAAAGCGTAAATCAAATTAATTATCCCGGCCCCGCCCAGACCAGCCCAGTCCGACCGGGCCAATAAAGGTTACAAAATGCTGCTGCTGCACAGCTGAAAAACTGCGCCATCGCCTGCTAATGACACAGACACAATGTGAACAAAGCCAATCACAGTGGCCAGGACGCTCGATGCCCGATGCGGCCCGGTCATGACGCAGCTGTTGCTGAGCTGCGCTAAACGAATTGCCGGCCGGACAATGGCTTTTTTTTTTGTCTATGTAAATGAGATGACGCCTCGAAGGCGATGGCAGCGGCGACATCGACGTCCATAGGTCCAACTGCAAGCTAAAAGCCAGAGCCAAAGTAATCTAAAAGTTCTTTATTTTTGTTGTTGTTTTTATTTATTGTCAATTTGTTTCCAAAATAATTGCCAATGGCCAATGCAGGCCTAAAAGGATGCGCAACCTTTAATTTTTAGCTCTAGCAAATGCCGAGTAACTTAACATCAACACAAGAACAGAAATTTCCCAACTGATGGGAATTATAATCCGTATTTAAGTTAAGTGAATAGCATAAATGTTTTGCCAGTGTACACTGCTCAACATGGTTGACGTTTTGAAAGACCATTTGAATTGCTTTCGAAACAGATAGAAAAAGTGAGCGCCTGGATACGTATCCTGTGATTTATTGACTAGTCGAGTGAGGTGACTGACAGGACTCGTTTCCCATGAATTTCTAGCTAGTCGATGAGGTGGCGACTTCGACGACTTAATAACAAGTCCGTGAGATAATCTCCAGAGACTAATCGGTGAGCTAACTTCCGGGATTCGAGTTCCGACATACAAAGTAGTCGGGGAACTGAGCTCCAGGTTCGAGTCCCTCAACTTACTACCTAGTTGATGAACTAAACTCCAAGATTTGAATGCCGACATACAAGCTAGTCAATGAAGTAAGCTCGACTTACTACCAAGTCGGTGAGCTGAATTCCAATATACTAATCTGCGACGTACTAGTTATTCAATGAAATGAGCTGCAGGGCTCAAGACTTTCTTACTCCTTGGGGAACTCAGTTCCAGAGGTCAGTTGCATAATAGTTCGTGAGTTCATCTTCAAAATTCGTTTTCCTCATCTCACTAATTAGTCGGTGAGCTGAGCTCCAGGGTTCAAGTCCCATTGTGCTCAGCTAAGCTCCAGGATTCAAATTTCGCGACTGGTCTTGTCTAAATCGGAACCATGCCACTCACCTTACTTTATCTTTTCTTATATATTCCCAAAAGATAATAAGACTAATAAGACTCAACTATTTATAGATAATATTTAATAGTTATTCCAAATGCTGCCACTGGGATATTTGCACAAGTCTTTGCGGAGACTATGAGAAATAAAATGATAAATAGATTGGAAACCAATTTTGATACCCTGAACCCATTGAAAATGGAAATTCAGGATATAATGGTCTTGTGAAAATGTATAAGAGTATATGTATAAGAAATCGAAAATTCGTTTACTTTTTCTTTACGTTTTTTGAGCATAACCTCTACACCGTTTGAGCTAGAGACTTCAAGTTTGTATATTCATATAGATATTGTGGATACGCATATTTTGTAATTTTCAGCTTCCACGCCCCTTCGCCCCAATTTGAAAAAAAAAAGCATTTCAAATACTAGAGACTTGCAATTAGCAGAGCTCGCGCTTCATAAAGAAGAAGAGTATTAGTTTTTTTTTTTTGCAGAGTTTAGGGTATCTCGTAGTCGTGCCGTCTCGACTAGAGTCTTCTTACTTGTTTTTATTTTTAAGTCTCTGGCAGATTTTCATCCATTCATTCATTCATGCACCGCGACCATTAGTGTAATCTATTGAAATCCGTTTGCAGCTCTGCCACTCAAGCGAATAAGCGGCTTGCCCATACTGCTGCTGCTCCAGGATCTGTCGCCGTCGCCGACGCCGTCTCCTGACTGACTGACAGCCAAGGCATGACCATCGATTTAAATCAGACAAGAGCAACGGATTAGACATTTTTACACGCTGCGAACAAGTGAAGAGCATCAAATTGAATTTTCATACAGTTTATTTCAAAATCCAGTGCAAGTCAGGTAGCATTTGTGGCGCTCAAGTGCCATAATATATATATCCTTTAAGTGGGCATAAAATCGCGCAAGGGCTGCCCATAAATGGGAGTATCGCACAACTTGCAGCGCTGCTTTCACACATTCGCTTTATTTGTTTTTAGTGATTTTGGTTTTATGTGGCAATTGGCTTCAAATGCGCCTTTAATATGGCTCCTCGACCACAATGTCAATGTCACCAGCCGCATGTATGTCTGTGCGTGTGGGTGGCACATACTAAACGCGACATTGACAGCTTAGTGTCCTAAGTCCAACGAAGCATACGAAAACAATGTGGAGATAAGTTGCGAAATGCCAGACATTGACGACCGGCCAATCAGCAGATGAGAATCGGGAGAATCAATTGGCCCTGATGCGCAGCGTAATCACTGACTGGGATGATGAACGCCCCCTTGTTCTTCATCGTAAAGATATGCTTGCATTTTAAACAATTTGCATAACTGCCAAGGAATGTACTAAGAGTTAACTATGTACTATTTAGATAACTATCTAGACTAGCTGGAGGCGTCATATCAGTGTCATTAGACTCGTTGACGATGGAGACTTTGTTTCGTGTAATGTTCGACTTGCTGTCAGTTCATGTATCTGAATGAATGCTAATATGCTTACATGAGCTTTAGAGAATGTTAGTCCTGGTTTAGTCTAAACTTGTATAAGGTAATTAGGCTGCTGAAGCTATAGACTTTGAGGACTGTAAACCTATATTTGAGTCAGAGGCATAGATCGGGAAGGGAAGGATATCATTTACTTTTGATAAGATTGATAAAGTTAAGTAAGTTACTGTGAACATCTTCTATTGACCCCAACTATTTATATGCCTCTTGAAATAGTAAAAAATAAAAAAATTTCACTCATTCAAATTTTAATGTACAGAACCCATTGAAAATGGGAATTATTTCATTCAAAAATAGGCATGCCAGATCCTATAAAGTATATATTCTATATCAGGCCGGCGAGCGGAATCGATGTAGATATCTACGTCGGTCTTTTCAGCTATCCGTCATTCCGTCTGCCTGTCCATCCATCCGTTTATTCGCCTACCCATCTTTCCGTCCACCCTTCCGTCCGTCTATCTTTCTTTCTGTTCGTCTGTTTATCCGTGTTTCTGACCGTACGTCCGTGCGTCCTTCCGTTGTTATGAACGCCGCAAATTCGTATCACAAACAAGAGACTTGAAATTATTAAATGTATATTTATATATAATTTCAAGCTCAAGACTTTTGCCCCAGTAAAAAGTGCCTATGTGGAGCTATTATATATAAATTCGTCATATTCTCTCTATGTGCCATCAGAACACATCACTTATATCATATATGCTTATTTATTTAACTGCAATAATCCGCGATATGTTGTTGCTGCCATAGATGAATGAACTTTGGCCTGCAGTTGAGCAATATTGCGAATTGGGCAGTGAGGCCAAGGCCAAGGACAACGCACAAAGCTCTGTTTACAAGGCGAAAAGCAACAAAATTTCACACTAAGCTGTCTGTTTGTTCTTTTAAATTCGAGGCACTTTCAAAGCGCGGCGAAGGATAGGGCTTTGGGCAAGATATCTTTAATGTTGCCCAAGGCAATTTGCGCCTTGCCATGTGTCTGATTTTAACTCATGTGTGTGTGAGTGTATGTGTGTGTGTGTGTGTGTGTGTGTGTGTATGTACTAAGTGCTTTGATTGGCATTTAAGGTAATTTGTTTTGATTTGCATAAATAGCATACAGCCCAATAGCACACACATAATCAAAATACGTAGACAGATATAGAGCATAAGTGACAGAGATAGATACATACATAGATAGATAGATAAATAGAGAGAGATAGAGAGAGAGAGAGAGGTGAGGTATCTATGCACACCTGCCACATTATCAAATTCGAATGAAAATAATATTGTTATTACTTTCATTTATTGTTGTTGCTTAACTGTTATTGATTGCTGTCAAGTTTTAATGTTGCATCTGGCACATTCTAAGCCAATTCGCGTTAAATTCTATATATGTAGAAAGCTAAGCCTACACAGAGTACAATTTGAGGATATAAAAGATAGATAATGGTAATTAAGCATTAATATTGGCTTTTTTTTATATTACATTACATACTCATTGCAGATGAGCTGCTTTAGTGCCTCATATAGTCTCTCTTTATAGCCAAGCTGAGCTCTGTAACAGCCAGAAAGCAATTTGGCCAACGACATAAAGCTGACTCAACAGCCGAGTCAATTAAGCCATCGATTGAGATCATTGAAAGTAAATAAATAATAGAATTATTAGTGGATTATCTTCCTCAAATTTCTAATGCCAGGGATCACATTATGTGGAAGTCAAGGTAAGCAAGTTCTTCATACAGCTATTTAAGGAATCTTCTAATTCTGTTATCAACTGTCCAGTTAAGTTCTTCTTAGTTTAGTTATTCTTGCTGAGTTGAAAGTTCTTTGAATGTAGCTTTATAAAAACATCGATGTGTTTACCCAATGACCTATAAATTATATAATCGTATAGCTTACTTTTTATTAAATATATGCTATTTTAGGATAATACAATAATCTACTAGCAGAAGCCATCAGGATACCAAGAAGACTCAAAAGAACTCGGCTTTATCAACTACTCAAATGATAAAGTAATAATAGATATATATCCATATATATATATATATATATATATATATATATATATATATATATATATATATATATTCATATTTTAATGTACATATTCATAGCCTATATGCTCAGACATCTTATGGATATGTTGGATATATTTCAGGCTGACAATTTATAACGGAGAATTAAATATGGACGCAACACCTGCGCTGCACCCAAGCACACGACTATGCCATGGATTTGGGAAAATAAGACATAATTATTGTAATATGTAATTAATTCATACAAAAATAGTTTTTTATCTGAATGAAAGGCTTATTAATTAAAAATGTCTATAAAAAATAACAACATATTTTTATAAAAAAAAAAAAAAAAAAAACAAATAAATAAATAAATAAAAATGATTCAAAACTTAGTTGAAATGCAATGAAATAGATTTTTTTTAAAAGTATTTTAAACTTATCACAACATATATTTGCAATTCTTACACGCTTATTCTTACATTCATCAATATGAACTCTTTCACAACACTTTTATGAGTATTTACTCATCGTCAAATGAGACCATTAAAAGTGTTTTATGTTCGATAAGAATCAAAAACTTTTCTAATAAAATTATCAAATTTGCCACATAAAAAGTCATTTGAATTTCATTAAAATTAATTTATCAGCGTCAATATATTGTTGAATATTATTTCGAATTGTATTCTCGTGAAACGAATAAGCTTATATCCAAATTGTTATAGAGTTCCGGCTAGTTCCTAGTCCGGCAATCTTGATTTGAGCTTGCAATTAAGAAAATAAACATAACTTTAATATTATAAAATATATCGAAAATCTTTACTCGTAAAGGACTTGAACTAAAGTATACAGAATTTCTTTACGTTTACCTTTACTCGTAAAATACCTGACGTAGGCATACAAGACATTACCTTAAAGATGATTGAAATATAGTTTATATAGTTTCCCATAAAGTTTCTATGCATCATTTACGAGTTTTGTATATTCATATAGCTAAATTGAATGTTAATTAAATGTTAGCTATTTGCGCCTATTAACCATTAGATGATAAAACTCCAATGACTTCCTTCCTGGAGGGTTTCAGGCTACGTCCATAAAAGAATGATCCAGCAATTAGCTTGATAGCCCAGCCCAGGACGTAAAACTTTTACATTCAACAGTCGCTGTCATAAAACCCTTTCTGAACTCTTTGCACTTTAACTGGCAGTTAACCACATGTTTGTCAAGAGCAAACAATTTTAATTCATTAAATGATAAAGGCCATTTGTGTATGCAGCATGTAAACATATTAGAGCCCATCTGTGGCAAGCACAGTTCAGCTTAAGCTTAAGCTGAACAGAGGTTCAACGGTCCTTTAAATAATTGCATGCTGCATTTGCTCAGCCAGACAAATAATCATCCAGGCAGAGGGCAGCCAAGGCAGCATAGCATAGCCAGGCTGCAAGCCTGTTAAAACTGTACCCAGTATTCTTGGCATAACTAAGAGAGCGCTTGCTCTCTTAAGTCTGCCTTATTGCTACCCCAGCTCGACAATTCCGTTATTTTGGAGGGCTGTGACCAGTATTTGCTGCTGTGCCCAGTATTGCGCCCCTATGCAGAGCACTTGCCTCAGCTGGGAACAGCTGCCCAAGCGCCTGCGCGGATAATTTTCCCCAGCGGCCAGCGATTTATGAATGAAATGAATTTCACGAGTTCTACTCATGCCGCCGGGCAGAGCTCAATGCGGTGCGATGCGATGCAACCTATGCGCGTATTAAGTTCTTTAAACTTGCCGTGTGCTGCTTGCTTCTGCTTCTGGTCGCGCTCTGCCCACAACTTTGGGTTCAGTGACACTCTCTGAGAATGGCAAGTGACATTAGTGACAGTTACCAGGCCGAGCTCGTTATATCTCGTTTAATATTTAAATACAATGAAATATTTATTAGTTGCACTAAGTGCAGTTGCCAGCTGAGCTGCATATTTTACAACACGTTTTTTTCTTTAATGAATTTTGACTTGAGGAAATTGAAATTGCTTTGTTTCAGACTGCTAGATATTATAGTATATAGACGCAAGGAAGTATAGCGGATTCTATTCTTGATCAATATTATCAGTTGATTTGAAATTCATTCTTTCGTAAAGCTTTCTATCTATCCCCAACTGAATTGTAGTATAGGAAGCTCTTTCCTGAGCGTTTTAAACTAAAATTTATTTTACAAATACATTAAATATTAAATATATATATTTATTTTTAATATTTGAATATTTTTAGTTTAATTTATTTTACATACATATTAAAACAATTAAAATATATTTTTTTAAATAAATATTTATATATTAAATAAAAGTAGTTTATTATTATTATTATAAATATATATAAAAATATTAAAAAATTTTATTTCAAATTAATATTAAATTATTTAAATTAAATTAAAACCTTGTAGTATAGTGTAAATCTCAGTCGAGACTCCCGGGTTCATATCTTTTACTTATTATATTTTCTTTAAAAATAAATATTACTTTTAAACTTTGTTCTTTTTATAGCAGCACTAATAAAAGTCGATTTAAACAGCTTTGCATAGTCAAAATAAGTTATAAACATAATATTTTGGTTTTCTTGCTCAAGGCTGTAGGCTAGTTAAGTGTCTTTACTACCAGAATCCTAGATGCCAGAGCCACGAGCAAGCCGATTAACATTATTGGCAGTAAAAAAAAGTAGAAGAAGAAAATGAAAAATGAAATGTCCTTGTTTGCTTTATGAGACCCATGCTACCTATAACTTTTATGATATGATAAAGTATATATCACACATAACTGCATACATATATCTCTTCCCATTGGCCAACTGCTGCAATTTATTTGTAAGCAAAAATTAAATATTTATTTTATATAATTTTTTAAAATAAACACTTATATTTTATATCTCTCTTAAAATTGAATTAAATTTAATTTAACATTTTAAAATTGGATAAAAAAAAAAAAAACAAAGAAAAATATAGTAATATACATATATAACACAAATTGAATTAAACATTTTAAAATTGATAAAAAAACAACAAAATTAAAAATGTAGTATGCAATCTCACATAAAATTTAATCAGAACTAAAATTCATTCACTTTCTCATTTTTCTTAATTTTTTTTTTTTTTTGTTTGCTTTGCTCTGTTTTCTCTTTTTCGCTTATTCTTTTTCTTCTTATATTTTCTTTATATTCGTATACATTTCCCTTTGTCTCCTATAGCTTTTCTCATTCTCTTTCATCTTTCTCTTCTTATATTTCTTTTGTCCCTCTATTTTCTTCGATTTATCCTTAACTCTGTTTTTTAGTCTTTTCTCTTTTCTATATATGCTTTTGTCCTTTCGTTTCTCTTTGTCTTTCTCTTTGCATATGTCATTCCCAAGATCATTTCCACATCCATTTTCTCTCTGTCCCTTTCAGCCTCTATCTATCTTTATTCAAATAGTTTCTAGTAATCATTTTATAGCTTTTCACTGCATTCATCAGAACTGACTGCAGCAGGACAACGCATCTATATTCAGGTGGGGGACAGTTTCTATATCAGCCCTGCTGAGCTATCCTAAGTTATGCTAAAAATCTTTGCCAAAAAGAGAGTAGCTCATAAATTGATAGAGAACGATCCATGAGCACTATGTGGCTGCTGTTGTCGTCACAGATGTTGGTTAAGCAATGTATGACAATTTATGTGGACGATTGACCCACCTCAACCATGGACATCGACATGAGTCTGGCTGATGTGTGTGTGTGCGTGTGTGTATGAGTGTGTAGCACACATCGAATATTCACTGTTAACGCGACCGCATTGCCTATAAATAAGGTATATGTAGTACTGTTATATTAGTAATCTAAATATTACAGAGCTTTATTTATGCACACTTTGCGGCCATATATATGTAAATACATACATGTATATATATACAGTGTATATAGTATATATACGTATGTGTGTGTGTGCATGCGCGTGTACATGTGTTCCAGCGCCATTTCGGTTACCATTTTGTGTGCGCTATGTTAACCGCACCAAAAATATTTCACTTAAAATAATAAACTTCGAATGCCGACTGCCATATGTGCGGGGGCGAGTTGTTGGGCTCGCCGTACTTATGCGACAATATAGCGCCTCATAACTGCACCAGCAACAGCTATACTAAAAGGCAGCACCCACACAACGGCGTAAAGTAAGTACCAAGAAAAAATGAGTAAAAGTATGGAAATACCGTAGTGCTCGACTAGGAGATACCCTACACTCGAATATGTATGAGATGAAAAAGTTATTTATTGCACAGGTATGATTCTAGTTGTATTACCTTAATGAAGAACATTATTATAGCATTCCAATATGCCTGTCTGTCTCAATTAATTGACAAATAATTTCCTTTAAATTCTAAGGGACTTGATAAATTTATTATTGTGTATAGTCATCAAATGTTATATAAGTTATATAAAAAACGTATACTTTTTAATTAAAAAACTGTGTTTCCTATCAAAATCTTACGTGATTGTTGGGATTCATACAGGGTATAATATTTACAGCTTCCATGGTTTTCGAGATGACAGAAGAGATGGACAGCAAGCCATCTGACGGACGGAGAGTGATGAATCATAATCAAGAATATAGTTACATTTACTTTATTGTACATGCCACGCCTTCTTCTGCTTGTTACAGAAAATGTACCCAAATCAGTATGCTCCAAATAGTCGTCTTCAATAAGTAAAGGGTATAAAACTAAGCAACAAAAATTATATAAAAAATGCACGACTAAGGCATGCGAATTGCATCTAATATTTAGGTATAGTCTTACAACTATATATTAATAATAATATAATAATATTTATAATATAATAATATTTACTTACCCATAATTAAATACAAAAAATGTTTAAATAATACACACAAAAAATGGTATATATATTATTTATATATTTGAAAATGAGTTGACACAAAACTAAAATATTTTAATATTATTACAATATTGTTGATTTTATATAACAGTTCCCCCGCATCTTTAATATACCCCATTGCTTTTATATAAGGGGTATAAAATAGCAGATGTGTTAGGCAGTTTTTGGCCAAAATAAAATTGACTTTGATATATGTAAACTTTAGTTATGTATATGTATGTATATATTATATATTTTTGTGGTCGATATATCATTTTATGGACCACATTGAGCTGTTATTTATTAATATATAAACTTGGACAGCTCCCCATTGTATAACTTGGGCATTGGTCATTCCGATTGATATTTATGGATGTCGCACCTACTTCTCCGTAATGTGGTTCGATTGAAGGCACTGAAGAGGGGCGAGTGTTTTTTCAGCTATTTAATTTAAGGCATTTCATTTTCATAATTGAATCGAGTGCACAGATGTGCTGCTTGCAGCAATTAGCGGAAATGGAAATGACCATGGCCATAGCTAGCGAACCGGATGTCTGCTTTCATAATGCCGAAACAGAAGGGTGCAAAGCAAAATTTCTCATATATTAATAAGTATACGCAGTGTTGTTCAAGTATGTGCTCTGTATTAGTTCAATGTATTTTTTTATACCCTGAAATGGGAATTCAGGGTATAATGGTATATAACACTCAGAAGGAGACATCGCAGACCCCACAAAGTATATATATATCTTCATGATCAGCACAAAAAAGTAAGTTAATATAGCCCTGTCCGTCTGTCCGTCCGTATGAGATTTCGGAAACTACAAAAGCTAGAGAGCTGAAATTTCACAAAAATACTCGTATATTAGTAACTCAGTATGACTTTATTTTGTTTTTCCGATAACTCATCCTATTACCTTATTATCGAAAAAAATTAGATCGAAAATTCGTTTACTTTTTCTTTACGTTTTTTGAGCATAACTTCTACACCGTTTGATCCAGAGACTTAAAATTGATTTTATATAGACAATATGGATACCCAGATTTTGTAGTTTGTAGCCAGATTTTTTATGACACCCCTCTTCGCCCCCAATTTGAAAAAAAGCGCATTTCAAATACTAGAGACTTGCAATTAGACACATTATGCTATTAATATATTCCGAAAGTTTCATGAAGATCGTCTCTTATTAGTTATAAGCATCCAAAATATAGCTTAACCAACCCCCAATCCACGGCAGTAACTGCGCAGTTAACAGAGCGCGCGATTATACGTGCGTAATGAAGAAGAGTATTTCTTTTCTGCAGAGTTCAGGGTATTTCGTAGTCGAGCAGACTCGACTAGAGCCTTCTTACTTGCATGCTTATTTTTTATTTTTTTGGCCAAGATTTATGTGCGTAACCTTAACCGAAATGATGCCCCGTGGAATTACAGACTTGTTAGCTGCTTAACTGCAGTCATTTGAATGTAAAGCTGCAGACGGATATCAAGTTATAATATGAATGTACATATACATACATATACATATGCATATATAATATATACTATTTAAAAGTATTTTCATTTATTATTCATATTTAAAATTTCTAAAATATTAAATAAAAAGGCAATATAAATAGACGATTATACATTGACTACATATTTATTTATATGGGAAAATACGTTACATTGACCAAATTTTCTATATGTAAAATATAGAAAAAATTTAATTTTCTCTGTGAAAGTTTTCTATATAAATATTTAGTTTGTTAAGCTAAATATTCATTTGGTTTGCTGATGGTCCTTAAACTAATATGATTCAATTAGAAAAAAAAAAATAGTCAACTAGCAGAATATATATGAGTATACCTAAATTTGATTATAAATTTAATTTTGGCATCCACAATTTCACTTTCGTTTTCGATTTAAGTTTTGGACGTGGCCTCACCCGAAACACTTATAGCACGTTTATTACTTATTTATGTCTATTTGTACTTTTTAATGGACTTTGGGCAACGGGATAGGTATTGGTATTGTGTTGAAGCATTTCCTGGAACTGGAAGCAGCGTTGGCTGGCACATAATTAAATTCAAAGTTGATGTTTACGAAGCCAATGATATTTAGAGCCAGAAACTTTTTTCTTGTTATTAATTTGGGCAAGTTAAAAGCCGCCACAGCATGGCAGACGCAGGTAGAGCAAGGGATGCCCGAGAGGAAAGAGCCTTGGCCTCAAAATCAGCAGTAAAGGCGACATAATGAATCGATTATTAAGACAAAATAATTTATAAATGGCTTACGCTGCTGTTCCAGACAGAAAGCTGCTTTCGAAAATAATTTTAGAGACAATCATAAGCTGTCTATGAAATTATCTGTCTGTAAAAATTGCAGTCTCATTAAGTGAGAAAAGGATTTCTGAGATTTATGTTCATTTTATTCAAAATTGAATTTCATTTGTATATTAAATTTCTTCGAGTACCACAGGTAAACGTAAATCAATAGAGCTCTTGAGTTGAGTTGTACCAGAGAATATTTAATTTTCAAAGTAAAAAGTTCC
Organism: Drosophila antonietae; assembly: GCA_030914385.1. Lineage (NCBI taxonomy): Eukaryota > Metazoa > Arthropoda > Insecta > Diptera > Drosophilidae > Drosophila > Drosophila antonietae. Next base: position 135,581 of record JAUESO010000542.1, on the reverse strand, counting down.
ATACATGAGCCTATACTCATTGAAAATCCGGGTATAATGACTTTGCTTAAGTGAATGTAACATGCAGAAGGAGGTGTAGTAGACATCATGAATAATATATATACATATATATATATTATATATATATATACTAGAAAACCCGGCGAACTCCGTTTCGCTACCAGATGGATTCGTTTTTTGTAACATTCCGTTTGGGGATTAAAAGATGAAGATACATTTTTTTGTTTTGTTCGATATTTGAAAAAGAAAAACTGTATTTCATTTCACAACTGTAATGAATTCATTTTGATTACAAAAATGAAATTTAGTTGAACTTCTCTGAAAGTGAATCCAAAATCAAAGCGTGTCCGCAAATTATCCCTTTCATTGAAGTGCTCGTTGGTAAACCACATTTTTTGTTTTTATACCCTGAACCCATTGAAAATGGGAATTCAGGCAAAAGGAGACGTCGCAGACCCTATTAAGTATATATATTCTTGATCAGCATAAAAAAATAAGTTGATCTAGCCCTGTCCGTCTGTCCGTCCGTCCGTCCGTCCGTATGAACGTCGAGATTTCGGAAACTACAAAAGCTAGAGAGCTGAAATTTCACATGAACACTCGTATGTTACCTACGCAATACGAGTTTATTGTTTTTTCGATAACTCGTCCCATTTCCAAATTATCGATAAAAAATCGAAAATTCGTTTACATTTTTTAGGTTTTTTTTTTATATAACTTCTACACCGTTTCAGTTAGAGACTTCAACTTTATATATTTAGATAGATATTATGGATACGCAGATTTTGTATAGATTTTGTGTAGATTTTGTGTAGATTTTGGATGCCACGCCCCCTTCGCCCCCAATTTGGAAAAAACACATTTCAAATACTAGAGATTTGCAATTTGGCACATAGGTAGATTTAGATACTCTTGATCTACTCTGAAAATTTCATGAAGATCGTCCATCTAGAAATGGAGTTATAAGCGTCCAAAGTTCAGCCCAACCCACCCCAAGCCACGGCAGCAACTGCGCAGTTAGCAGAGCGCGCGCCTCTAAGTGCGTAAAGAAGAAGAGTATCACTTTTTTGCAGGGTTCAGGGGATTTCGTAGTCGAGCAGTCTCGACTAGAGCCTTCCTACTTGTTATGTTTTTCTTATCTATTAACCTCATGGATCCCGAGAACTTTCCAACAAATGCAAAACCGTGGAAATCGGTTCGTGCGTTTGGAGTTAACATCATCAGATCGGAAGACCCGACTTATAATATATATTCTTAATCAGAAAGACGATCGAGTCCATTTGGCACTATCTCTATGTATGAACATGTTGAGCTATTCGGGATAGGGACTTAACTTTTTTTAACTGTGTAACTCGGATAGACTGAGTTTATTTTAAAATATCGATAACAGTTCGATAAATCGCAATACAGTCAAAAATAAAATATATATAATATATACTTTACGCCTTTTTTTTGCTAAACGCTACTCGAGCACTGAAGTGGCGGTTTCAGTAAATATTTTCATTATTGACGATGTTTTGGTTCGAGTCTTGGTGTCATGTTATTTGCGTATATTTAAACACAGGTCGAACGGAACGCAGGGTATATATAGTCAGGCACTGCCTAGATATTATTTATTCATGAATATCATATATTTGATCCCCCTCAAATTAATTCCCATTCAATCTATTTTACAAACTTCAACAAATAATTTTCTGTAATATTCTACAGTTCCTACGATGCTCGTTTAATCTTCCATGGACTATTTTTTAAAAACCTCATCTAATAAGAATATTTTTTGTAATAACCACAATTTTCCATAGGAATAACTATTATCATTTCTTGGCTAATTTTTTATTTCTTCTATTATTATTATTATTATTTATTATTATTTTTTTTTTTTGAAAAGGCGCTTATCGAAACCCAAATGTGTAAATTTAAGTTAAACTGCTTAAAAGGATTTAATTAAAGAAAATGATATATCTGACACAATTATTTGTGTACTCTGAAGAAAATAAATTAATAGAAACTAAAGTATACTTGTTTTGTTCAATTGTGATTAATAGATAGAAGGAGAACGAAATAAATATAAATGAAAATTCCAGATCAGAATAAAGAGCTCATTCTAACTACTTCTGATCGTTTCACTTCCCGCTAGTTTTATATGCCTATGGAATCGCTGGAGACTTAAAATTTAAACTTATGAAATAATCGATAATCATGAAATCGAGTCAAACTGTTATCGACTTACAGTCATTTGAACTTAGCTCGCTCGCTCGCCCTGATATCTGAAAGCAATAAATGTTGAAATAGAAGTCGGGTTCAGGGTATCTCCCAGGTAGGTACTCCCCTTTAGCGCGCACTGACCTGATTTTATAATTTATTAGGAAAATAGGAAATTTATTTGAATTCTTAACACTCAAGAGATGAGTTTTTTTTGTGGTTGAATGCATGACACTCTTGACACTTGTCTACTTGAAGTGGGGCGTTTGGTCAAAAGCTCGATGATACTTTGCAAAATATGCACTGCCTGCAGCTGTGGAGAGTGTTTTAAATGCATTATGGCTGATTTTAATGGGCGTCCGGCTGGATTTGGCAGCCACTTGCGTGTGATTTAGCCAAAAAATACAAATTTCTCCCTCTCTCTCTCTCTCTCTCTCTCTCTCTTGCGGTTTCTCTCTCTCATTTTTCAGGCACTCGAATGTGCCATAAACATTTCAAGGCCCCAGCAAATTAACAAAAACCCGACAAAAATGTGACAAGTGCCTGTTATGCAGCATGAAAAACGCCATCGATAGCAGCAGCAGCAGCAGCAGCGAGAAAACGAGTAAACGAGAGAAGGAGAAAGCAAGGTAATCAAGCAACGAGACAGAGCGGAAGGCAGGGAGTTAGGGAGGTGGGCGGACAGAGACAGCAAGACAAAGAATACGAGCCTGTGTTAAATTACATTTTGTGGTAACAGCCGAAAGCGAAAAGAGCAACAACAGAACGAAAACTACTCGCAAACCAAATGTAATGTTAAAAGCGATATATGTAACTGTCTGTCTGCATCTGTGAGTGCGTGTGCGTATGGATGTGTGATGTGTGTGTGTGTGTGTATCTTTGTAATAGCGGCGCTGAAAAGTATGCCATAAAAAGGCTGAAGGCAGTACTGAACGATGGTATCTAAAGGAGAATCATTTGAATAAAAAGACTGTAAATAATATTGAAATGAATAACGAAACAATTTATTGCTCTAACATGAGTATATATGCATACTATATAATATATAGACACACACACACATATATATATATATATATATATAAATATATATATACAGTCGAGTCTCGATAATTCGTAATGGCAAGGGAACCGAATTTTTTACGAATTACAGAGGTTTTCGATTTACCGGGGTTTCGCGAGGTGTAAGAAATCCAACTACGAATTGAAGGGGTTTTTATATTTCACGTCATTTTAACAATTTTAACTTATTATAAATAAATAAAATACACATTCAATTCAATATTATGTATTTAAAAACAAAATTAAACATAAACAAAATCATATTAACGAAATTTTGTATTGTTTCATGTTCTTCATAATTAAGTTTTTTATTGTGTTTACCAAGCTTATTAAATGATCAATTGCATTATTTGGAACATTATGATATGAAAAAAAAAAACATGTTATGAGAACGTTGGCTTGACATTTTTACGAATCGTCTTCACGCTTTAAATAAAATGAGCAAACTAATGTGCATAAATCCAATGAGAGAACAACGAAATTTCGCACATGAAGCGACAAAAAGGCGCCATGTATAATAGTCTGCGAGACCTAACGGTAGTTTAACTTCCAGCAAAATCAAGAATTACGAATTACAAGAGGTTACGAAACGAAATTACGAATTATAAGAGGTTTCGAAACGAATCATAAGAGGCAAGATCATGGCCGAGTAGGCAGAAAAATTGCGAATTAACGAGGGGACCAAAATGTATGGGATTTTTACGAATTAACGAAGTTTTTTCAAGGGACCAGCAGTTTCTTACGAATTATTGAGGTTTTCGATTTATCGGGGTACGAATTATCGAGACTCGACTGTATATATATATATACAGTGTATAACATTAAAATTCGGTTTTTTGTTTTTCAAATGCAAATAAAACATAAACTACTTATTAAAATAAAAAAGTGTAAATGGTTAGTTTTAGATTGAAAAATTACCTTTTCATTGAGGTATACATAAAGGTATTATATTTAACATAACTAATAGAAATTATACATAAACTAAAAAACACGTAAACTAGAAAAACCGAATATTAATGTGATACACTGTATATATATATAAGTTAAGGATTTGGGCGCCGCGCAAGGCTGGCGGGCGCCACATCCTCCATACTTACAACATTTGTATCCTCATCCTTGTCGAATGAAAGTCAGAGTATACGTTATAAAATTTAGAAGGTTTATTAGTAATTCGATTAATAAGTTGTTCGCCTTGACTCCCAAATTGGAACTGGCTCCACTTGGTCAAGTGGCACCTTCTCTAACTGCCCTCCAGCTGTGTCGTCGCCGACGTCGCAGTAGCGGCGGCTGCAGCGGCGGCTGCTGCGTCAGCGGTTTCGGCGTGGCCGCTGTTGAACCCGCTATGGCGCGGCGTCTCCGGTGGCGGCGGGGGGCAGCAACGTCAGCGGTTTCGCATGACCGTTGCTGAGGCCGCGGGGCGGTTTCCGGTGACGACTCTGCATTCTGGCATTTGTAAGTGTCAGCGTAACTGCAACTATGTTGCAGTGGCTAGATGCGGAGTGGGGAGGCAGAGAGTGGTTCTATTGACGTTGTTGTTATGCACTCATGTTCGTGTTGATATTTGGGCGATCATGTGGAGTGGTTATGTGAGTAGAGTGGCGGAGGCGACGGGTATGGGGAAGGGGAGCCGTTTGGCGTTGGCTAGTGTTAACTCCTCCCCCTTTAAGTATCTGCGTCCCGCAGATCAGATGGCTTTTTGTTCGGTGATGGACGCAGTGGCTTCCTTCTGTACTTCTGGGGTGGCCTCTGCATCGGTATTGGCTGCAGATGTCTGATTGCGTGTTATTCTTTTCCACACCAGGAGGATAGCTGCGATTACTAGTATGACTGCGGCGGTTTCCGTTGTTATTGAGGCCGTAAGTCTTCTACGCATGGTTTTCAACAAGTCCAGATTGTGCTCACTAAGATTGTGGATGAGCTCCAGGTTCAAATTGTATCCCATGCTGGTCAAATTAGTAATGACCGAAGGGATTGCCACTAGATGTGTACGGGAGTGGCTTCTGTAGGTCCTATTGTCGAGTTTTACAGTTACGTTCGAAAACTGTATCAAAAAGGATCCCTCGAGCTGGTAGTCGTGACCTTCGGCAGTGACCGTCCCATTATAGTTGGTGAGGAATAGGGTTCCATCCTCCAGCAACTCAACGACTCGCTTGTTGGATGCGACGTAGTGACATTTGGCGTTGCCCCTTTCAGTATCCTTGGGATGCAGTCAGTTTCGCTCACTGGGACTAGGTGTTAGGCAATTTTTGGTGATGGCGAAAGTTTCGTCTTGGGCCAACAGTAGTTTCCCATGATTGGAATCTATCTGCTTCCCTGAAGTGATTGTTGGTCGGATGAGCAACATCTGATATTCTTTGGCAATGACTTTTGGCAGCGCTAGTACATATAGAAGTGTCGTGCCATTTGTCACTATGATGGGCTTTGCGAACTCTGTTGCTTCTACCGCGCTTTGGTAGGGTAGAGAATCCATCTCTTTGAGCAACGTTCGTATCTCTTCCTCATCCAACAAGTTGCTGTTTACTAAGCCAGCTTTTGCGAATTGGCAAGCTCTGCTCAATTCGCCCACCTGATTTTCCAGCAAAATCGCCTTATGTAAGGTGGTTACGACGGCCTGTTCGTTGTCGCTGATGTTGTTGACTCTTTCTATAATGTCATTCAACTTGTCCAGCGACTGTTTCGATGCCTCGAACAGTCTATCGTTGATCTTGTATTGTTGGTTGCTATTTTGCACAAGATTATCCCGTATGTTAAGAATTGCGCTCCAGTCCAAAGCGTCTGGCGAACCCGCAATCCATTTCCATGCCGATCCAAGCCAATCAATTGAGCGGGTTCTTCGCGTTCTCGACAATTTAAAGAGCATGCGTTGTGCCTGCTCTAGGTGGTATAGGGTCAAGACGCGGGTTTGTCCTCCGTTCAACTCCTGGGCCTCTTTTCGAGTTCCCTCGATGGCCGCCTCAATCTCGTCCAACTTTACTAAGTGGATCAGATTGAAGTATCCATCCACTCTCCAACCACTTCCCTGCCTTAATGCGACGAGGGGGCTGTCGTATTTAAAGATGTGGAGTGCCCCTGCTGACGCTAGATAGAGAAATGGGAATAGTACCGCTCTATCGACAGAAAATATGTTAGTAGTACAATAATATCTTAAATTATACAATCTTTGCTTAGTCTAGGTTATATGTTGTGTCAGTATGGGAAAGTGTGTTGTTAATACAATAATGTACTTAATTTAAACAATTCTTGTGGTATGTGGAGCAAACATGTCAGTATTTTGTGAATTAAATGATGGGTGATAATGAGTTGGTCAGCGACACGAAGTCTTTGGCTTGGTTATGGCGTATTAAAGAAATTTTCGACTTACTCTTGACATGTGTGGATTTCTGAGAAGTTTAATTCCTCACGTGAGACTTGTGAAATATTTTACCTGATCTTGTTTTAACAGTTCAGTTACCTCCCTATTTTACTCAACTGTTTCTTTATTAAAACGTCTCCTATCCTTACTCTTAATTTGTTTATTCGCCACAAATATATCTTGGCCTGGTTCGTAAACAATCGGTGTTGATCTAGTTTTATTCCTGCTGTTATTTGATATTTCCTGTCTATGCTGTAATAGACCTCTTATATCTTCGTATTCTCTTTGTCTGATTTCTAACATTTTTTGTAAATCTAGTGTCGTAGCACGGTTGAAAAATATGTCTGTAGGTTTACGTTTAGTAACAGAGTGAATAGAGTTGTTGTACCTGTCGACTGAGATGGCGACGAGTTCATCAACTGTAAACGACGGATATTCTTGTTTGAGACAACGATAAATTTCCAGAAATGTGGAATGAAATCTTTCAACTTGGCCGTTCACTTCACTCTTTTGTGAAGGAGCGCGATATACTTCAATATACAGGGCTTTGAGAAAATTCAAAACTGTTGGACAGAGTAATCCTCGCTCATTGTCGGACACCAATGTTTTTGGTGCGGTGAAGTAATGTAAGACTTTGACTAATTCTTCGGGCAGGTGTAGCGCGAATTTTGACTGTATGCGAAATAACTTTGCATATTTGGAAAATTTGTCTATGCAACTGAGATATTTCCTTTTCTCCAGCATAAAAAGGTCTATGTGCAACACCTCGCAAGGACGAGTAGGAACTGGCGTGGGTTGCAGGAGCGGCTTGTTTGGGTGACGATCATATTTCTGATATTTGCAAACTTGGCACGTAGCCGTGAAGGCTTTGATACGACTGGCCATTTTTAAGAAATAACAACTATCCAGGAGTTGTTGCCTAACCTCTCTTGGGTTTCTGTGCTCTTGTGCTATGACTGCTGCTATATCATCCTCGTTAGCGATGTCTTTCACTAATTTTTGTGCTATTCTAGTTTTGAAGAGAGTGAACTGCTTCAAGTAACACTCCTGGAAAGATTGTAAATAATTGTCAGGAATCTTTACTCCGTTTATAATAATCGGACGTAAGTAGTTTTTCAGAGCGATGGTTAACGGCGTAGCATTAGGGCCTGTCAGAGGGATAATATGTCTTGAATACCCTGGAAATGGGCTCTCGAGGACATAAGTCGTTGCCTCGGGGTCAAACACTAATTGGTTTCTGAAAACGTTGATTGGAGCTTCAACGTGAGGTACGAGGTCAGTCGCGTCTTGTAGCGCGCTATGCACCGTGGCCACTGAGTCCGAGCCAGCGTATGAAACGCCAACGGCAAGCGAGTTTGTGTCGAGAATATTAACCTGAGAACGTAAACGAGAGAGCGCATCTGCGACTACATTTGACTTTCCGGGTTTATAAAACAACTCGCAGTTGTACTCGTCTATTCGCGCCTTCCACCTTTTCAGCTTAGGTTGGTGATCCATAAAGATCTTGATAGAACCAGCGCCGTAAAGGTACGAGCGCAAGTTATCTAAAGCCCAGATAATTGCTAACATTTCTTTCTCGTTTACGGCATAGCCCTCCTCCGTCCTATTCAAAGACCTGGAGATGTAAGCAATCGGCCTGTCTTTCCCGTCCTGAATTTGGGACAAAACTGCACCCAACGCGTAATCAGACGCGTCAGTAGTCAAGTGGAAAGGCTTATGGAAATCGGGGAAAGCCAGCACTTCAGAAGACGAGAGGAGAGTTTTTAATTCCTCGAATGCCTTCAAACCTTCTTCATCGAGTTGGATTAGAACTTTCTTTGATTGGGAAGCTTTGACTCCAGCGCCCTCACCTCGTGTCCGGTTGGTAAGGGGTTTCGCGATTTTCGCGTAGTCTTGAATGAACTTCCTATAGTAAGAGGTCATACCGAGGAAACTCTTTAGCTCCTTGACGTTAGAAGGTGGCGCAAGCTTCCTAATAACCTCTACTTTTTTCACATCAGGCCTTATGCCATCGGCGGATACGATGTAGCCTAAGAATTCAACCTTAGTAGATAAGAAACGAGTCTTCTCAAGATTAACCTTCAGGTTTACTTCGCGAAGCGTCTCGAAGACTTGCCGAAGATGTTTCCAATGATTTTCATAGCTGTCACTAAAAATGATTATGTCATCCACGTATACGTAACATATCTTTCCAATGAATGGTCTGAGCACATCGTCGATCATGCGCTGAAATATTGCGGGGGCGTTCCGCAGACCGAAAGGTAGTCTGGTGAATTCATATTTGCCATTCAAAGTTGAGAAAGCTGTTTTTTGGCACGTCAGTTTCTTTCATCAGCACTTGATGGAATCCTGAAGTCAGGTCAAGTGTCGTAAAGTATTTTGCTTTGCCGAGACTGGCTAAGGTTGAAGTAATGTCTGGTATGGGGTAAGTATCTGGTATTGTTATTGTATTAAGACGTTTAAATCGATCACCATGCGGTACTGTTTCTCACCGTTTGGTTTGAGCCTCTTGGGCACCACCCAAATTGGTGAATTGTAAGGGCTTTTCGATGGTCTGATTACGTAAAAGGTAAGTTGTAGTATGTTTAATAACATAATAATAATACCCGACGCAATGTAGAGTATTCTACATATAAATGCGTCATATGCTCAGTGCATGATAGTGTACACTACATGCGCACATAGTGACACTTTGTCGCTATTCATAAATATACATATCGAGCATAATAATTGAAATACGAACAGCCACTTATATGTGACTGACCGGCAGCGCGAGATATGCCGCGTCTGCATTTTGCCGCATGCCTAAAGTACATGCCGTATGTATATGCCCTATGCATATACATACACATATACATATATAAGCATACTACGCTCTCCCGCTCTGTCGCTGCGCTCAGCGGCAGAACTCTTTTATATACAAATAATGTACTTAGCCTAAGACCATATATTCTTCGAAATAAAGAAGCATTATGAATCTTACACCCGAATTGAGCGGAAGCTCTATGTGTTCTCAATTAAAATATTACATGGCGACCGTGACAAGTGTCACGAACATGTAGAGAAAAAAAAAAGTAACCAAAGTGAAACAACGTTTTTTTCCTCGTGCCCGAAGGATGGAGCAACTGTACGCAAGTGCCATCATGCCTGAAGCTGAACACCGAGGATGTTAAACACCATTTAAAGAAGACCTATATGTTTTCAATCAAACAACTACATCATCATCATATTACATCAAGAAGCTCGAAACAACTACAGCGTGGGAAAAATATAAACTGAGTGAGTAGTGAGAGTATGGCAAGCAGAGGGGGAGTACAAAAGAAAATAAAAAAGAGAATAGCACATGTAAAGTGGCTGCTATACTCAAACAATACACCTCCCCCATGGTCAACAGCCAAAAAACTGCAAGAAGAGCTTGATTTTTTAAAATCAACTCTTCAGAGTGAAAAGCCAAACAAAAATACTCCCACTCACTCAAATATAAAAACAACCGAATATACTAAAGAAATTACACCAAAAGAAAAACAGATACCGAAGAAGAAGCCAGAGTGTCCAGCAGACTGCGCTGGACCCCTGTACTCACCACATTGTGAGTACACGTGCTCAGTGAAGGCACCAGGAAGTAAACAAGCGTGAAAGGCAAACCGCCTTTTACGCCAACGAAGGAGCATCAGCGAAGCCAACCGGCGACGACCAGCTGATGCATCAGAAGGAAGATCATCAACGTAAACAACAAGTGTGAAAGACAGGCCGTCTTTTGCACCTACGAGGGAGCCTCAGCGGAAACAACCGGCCGCCCAACAGCCCGTGCGACCAGCACCGGCCCCGCCAGCGCAACAAGCTGTGCCAAGGAACCGACAGTGCTACAGTGAGCACGCAACACGGACCGGCAGCGTTTCCAAGAACGCACAACTCAACATTAATTAATTTAATTAGTTTTAAAATGCACTGCGATGCATAAATTATTAATAATTCAAAATTGTAAAATCGAGCGGAACCTTTTCTGCCCGATAGAGGTATGGCCCGTAAAGCCATACAAATATTAGCCAGGAAGATCACTGCGTTGATCGAATAGGATATCAAATTATATATAAAAAAAAAAAAAAAAGGGGAATTAAAAAAATAAAAAATAAAAAATTGAAAACAAATTCAAATTAATTAATTAAAACATTAACGACCCTAATGAATCAAAAAAAGTATATACAAGTTAACAAATAACACTTAATATAGGATATTTCATAAGTTTATAATCAACCCTCGCTATCGCGTGCTTCATAAGTTAAGAAACAGCCCTCGCAATTGCGACATTACATAAGTTGCATCAGCGCGCTATAGCTGCAATGGTCAGCGACGGTAACCGGACACTTTTGTTTTGCTGCAAGAGTTTCCGTTATCGCCAAAGATTTGCTGAGTCGGCTTGCCGACCATGACATTGTGGCGTGATGCGAGTTTTGGCTTAGCTTAAGTGAAATATTCTGTGTATTAAGTTTTTAGTTTTGAATACAGCGCTCTTCCAATAAGTCGCTTAAATAAATATTCACTCCGGCACTTGGCCGTTAAACAACTTGTTTTATTGTCTGAGCCCGAGGCCAGCAATAAGAGGCACAGTTCGCCTCTCAACCTAATCTTCACCCGCAACAGGACTGAAGGAAGAATATTAATTGGCGCCCAACTAGTGGTCGGACTCCACAACCAATAACAATTAAGACAGCAGCGCGGGAACTGCGAGTGACCAACCTTATAAAGAAATTTTTTTGTGTTAGTTAAATCATGTAAGTGGATACTCAAGCCAAAATTTTTTTTCAAATACAAAAGTTTTAATTTTTTATAAAAATTAGTTAGTACTTGTGAGTATTTTATATTGCAACAGATCATAATTAATAACAATAATCTGAACCACGCTTCTGAAACACGTGAGAGTGACTGCTTTGAGAATTTTAGTTGAAACAGTTTATCATCCAGATCGTTAAAAAAATTACTTTGTGTTACTTTTTATGTGTCTAAAATTGTGCTATAACAATACATACAGTTCTCGTGGTTCAGAGCTACGACGTAATTCGATCCATCTTTTGGCGGCCCGTTTTGCTTTTCGCGGCTACTGGCCTGCGCATGTCACAGTTCAGCCAATATAGAAAACCTCGCAAGCAGTCTAGCGACTCAGATTCCGACTGTGACATTCGCATCGGAGTCTCGCCTACAAGACTTCTCCCTGCAGTTCCCCCACCATTAGATAAAATGGATCCAGATCAGCTTAGGGAAATAATAAGGTCGGCTGTCAGCAATGCTTTAGCTGAACAGGCCGCTACAAACGAGCAGAGGGAGCGAGCATTGACTCAAAGAATTAATGAGTTGGCTCAACAAATAGCAGCAGCAAACGTTGCCGCCCCACAAGTAGTAGCACATGCTGCTATAGGAATTAGAAACGACATTCGCTGTGACGAGCCACTAGATGCCGTCAAATGTTTACCTGAGTTTGCAGGAGTACAGGAAGCTTATGTATCTTGGAGGCAGGCAGCATTAGCCGCTTACGAGATCTTCAGACCATATAATGGCAGTTCTCGTCATTACCAGGCTGTTATCATTATAAGAAGCAAGATCAGGGGCCCCGCAGACGCAGTGCTGGCCTCATTTGGTACTGTATTGAATTTTGATGCGATAATAAATCGCCTAGATTTCACATACAGTGACAAGAGACCAATTCACGTCATTGAACAGGAATTAGGTACCTTGAGGCAAGGTGGCTTGTCCCTGCTCCAATATTACGACGAGGTAGAGAAGAAACTCACTCTTCTCACTAACAAAGTTAACATGTCATATGAGCCGGCTTTAGCAAAGGGCCTATGTGAAAAATTCCGCGACGATGCGTTGCGGGTGTTCATATCGGGTCTCAAGCGCAGTCTTACAGATGTGCTCTTTGCAGCAAAGCCCAGAGACTTGCCTTCAGCGCTAGCTCTCGCGCAAGAAGTTGAGTCAAATCATGAAAGGTACACATTCGCGGCTAATTTCGCAAGAAGTCTAGAGGACAAAGAACGCAAGCCGCATGCAAAAGCGCAGGGTCACCAACAGGAGAGGCATTCGCAACAAGCCGAAACACAAGCTAGCGGTACCAAGAATCCACACTTTAGCAAGCAAAGCAAGGCCCCAGTGCAGACTGACCAACGAAGCACCAGGCAGCACAATAATAATGGCGCACCGGTGCCCATGGAGGTCGATCCTTCCTTCTCAAGGGTTTTGCAGCCCACTCAGGCCCATGCTTACGCGAATAGGAAGAACCCCGCATCCGACCGCACAGGCGGTCAGAGAAATCAGCAAAGATTGAATCACGTCACGCAAGAAAAGATCAGAAACGCTCAGACGATGCTCAGAGCTAGGGAGAACGCAAATCGGCAGAATAGGGTCTTCGACGTTGGTGACAAAGTTTTGGTCAAGTCCAACCGACGCCTCGGAAACAAACTCACACCTTTATGTGATGAGAAGGCAGTGGAAGCAGACCTGGGGACCGAGGTCCTCATTAGAGGGAGGGTGGTCCACAAGGACAACCTAAGGTGACTCCCTTGTTTTTTTTTTACACCTTTTTTTAAGCCACTAGGCAAACTTGTATAAGTTAGATATAGTTGTTAAACTTATTTTTAGCCAATTGGCATAGTTTTTATAAAACTTTAGAGCAGACTAGGTTTACTGAAATGCAATTAATAAATGCCAATAATAGACAAATAGAAATAAACACTAGAGTTCAGGACGAGCTTAACCAGTAAACAATCACTGTCAACAAAATTCTCAAGATAGCCAAAAACTCGCAAGTTGACACTAGCCATTTATTTGAAACACTACTGTCTAGAAACAGAATGCTAATGATGGAGTTGCAAAATTTAATGCTTGCTATTACTCTTGCAAAGGCTAACATTGTTAGCCCAAACATTTTGGACCACTCAGATTTGAAATCAATTTGGCTAGAGGAACCCACCAACACTCCCATAGGAAATCTTATGTCCGTTGCGTCCGTAAAAGTTCTTCAATCCATTAACACCATACACTTTATAATTAAATTCCCCAAGATTAAAAGAGCTTGCAGAAAAATCACGATTTATCCTGTCATCCACAAGTACTTCATAGTGCGATTGCTTGACAATGTCATAGCCGAATGCGATGGAGAAACCCACACACTGCAGAGTTGCGCCGCTTCACCTGGAGCCACATTTTGTCGTCTGGCTTTGGAAAGTTCATGTGCCAAAGAGCTCCATGCAGGTGGCACGGCACACTGCGAGATCCAGCCGAGCAACCTGGAAATAATCACCCATGTGGATGACGGAATCATCATCCTCAACGACGGGTCCGCAAGGATTCAGGTGGACAATGGCACTGAGATCCAGGTACAAGGCACGCATCTCATCACGTTCGGAGACCGAGTTGCAATTATCGGGACTCTGTTTTACAATCACAACAACGTACGCAATAGAGTTCCGGGTATTGCCAATTCTCCCTTGCTGAACATCACTGCCACCCAAGATGTCCTCAGTCTCCCTTACCTTCATCGTTTGAATGAACGTAATCTGGAGGTGATACAGCAATTCGAGAAAAACGCCGGAACTGATCAAGCTTATCGTGTGGCATACATTATTGGAGCCATATGCTGTGCTTTAATCTGTATTGGCCTCACTCTTTGTCGAATCATCGGTGCAAAGAAGTCTGCAAAGCAGTTACGAGAAGTCGTCGCCGGGATTGGGTCGGCCGAGGACGGCCTTATACTTGAAGGGGGAGTAGTTAACAAATAACACTTAATATAGGATATTTCATAAGTTTATAATCAACCCTCGCTATCGCGTGCTTCATAAGTTAAGAAACAGCCCTCGCAATTGCGACATTACATAAGTTGCATCAGCGCGCTATAGCTGCAATGGTCAGCGACGGTAACCGGACACTTTTGTTTTGCTGCAAGAGTTTCCGTTATCGCCAAAGATTTGCTGAGTCGGCTTGCCGACCATGACATTGTGGCGTGATGCGAGTTTTGGCTTAGCTTAAGTGAAATATTCTGTGTATTAAGTTTTTAGTTTTGAATACAGCGCTCTTCCAATAAGTCGCTTAAATAAATATTCACTCCGGCACTTGGCCGTTAAACAACTTGTTTTATTGTCTGAGCCCGAGGCCAGCAATAAGAGGCACAGTTCGCCTCTCAACCTAATCTTCACCCGCAACAGGACTGAAGGAAGAATATTAATTTACATATATAAAAAAAAAATTTTTTTTCGTAATTATATATGATATTGAGAGAAAAAAAAAAAAACATAGTTTTTCAAGTCAATGAATACAAACTCAATATCAAAATTTGGCCCATCATTAGATTTTGAATTGTTAGGAAATATGTTGGACCACAATTCCAAAGTAGCGGACTCAACCGCGAATGTAATTAATAATGTAGAAGTGTCAGCCCCAGAGCTCAGATTTATAACTATTCTACTAATCATAATTAAATTATTAGATAAGATAAGAATAATAATTTAAAAATTGGTCACGGAATGGATAAAAAAATAAATAACATACAAACCAACTTTCCAAATTTTCGCATAAATGCAATTAGAATTCTCCACATTCACAAAGAATATATATCCATAACTCAATTCGAGAATGAATATATGGAAGTGCATAACGAACAATTCAGCCCTTTAATAAACTGCGACAAAGTAGAAAAAGCACAGGTGCTAACTACGTTGCCGTATGTTAAAGTAAAGTGCACTAAAGAAAATCACCCAATCCTAGGTACAACGACTACATGGTTAGTCCGTTTGCACAGATGATGCCATTGAAAAATGGAATGGCATCAGATAGTTAGTAAAATAAATTCGCATAAAGATAACTTTGAAAAAAAATCTTACAAATGCATTAATAAAGATACGACAATACGAGTCGAGACACTAATTCACCATATCACAATTTTGGTATCAGAATATAATAGCATAAGTGAATTAGCGTCTTCAGTTAAACACAGACTCACAACTGAGCACAATTCTCAGTGTATCAAAACATTACGTTCACTAATTGCAAGACTAGAAAGCATTAGTGCTAGACGTAATATAAAATTAAAAATCTCTACTAACATATACTTTCCCATTGAATTTGATCCCGATCAATTCAGAGGAGTGGTTGAATCAAAACCAATGAATGCCACCGAAGGCAACATTGAGACAAATACTGATTCACTAGTAGAGACAAACGTTAATATGGCCCAAACAGAAGTAGAATTTATCAGACTAGCCACATCTCTGGTCCCAGAGTTTGATGGAAAGCCTGAAAATCTACAAAGCTTCTTAGATTCATTGAATCTATTAAAAAATTTCAGAGGTCAACACGAGCAAATAGCGGTGTGCCTCATTAAAACAAAACTAAAAGGGCATACAAGAAACCTAATTAGTACAGAAAACACAATTGATGACATAATTGCTCAATTGTCGAAAGAAGTAAAAGGAGAATCGGTAGAAGTAATATCTGCTAAACTCCTTAATCTTCAACAGAAAAACAAGACCGCTAACCAGTACACCCAAGAGGTAGAAAAACTGGCAAAGGCCCTTGAAGGAGCCTATATTAGCGAAGGTCTAGGACATGCACTAGCAACCAAGTACACAACAAATTTAGCTGTAAAAGCCATGACACAAAACTGCACACTTGATAGAGTTAAACTTATCATGCAAGCAGGCACATTCACAAACATGAATGATGCTGTGTCCAAGTTTGTGAACAGTTGCACGGAAGTAACAGGTCATGATAATACCGTCCTGTATTACCGTAGAGGTGCAAATAACAACAGAGGTGGCCGAGGTTATCGTGGTAGAAATAATAACTACAACAATAATAACCGAGGAAATCATAATAATAATGGCAACAATAATAGAGGTAGAGGTAACAACCGAGGATGGAATAACTCCAACCGAGGAAACAACCGAAACCAAAATTATAATTACAATAATAATGTCCGAGTAACCCAAAGTGATTCGGGAAACGGACAAGCCCCTTCAGATACTCAGAACATCTAAGAAATAAAATATATACACTAAATCTCAGTTTTAGTATCTTTATAAAAATTAATAATGAAAATACAGGTAGAATATATACACTGTTAATAGATACTGGTGCAGATATATCAATTTTAAAAGAAAATATAGATATATTTAACAATGTCAACAACAACATTTCAACCCAAATATCAGGTATTGGTAAAGGTTCAGTTTTTTCAAAAGGTTTGGCATTCGTAGAATTATCTACAGGCAGATATGTAATCCCACATGATTTTTATTTAGTCGATAAAGACTTCCCAATCCCAAGTGATGGCATTATTGGTATAGACTTCATAAAAAAATATAACTGCCAATTAGACTTCACACAATTAAGTGATTCTCTAATACTTCGGCCAAACAATTTAAATTATCCGATACATATACAATCATTCACACATGTGAGAATAATGCCACAATACTTCCAGCTCGTGCTGAAGTAGTCCGTCAAATTAATATAGTTTCAAAAGAACATAATGTTCTGATTCCAAACCAGGAAATTGAGGAAGGAATTTTTATTGGAAACTCCATCTCCAATAAAAACAATACATTTGTCCGAATACTAAATACAACCGACTCCATTAAAATCATAAACCTCAATAATATAAAAACAGAAACACTAAGTGACTACGAGATGGTCCAAGAAATTAGTGAAGACAGACAACATACTGTCATGAAAAAACTAACGCAAAATTTTCCACCTTTATACAAACCGATATTAACAAATCTATGCACCAAATATACAGATATATTCGGACTAGAGACCGAATCGATATCAACAAATAATTTTTATAAACAAAAATTGAGATTAAATGATAATGAACCAGTGTATATAAAAAATTATAGAATACCTCATACCCACAAGGAAGAGGTAAACAGACAAGTCGATAAGCTCATTCTTGATAGAATAATAGAACCATCAGTTTCCGAATATAATAGTCCGATATTACTGGTACCTAAGAAAAGTCTACCAGGCTCAGATAAAAAGAGATGGCGATTAGTAATAGACTATCGTCAAATTAATAAAAAGCTATTATCTGATAAATTTCCCGCTCCCAAGAATCGATGATATTCTAGATCAGCTTGGAAGAGCAAAATATTTTTCATGCCTAGACTTAATGTCTGGATTTCATCAAATAGAGTTAGAAAAACACTCTAGAAATATAACGTCTTTTTCGACCAGCAATGGTTCATATCGTTTTACACGATTACCTTACGGTTTAAAAATAGCGCCAAATTCTTTTCAAAGAATGATGACAATAGCTTTCTCTGGATTAAATCCTTCACAAGCTTTCTTGTACATGGATGACTTAATTGTCATCGGTTGTTCTGAAAAACACATGATCAGAAACTTAAAAGATGTTTTTGACCTGTGCAGAAAACACAATCCTTAAATTACATCCAGAAAAATGCTCTTTCTTCATGCATGAGGTGACATTCCTAGGTCACAAGTGTACTGATAATGGTATTTTACCAGATGACAAAAAATATGATGTCATAGAAAAATACCCAGTCCCAACGGACGCCGATAGCGCAAGAAGATTCATTGCATTCTGCAATTATTATAGACGTTTCATTAAAAACTTCGCCGAATATTCACGGTTATGTAAAAAGAATGTCAAGTTTCCAATGGTCTGAGGAATGCCAAAATGCATTCGAATATTTAAAGAAATCTTTAATTAAGCCCACTTTATTAAAATACCCTGATTTCAATAAAGAATTTTGCATAATTACAGATGCAAGTAAATACGCATGTGGTGCTGTACTAACACAAAATTATGGAGATAAACAACTCCCAGTTGCATATGCTTCACGCTCATTCACCAAAGGTGAAAGCAACAAATCTACAACAGAACAAGAACTAGCAGCAATCCACTGGGCAATTACATATTTTAGACCATATATTTATGGCAAACATTTTACAGTAAAAACAGATCACAGACCATTAACTTATTTGTTTTCAATGACAAATCCTAGTTCTAAATTAACAAGAATGAGACTTGAATTAGAAGAATACGACTTCACTGTAGAGTATCTGAAAGGAAAAGACAATTTTGTGGCAGACGCCCTATCAAGGATAACAATATCCGACCTAATAGAAATGAATAGAAAAGTCCTGAAAGTCACTACCAGGCAACAAAGTAGACAAAACAATTTCTGCGCAGAAAATAAACAAGAACTATTGCCAAGGCAAAGTCTTGAAAAAGCTTCTAAGCCCAACGTATACGAAGTCATTCAAAATGACGAGGTACGAAAAGTAGTGACCTTGCGCATAACAGATTCCATATGTTTATTGAAACAAGGGAAAAATGTTGTAGCAAGAATTGAAGTTAGCGATTTGTATACCAATGGAATTCTCGACTTAGGTCAGTTCTTCCAAAGGCTTGAATCAAAAGCCGGTATATTAGAAATCAGCCAACTCAAAGTGGCACCGAGCGAAAAGGTCTTTGAATCAATTTCAATAGATACCTTTAAAAATATGGGCAACAAAATATTAAAGAAACTAAGAGTAGCGCTACTCAAGCCGGTGACCCAGATAAATAATGAAAAAGAAAAAGAAGCTATATTGTCTACATATCATGATGATCCAATTCAAGGAGGTCATACTGGCATTACAAAAACTTTAGCTAAAGTACAGAGACACTATTATTGGAAAAATATGATACGTCATATCAAAGAGTACATTAAGAAATGTCCAAAATGCCAAAAATCGAAAATAACTAAACGATTAAAGACCCCAATGACATTAACAGAAACACCAATACATGCCTTTGATAGAGTGATAGTAGACACAATAGGTCCACTACCTCGATCGGAAAATGGAAATGAATACGCAGTTACGTTAATATGTGATTTAACAAAATACTTAGTATCCATTCCAATTCCGAATAAAAGTGCAACAACTGTTGCCAAGGCAATATTTGAAAATTTTATTCTGAAGTACGGTCCAATGAAGACGTTCATTACGGACATGGGAACAGAATATAAAAACTCAATTATAAGTGATTTGTGCAAATATCTGAAAATAGACAACATAACGTCTACATCACATCATCACCAAACTTTAGGGACAATAGAACGAAGTCATCGAACATTCAATGAATACGTTCGTTCATACATTTCAGCGGACAAAACTGATTGGGATGTTTGGATACAATATTTCACTTATTGTTTCAACACTACACCATCAGCAACGCATGAATATTGTCCATATGAACTAGTCTTTGGTAGACTACCGAGACAGTTCATAGATTTTAACAAAATAGATAAGGTAGATCCCTTATACAATATAGACGACTATGCGAAGGAGATAAAAGTTAGACTAGAAATAGCATATAAAAGAACTAGAGTTATGTTAGAAAAAGCTAAAGCTAGGAGAAAACTAGAATACGACAAAACAGCAAATAGTATAGATTTTAAAATAGGAGATAAAGTTTTATTAAATAACGAAACAGGTCATAAGTTAGATCCAGTGTATGTGGGCCCATATACTGTAGTAAAGATAGAAGAGAGGGATAATATAATAATTAAGAATAATAAAACTAAAAAACAGACAGTTCATAAAAATAGGTTGAAAAAAATCCCATAGCCAAACAGAAAACTTGAAATAGGATTGATCACCCTTTTTCAAGTAAAAACAACATTTTTCTTCTCTCTTTCTCATATAAAATAAATACAAAAATTAAAGAAAAATCAGATATTTTGAATGATTCATTAAACAAGTCGACTCAAAAAAAAAAAAAAATTTTTCAATAACAATGCAAAATATTCCTTTTAATTTCGTTTGTTAACTAACACAAAAAAAAAAATACAATCAACAGTAAAATAAAAACACACAAAATAATTTGCTTTACTAATAACACACAAATAATTTCTTTACTAATACATTCTACAAATAAATTTAAGATTCAAATATAACGTTAAATTAATTTAAAAAAAAAATAAATAAATAAATAAAAATTTTTTAACCTACAATAAGAATCAAAAATTAATATTAATTTCTTTAAAATTAACATTAAAATAAAATGACTACATATATTACGTCATTTCTTTAAAAAGGGGAGGTGTAGTATGTTTAATAACATAATAATAATACCCGACGCAATGTAGAGTATTCTACATATAAATGCGTCATATGCTCAGTGCATGATAGTGTATACTACATGCGCACATAGTGACACTTTGTCGCTATGCATAAATATACATATCGAGCATAATAATTGAAATACGATCAGCCACTTATATGTGACTGACCGGCGGCGCGAGATATGCCGCGTCTGCATTTTGCCGCATGCCTAAAGTACATGCCGTATGTATATGCCCTATGCATATACATACATATATACATATATAAGCATACTACGCTCTCCCGCTCTGTCGCTGCGCTCAGCGGCAGAACTCTTTTATATACAAATAATGTACTTAGCCTAAGACCATATATTCTTCGAAATAAAAGAATCATTATGAATCCAACAACTAAACGGAGCAGAAGCTCTATGTGTTTTCAATAAATTATTACAGTTTATGACTTTATATAGGTTGGGCTTTGAAGCTTACTCTATAGGTTGCCTAGGAAATTCTATTTCTTTCTTATCCGCGCGGATTTTCTGTCTATTTTGATATCTAGTAGTGACTTTCATTATATTTCCTGTTATATTTTGTAGATCTTTAATGGTTATTCTTGATAACGCATCAGCTACATGATTGTCTTTTCCCTTTAAATATTCGACTGTGAAATCGTACTCTTCTAATTCTAGCCTCATACGTGTCAGTTTAGAACTCGGATTGATCATTGAGAATAGATATATTAAAGGTCTGTGATCTGTTTTGATCGTAAAGTGTTTTCCATAAATATATGGTCGAAAATGTAATATTGCCCAGTGTATTGCAGCTAATTCCTGCTCAGTTGTACACTTATTACTTTCTCCTTTACTAAAAGCTCTTGACGCGTATGCAATGGGAAGTTGGAGTCCGTTATGGTTTTGAGTTAAAACCGCTCCGCACGCTTGCTTACTTGCGTCAGTTATTATACAGAATTCCTTGGTGAAATCAGGATATTGTAGTAAAGTAGGTTCCATGAGTTTTATTTTTAAATATTGGAATGCATTTTGACACTCCTCTGTCCATTCGAAAGGAACATTCTTTTTACATAATCTTGTTATGTGCCTTGAATATTCGGCGAAATTTTGTATAAAACGTCTATAATAATTGCAAAATGCTATGAAACGTCTAGCGCTGTCCGTATTGTGTGGCGTCGGGTAATTCATAATGACATCATATTTCTTGTCATCCGGAAGTATTCCTTTATCTGTGCATTTATGACCAAGAAAAGTCACCTCATGCATAACTTGGATGTAACTTTAGATTGTATTTCCTACATTTCTCAAAAACGTCTGTTAAGTTTTTAAGCATATGTTTTTCGGAACAACCTACAACTATTAAGTCATCCATATAAAGGAATGCTTGTGAAGGTTCTAATCCAGAGAATGCTATAGTCATCATTATTTGAAATGAATTAGGCGCTATTTTTAGACCAAACGGTAGTCGCGTGAAGCGATACGAGCCATTGCTCGTTGAAAATGAAGTTATATCTCTTGAACTTTCTTCGAGTTCAATTTGATGAAATCCTGACATTAAGTCAAGGCATGAAAAATATTTTGCTCGTCCAAGTTGATCCAAAATATCATCAATTCTTGGGAGTGGAAATTTATCGGACAATAATTTTTTATTAATTTGACGATAGTCAATTACCAATCGCCATTTCTTTTGTTCTGAACCTGGTGATGATTTTTTATGGACAAGTAATAATGGGCTATTATATTCAGATTCAGATTGTTCGACAATTCCGTCTGTGATCAATTTTCCAACTTGTTTCTGTATTTCGTCAACATGACTGTGTGGGCTTCTATAATTTTTTGTGTACACTGGTTCATCATCTTTTAATCTCAGTTTTTGTTTATAAAAGTTATCCGTGCTTATTGGTTCGGATTCCAATCCGCATATATCATTGTATTGGGTGCATAAGCTTGCGAGCTGCGATTTGAATTGTGGAGGAAAGTTTTTTATACTTTGTTCCCGAAGGGGAAAAAGTATATTGGGTTTGTGCAATGTCCGTCTTGCTGTCCGTCCGTCTGTCCGTCTGTCCGTATGAACGCAATATTTTTCGGCGCTATTAGAGCTAGAGACTTGAAATTTTAAACATATACTCATATATGTTCCCGAATTATAAAGTGTAAAAATTTTCCCGATCCGCCTCCTAGGGGCGTGGCAAGTCGGAAAACTCTTCCGCCCATAGTCAAGTTATCATACTAGATGATGAGCTAGAGAGTTGCAATTTGAAATGTATACTCGGGGTGACAACTCAAGTTCAAAAAGCTATGGCGGATATATCTACGCCCATTGGGGGCGTGGCAAATCGGGAAATACGTATCTTCTACACCGTTAAAGCTAGAACGCTGAAATTTTGCATGTGAGTTAATGTTATGATTCTAAGAAGATCGATCAAAAAGTTGTATGTCTACGCCCATTGGGGGCATGGCAAATCGGACCTGAATATATAGTGATTTTTCAAATTGTGCTATATTTTGAACACTATTGACACTAGAGACTTGAAATTTTGCATGTATACTCGGGTTGACAACCCAAAACTAATAAGCTATGGTAGATATATATTCGCCCACAGGGGGCGTGGCAAACCGCAAAAGTTTATATCTCCTACAGTTTTAGAGCTAGAAGCTTGAAAATTGGATGGTTGAGTTACTAATGTTCTCCTCTATCGATACCCCAAAAATAATTTTTCAGCCTCTTTGGGGGCGTGGCATATCGAAAAATACCCTGTAATTTTCGCATTTTTGGAATGTAAGCAACCAAATTTTGCAGGCATGTTAGCCTCGGC
Source organism: Drosophila antonietae (assembly GCA_030914385.1). Taxonomy (NCBI): domain Eukaryota; kingdom Metazoa; phylum Arthropoda; class Insecta; order Diptera; family Drosophilidae; genus Drosophila; species Drosophila antonietae. The sequence goes on along the minus strand of JAUESO010000542.1, from coordinate 112,027 downwards.
CCTTTCTAAGAACTGGCAAAAAATTATGCGTCTACGACCCTTGGGGGCGTGGCAAATCGGCAAAGAAGTTTGTTGTGGCCAACTGCATAATTCATGCATATAATAGCTTAGTAGCAATTGCTATGATGGCAGAAAGCATTTTAACATAAATATAATAATATTAATGAATTTTAAAAATAAAATTCATAAGTTTTTGATTAATAAATAAAAAGTTTCCAGCGGGATTCGAACCTGGGTCTTTTGAAAACAACATGTAATTGTTAGCTAAACCTAAATAAATTCAGTCAGCTGATCAGCTGATCAGCAGTTTGTGACGACACAAAACAATACAATCGCAATTCTTGCAATATGTATACACTTTTGGATGTGTATACACGTACACATGCATACATACATATATGCATGCATAGAAAAACTGCCTGCCACACAGCGTCGCAAATCGGAAAGCATAAAGTAGTTTTAGTTTTTACTTAAATGCACAATTCATATGCGTATGTTTATAAATGATTATCAATTGGCAGCAAGCATTTTATAATAAATATACAAATATTAAAAAAATAAAAAATAAATAATTTTTGAAAAAAGGTTTTCTGCGGGATTCGAACCCACGCACCTAAGTATAGCTTGCATAGCGCTTACCACCAGCGCCACTGCCCCGACTTGGGTTTCGTTAACTAAAACCAAATAAGGCATTGCTAGAGTGCCTTTTGACAAAACTTAAGTAACGATCGAAAAATTCTCAATTCAGTCACAATTCTTAGAATATTCTGGCATCCAAACTTTTGTATGTATACATAGAAAATTGTGTGTATACTCGTATAGTGTGTACATGTGTAAATCTGTATGTATGTGTAGGGAAAACGTTTGTTGCTTGCCATGTACGTTTTCTAATTGCCGAAATATTTCGTTTATTAAATGTTTATTTCAAAAATAAGATGCACCTATGGGAACAAAGTATATCGCTGTTAGTTGCGCCTAACTGCAACGTTCTTACTTGTTTTTAGTTGAGATAATGCAGATTGCTTTCTATTTTCAATATTAGTTTTAACTACTTCATAGTTTGAAAGTAATTCAAACGCTAAATTATTTGTACTGACTACTTGATCTTTATTTGTTGTATTTAGTAGTCTTAAAAAAGCGTTCTTAGGTGTTGCTATGGTATTTGCTATGTAAATACCATGCTGAATTTCTTGATTTGGAATCAATACACTGTCTTCTATTGAATTTAGATCGATTTTTCTAATAACTTGGGATATTGCTGGCAGAAGTATTGAGTTGTTGCCAGAACTGTATGTTATTGGAACATAAATTGGAAATTTTAGGTTATTGGGTCTAATAATAAGCCAATCTTCGGACGGCTTGAAGTCTAATTGACAGCTGTATTTTTTTATGAAATCGATTCCTAATATGCCATCACAAGGAATAGCGAATTGTAGATCTACGATATGAAAATCGTGTTGGATTATGTATTTAGTGGACTGTATCTCAATAGAAGTTAACCCCTTGGATTTGGTTACTTCTTGACTCATTCCTTTTATGTATATAATATAATTGCTTTCTATGTCATGAAAGACATCCAAATTTTCTTTAACTACTGAAATGTCTGCGCCTGTGTCTACTAAAAAGACAATTTCTTTTCCTGTAGGCACATGGTTGAATGATACAAATATGTTCTGACTGAGATTAATTGTATGAACCCTTGCATTTTCTACTGTTGAACATTTAAAGGGGTATTCGAGTTTCCCGATGTGTTATTGGTAACTCTGATATTGCCCTGGTTATTATTGTTGTGGCCTCGATTCGAGCTGCCACGGCCTCTTGAGTTTCCTCTATATTGGACTCGTCCATTATTGTTATTATAATTATTGTTATTGTAATTATTGTAGTTGCGACCGCGAAAATTACCTTTATAATTTCCGCGTCCGCGGTTTCCGCCGCGCTGTGAATTATTGTTGTAGTATAGGACAGTGTTTTGCTGCCCGGTTGCCTCTGTGCAACAATTTACAAATTTAGAGACGGCCTCATTCATATTGTCGAAGGTACCAGCTTGCATGATAAGTTTTACCTTATCTATTGTGCAATTTGTAGTCATTGCTTTGACCGCATGCTGAGTAGAATAACTTCTGGCTAGCTCTAGAGATAAGCCATCTTTTATATATGCACCTTCTAACATTTTTGTCATCTGCTCAACCTCTTGGGTGTATTGGTTAGCAGTTTTGTTGCGTTGCTGTATGTTCATCAGCTTTGCTGACAATACCTGTACAGTTTCGCCTTTGACATTGATTTTTAATTTAGAAATGATTTCAAGTATTGTTGTTTCATTTCCTACTACATTTCTAGCGACACCTTTTAGCCTTGATTTTATTATCGAAACTGCTAATTCCTCGTGTTCGCCTTTTATTAAATTCAATATTTGCAATGCATCTACAAAACTTTGCAAATTTTCAGCTTTACCGTCAAAAGCTGGTATAAGCTTACTTGCTGTATTAATGAATTCAATATTTGTTTGTGCCATTGTGGTATTGTTATCTGGTTTATTCTCTATTATACTTGAAGAAGTATCAGAATCTGTAGAACTATCCAGATCTGGCATCAAAACAGCTGGAACAGTAAGATTATTTAAATCCTGTTCTTCTATTTTAAGGTTTGCGGTTAGCTCTTCCGACTCTATTTGGTCAGTGTTAGCTTGTTCTGTCGATTGTGGTTCATCACCAGTTTCAATCGATAAAGAAGTGTTAAGTATGGTTGGTACCAATATATCTAAATTGTACTTTAGTTTAATGGATACCAAATTAGATCGTACTCTGATCATTAAAGCAATTTACTAATATTTCTACATGTTTTTTAATTGTGTTCCCTTGAATCGGCCTGTTTTGTGTAAGTGACTTATATGATTTATCAAAGTCAACTTTTATGTTATTTAATTCTTTATATAAATCATTCCATTCCATTATTTGTGGACATGGAGTGTTTCTCTACTCTATCTATTTCCTTAATTGTTTTCAGTCTAGCCATACTTTTAGTTAATGCAAAAAAACTTTATATTTGTAATTTCATATTTATTTCTAATTTATGTTTTTTTTTTTTTTATTATTACAACCTTAAATATATTGCGACTTTTTTTTTAAATATGTTTATATCTTGTCCAAGTCATTTGCTTGGCTCATAAATTTTTTCTTTAGACATTTGTTATGTAATTTATATAATTTGTAAATACAATTCGCGCTCATTATGACAACAATTATTATTAATAATATTTTAATTAATTCTAGGTCAGCACTATTTGTCTCTACTTTATTAATTACATTAGCTGTAGAGTCTACTGTTTTTACGTCTACTAAACCCATTTTTGTGAGTTTTTTATGTGTACTTTCAAAATATTGTTCGTTACTTAAATTTTCAACAGACTTACTAATTCTGTTGTCGTTCATAAAAAGTTTTACATTTATCTGCCTATTGGTTCGTATAGCGTTACAGGCTATACTTCTAATTGGGCAGAAGTGTTTCCGCTCAATTTAGACAATTTAGTTATTAATATTAGTTTTTATGCAGCGCAGTGCATTTTTTTAAATTAATAAAAAAAAAATTTGGTGGGCGTCCTTGGAAACGCTGTCGGTCCTAAGTTTGTTGCTGCTGCTGTTTCCGTTGTTGCTGGCTGCTGCTGTTGTCCGGGGCCTATGAGCTCAGGCGTTGCCGGTGCTGGTCATCGCACAGGCTGTTTTACTGCTGCATGTGCCAATGCAGTATGGACTCCAGTCCTTTGGGCACTCCTTGATTCTCTTGGGTATTTCTTTTTCGGCTGGAGGTTGAATGACTTTAGTATTTTGTATGTTCTGTATATGTGAGAGAGTGGAATATGGCTTTGCTTTTGTAGTTTGCAAGTATTCTCGCAAATGGTCAAGCTCTGCTTCTAGCTTCTGAGCTGTTGACCAGGCTGGTGGAGGTTGTTGCGTATATAATTGCCAATTTAGGCTGGCTACCCTTTTTTTTATCTTGTTCCTCACACCGCCTCTTTTGTTTGCCATATTCGCACTCTACTCACTCAGAATTTTCCTTGTCCATTGTTGCCGTTGCCATTGGTTGCGTGGACACTGGATCACTCGTACATCCAACGATGATCCTTTAAATCCTGGCGTTGTTGTTGTTTTTTTCTTTTTTCCGCAGGTTTGTGACTATGTCACGGTCGCCATGTAATAAAGTAACTTGTTTATTGGTTCGAAATGTTTTATTACTTTTGTTTTCGAGGAGGCAGCAGTGTTGCCGCTTCCAACGTTCCGTTGTATCTGACCTTAAACATTCTACATTAATTCTAAATAAGCCTAAGTCTCTGGCTGCGATACATAAGGTTTGTGCAGCCGAGAGAGACGTTTATGTATATTTCTTATGTATTATATATGTATATGTTATATGCGTTTTTATGCTCTCTTAACTGGAGCGATAGCGCATATGCATACACTTGAGTTCTGTCAAGTGGTCGGCGCGTCTCCGAAGAATGCTGACACTTGCATATTCTGGGAGAGCGCTGGCCGACACATATTTCGGGTTAAAGACCGGGACTCTGTTTACATAAACACTGCGACAAAGTGTTACAGTGTGTATTCTTTAAGTACTCTTGGTACAGTGGATATTCAATATGTATGCATACTACAATCTACGACTACAGGGGGCGCGGCCAACCGTTAAAGTTTATATTTCCTACAGTTTTAGAGCTAGAAACTTGAAAATTTGATGGTTCAGTTACTAATATCCTCCTCTATCGATGACCAAAAATGATTTTTCAGCCTCTTTGGGGGCGTGGCAGGAATGTAAGCTACCAAATTTTGCAGTCATGTTAGCCTGTGCTCTTTCTAAGAACTGGCCAAAATTATGCGTCTACGCCCACTGGGGGCGTGGCAAATCGGCAAAGAAGTTTTTTGTAGCCAACTGCATAATTCATGCATATAATAGCTTAGTAGTAATTGGTAAGATGGCAGAAAGCATTTTAACATAAATATAAATATATTAATGAATTTAAAAAATAAAATTTATAAGTTTTCGATTAATAAATAAAAAGTTTCCAACGGTATTTGAACCCAGGTCTTTTGAAAATAACATGTAATCGTTAGCTAAACTTAAATATAAAGTTTACTGCTATATCATTTGGATGTGTATACATGTAGAAACATCTGTGTACACATACATGCATGTTGGTTCAACAACCATCTTCTTTCTCATCTTACGCATTCTCGTTGTTCCTCTAATTGTCTATATTTAGAACTTTCTTTAGTTCTGGCAACCTCACTCATTGCTATTTTCCAACACTACGAACACGGACCACACTCAGCAATTAGGGTAACCCTAACTGTCACCCACAGCATGTAACTATCGATATTGCCAATCGATGCCTTTATTTACATAATTCTCCGACATACACAAATATAAAAAAAAAAAATTAGAAAATAATAATTTTTGAAAAAAAAGTTTTCAGCGGGATTCGAACCCACGCACTTAGTATAGCGTGCATAGAGCTTACCACCAGCGCCACTGCCCTGATATGATCCTTGTTAACTAAAACCAAATAAGGCATTGCTAGAGCGCCTTTTGACAAAACTAAAGTAACAATCACACATGGAAAATTGTGTATATATTCGTATAGTGTGTACATGTGTAAATCTGTATGTATGTATAGGAAAAACGTTTGTTGCTTGATATGTACGTTTGCTAATTGCCGAAATATTTCGTTATTTAAATGTTTATTAAATAAATAAAATGCACCTATGAGAACAGAGTATTTCGCAGTTAGTTGCGCCTAACTGCAACGTTCTTACTTGTTTTATGCTGATCAAGAATATATATACTTTATGGGGTCTGCGTCGTCTCCTTCTGCCTGTTACATACATTTTGACAAAACCATTATACCCTGAATTCCCATTTTCAATGGGTTCAGGGTATAAAAAGGAACGGAAATACAAATTCCATAAGAGAATTTGTAAATGCTGGTAGATCCGTATCTCCAAAGAAAGGGAACGGACGATCAATTCCTGAAGAGAATAGTATCGCCAGTGGAAAACGTATCTCCAAATAAGGGGAACGAACAAAAATTGCTGAAATTCAGAAAAGAGAATTTGTAGCAATAGAGGGCCCGCATCCCCAAGCCAATAAGTTGAAGGATGGCAAAGATGACATGCCACATGAACATGTCACATGAACATGTCACATAAATAAATATATTGAAAATAGGCAATAGTCGATAAGCTGCGCGTTATGTGAAGCCAAGTAATAAACATGTCATCCCTTTGCTGCAGCAACAAACGCTGCGACTATTTAAATATGTAACGTGAGACGTGACAACGGCTTAGCGATCGAAAAAGGACACTTGACAAACATCTGTGCACTTAAGTGCATGGAATTAATTGTGGCCTTCCAGTGCCTGGAAATATTTTTAAGGTATATAAGCACTAGGATTTAAAGAAATAAACAGTTCAATTTTTGAACATTTCGACAAATGTGGAGTTGTTTTTATTTTAACTCTCTAACACTAGTAGAAACCGGACTCATAACAATCACATTATTAATATTAATAAATTGTATGAACAACCCAGAAGTCGACTACAAGCACAGCCCACAGGACCGAAAATGCCCAACAACAGAGAAAGTAGATCACAAAACAGTGCTAACCACATACCACACTCGACACACTCAACAACTAAGAAACAGCTATGCCGCAACACTATCAAACACAACATCAAGTCAAAGCAGTAACACAGCAACAACAAACGAGACTACAGATACATCAACAGAAACAACAACTACACACTCCCGCGCTTCAGCGACTAACAACAAAACGCACCACGATCTGTCAAAATACCCAACAACCTCATCAGGTCACACACACAATAACACAACACTAAAAAAAACACCCCCGCAAACCACCACATTGAAGATATGGATCTAGACGTCAAAACAAAGGAGCTAACATGCGAACAATCTCAAGACCTAAAACTGCGAATTTTCTAGCAACTAACCTCAAGCCTTCAAAACTCACATTAAAGAAAGTAAAACCTTAAATAATAATAAGAGCAAAAACAACAGCAAAAGCGAGTATATATTAAAAACAAGTAAGAAAGCTGTAGTCGAGTCTGCACGCAAAAACACGAGCACACACACGCTTGTAAGCATGTATGTGTGTAAGCAATGCAGGCGGCTTGCTGTCTCGCTGCCTTTATTGCTGCGGCACATGGGTTTTGATGAGAAAACTTTGATGATTAATAATTCTGTTTCTAGATGGACAATCGTATTGATATCTTCAGATTATGATTATGATATTCATATCTATATGCTAACCAAACTGTATGTCTCTAGTATTTGAAATGCATTTTTTTCACATTTGGGGGTAGTGGGGCGAGGTGAGGAGTGGAATCCAAAATCTGACAAAAACCGAAATTGTATTAAATTAGTATCTATATATATGCAGATGACTCGGAGACCCTAACTCTTAAGATGAATTAGCTAGAATTTTATAGCTGGTTCCCGATAATTTCGTCTATCGATAACTTTGCAAATTTATGAGTTATCGAATTTCTGAAACAAACTCGTACTGCGCGCGCAATATACAGACCTAACACAAAAAGAATGAACTCTCTAGCTTTTGTATCTTCGGAAATCGACGCGTTCAAACATACGGACAGACAGACAGACGGACATGGCTATATCAACTTTTCTCGTCACCCTGATCAAGAATATATATACTTTATGGGGTCTGCCACGCCTCCTTCTGCCTGTTACATACTTTTAACAAAACCATTATACCCTGATTTCCCATTTTCAAGGGACTCAGGGTATAAAAAAAAAAAAAACAATGATCTAACTAAAATGAACACTAGTGTCCCACGATTAGGGCTCTGCCTGGTCCGTCAATTGCTCCAGGATAAATGCAACTTGAGGCCTCATTAGAACAATTAACTTGTTAGGTGCTTAAGTGGTTCAATTCATACTGCTGCTGCGAGTAGAGGGAGAGCGAAACTCCTATGCTCGCAATCATAGTTTTTCTGCACACTGGTTACAATCTTATTTATTACAATTCAATATTATATCCATACAGTTTTCAAAATACAAAAAGGCAAGTCTTCAAATGCCTTAACATCGGCCGCGTTGAAAGGCCGTAGGGCTTCAATATAATATTCATTTTTCAGGTTAACTTATCAATTAAGTGGAAGCGGGGCAAGGCGATGGATTGCCCTCTTGTAGGTGCCGAATTTGGTCTTTATGATAATCATTCGCACCCTACTATCTCCGCCGGCTATGGCTTCGGTCACCACGCCTAGGAGCGTTGTCCTCCCCCACGAGGACGACTGTTCCGACCTCCACGTTTTGCCTCTCCTTGGTCCACTTGGTCGACGCTTGATGCTTAATATCAGCTGCCATCTTTTTGAGCATGTCAACTTGACGTCTTCGACTGGCTCTGTTGGCGCGAGTGGCAGCGGCGCGAGCGTTGTCCGTCGTTGGGGTTGTTGCTGGGAGCGACCATGCGCCGCGAATTGAGCACGGACCAGCACGGTGGCCAATTCGTCCTGCCGTAAGACTGCGCTGCCCATTGCACTGCGCTGCCCATTACCATTGAGTAGCAGTCCCTTGGAAGACGTCACTGCCGCTTCCCAGAGACCGCCGAAATGCGGCGCTCGAGCAGGAATGAAAACAAATTCCATTCCCCGAGCCGCACCAATCGTTTCCATGTCCGTTGTGTTGGCATGGAACGTGCCCAATGAGGTCCAGAGTGCGTGCAGCACCCACGAAATTGGCATTGTCGCAGTATAGCTGCCGTACAAGACCACGTCGACCAATGAACCTGGATAAACACATCAAAAATGAATTGGTTGTTAAATCGGTTACTAATTCGAGGTGCACAGCCTTCGATGTAAAACAAACAAATAAGGCAATATACATTTTAACTGGCGATTTACCACGAATTCCTAATCAAAGCAGTATTGGACCACAAAATGGTCTATTTCCGTGTAAGCGGTCAGCAGGAAGATTACCTATTATTTGGGATAGGAGTTTCAGCTTATAGCGAAAGCAATATACGCACTTTCAAACTACTGCACTGCAAGCTTCTCGAGCATTGACCAGCCAGATCTACTGACGAAGCAGGCCCATTAATACCAGTGGATTGGCGTGGCAATGAGAACGATGCAAGTGCTCCAAATAAAGCGTTACGAATCTACATTTTTATTTTTATTTTTTTTTTTTTTTTTTTTTTTAAGTAATAGGGGGAACTTAGCATTATGTGCTTGTGGTGCCTTCAATAATCGACCTCCTACTCGTAGCAACCACAACACACGCCAGCCATGCTGATGTGGATGCAAAAACGGTGCCAGTTTTTGCAATGCCGGTTGCAAAACGATTTATTTCTTTAGATTCTTTATTTCATCGATGAATTCAATGTATTGAATTACGGATATGACTGGAAGAAAAGGAAAACTTAACTCAAATCTGTAGGAATCAGTGAAGTATGATTTTCTTGTTATCCATTGATAAAGCGGAACATATATGACACTATGCGGATTAATTTAGAATATGAAGAAATTGCTTCAATAAGCTTTACGATGGAATTTGGTACCTCATCGACGGGATCAAAGTGATTGCAGTTGTACGCTTCTCTAGCTGCTCTAATTCTTTCGTTAATGTGTGTTGTGAATTTGGTGGCCACAATGTGTCAGAAAGTTTTAAAAATCCTGGTCGCAAAACACAAAGATGTTTCCCGACACAATGTCATCTGGGTTGTCCTTCGTCGGTACATGACGCCAAGATACATTAGTAGTCAATTCTTGGATGGTTGCCACGCGATTAGCAACGAATGTATTCAAGCTAGATGAATGCATTCGCAGCCAATGAAAAACAACCTCCGAGTCTGGCCAAAATGTGACTTAATTAAAAGGAAAATCAAGTAGTTTCTTTACTGCATCCCACAATGTAGCTAACAATTCTGCAGCACACAGCTCCAGCCGCGGAACATATCTTATTTTCAAAGGCGCTACTTTTAATTTGGCGATTAACAGCCTGATACTGATACCCTCATTTGTTTGCATTCTAACGTATACACAACAACCGTAAGCTCTAGTTATTGTCTCAAATTCTTGTCTCATTTGGACAGGTAATTGGTCATCCCACCCAAGTTTGTGCAACCACATTTCTTGTAGAAGCACCTTCGCACGAATTACGATCGGACTTAACAAACCTAAGGGGTCGTATAATCATGCCACAAACGACAGAACGGACCGTTTGGTTGGTTGTACCTCTGTTAAGCAGTTCATGGAGTATCTAAAAATGTCATCCATAGGACTCCAAATTAATCCTAAGGTTTTTGTATCCTCTTGAGGACCAATGATAATATCATTTCTTGCTGGTTGTGCTGAGAGTTGCTTACTGTTGGACGAAAGCCAAATGCTTGAAGAACTATTATCAAGTCTCGATGCAACAAACATAATTCCTCAATACTATCTGCTCCTGTTAACAAGTCATCAACATAAAAATCAACATAACGATCTTGCAGCCGCTGGATGAGTGGAAGCATGCAAGTCGCTTAGATGTTTTAAACATCGAATTGCCAAGAATGGAGCAGTCGCTGTCCCATACGTTACTGTATTCAAACGAAAGATTTGTAACGGATAAGTGGCCGATTCCCTCCACACAACAAGTTGAAAGTTGCGGTGGTACTCGTCAAGTTCAATTTTACGATACATTTTAGCGATATCTGCTGTGGCAGCCCAAGGACTAAATCGAAATCATAGCGGCTGGATGGTCGGACCAACCATGAGTAGATCATTCAGCGACAATGGAGATGAGGACTTGCTAGAAGCATCAAACACTACTCGTAGTTTAGTGGATGCGGTGTGCGGTCTTAGCACGCATTGATAAGGGATGAAATAATGCGGCTCTCTCGGAATTTGTTTGTCGGTTGGGCTCATATGACCCAAAGCCAAATACTCTTTCATGAAGTCAGTATACATTGGCCGAAGTCATCTTATTTGCTCATTCTTCTTTCCAGAAAACGTCGCCTGGCTGTGTCATAAGACATACCAAGACTGTGTGAGCTTGATTTGAATGGCAATGACACTCTGAACCAACCTGAGGTGATTTGGCAAATACTCAAAATAGTTCTTGTTAGTCTTGGGGTATACAAATTCGACGTAATTGTATTTGGTTTTTCTTCCAACTGCCAGAATTTACGAACTATCGAATCTATCTATATGTCGTCCTTTACGACACTAACGAAAGTCGACGAACTATTAGCTGCATTAGCTGCTCGGCAGCGACCAGACACAATCAAACCAAAGGCAGTCAATTGCAATGTTATACTGTTATCAGGTCCCTTTAATTTGCCCTCTCTTAATATATTAAAAAATATATCAGCACCGAGCAGCAAGTCTATCCGGTGTGGCTTGTGGAACTGAGGATCAGCTAATTGCACGTTATCATGTACCTTGATCACTTCAGTATGCTTCTCTGGTTGATACGACGATATAGAACGTAATACACCAAAGTCTGTTCTAATTTCTGTATCATCCATTCGAGATGCTATGGCGATTTGAACGCTGTGACGAACAGAAGACTGACAGTTAGCAATGCCCAACAACTGAATCCCAAATTTTTGCCTTTTTAACTTTAGGTGTTTGACAAGTTCTTCAGTCATGAAGTTAACTTGCGAGCCGGAATCTAATAAGGCTCTAGCTAAGTGGTAAGGTCCAGATTGATATTTTTTCTTAACAACTGAGGTTGCTAAGAAAACTTGATCTGAGGCTATCCGTGCGTGACTGCCGATACAACTGCTGAGCTAACTTGAGTCGCCTCAGAGCTATATCTATGCAGTATGGTATGGTGCTGCTTAGAGCACACACGACAGTGGGCTGATTTACAAGCAGCCACTGAATGACCTATTAGCAAACAATTTATGCATAGCGGATAGCTCTTTGCAAATGCAAAACGTTTTTGACATGGGATTGCTGCGAACGACGAACACGAATGGACGAAGTGATCATTCTTTTTACAAACACGCATTAAGGGTCTTGTGGCTGACTTGGCAGAGCGACAGCTAGCGAAGTTTTCCCAATTCTTTTCCTATTGTCCTGAACTGCCTTACGACTTGAACCAGATGATTCTTCAGCACTTAAGTGTTGATATCGTCTGTTTAAGGCAGCTCCACATCTTGCCACAGTGGAAGTTTGTTGTAGTCAAGATTCTCTTCCCACCTAGAACGCGTGCCAGCTTCTGCTTTTATCATTACCAAATGGATGAGCATGGCATTCGACATCTGTTTATCAGATGCTAACGATAACCACGATTCGTAAATAGCACGTACTGAATCCACCAGCATGCGCAAAGATGATGCTGATGGTTCAGACATGCGTGGGAGGTCAAACAATTTAGCGATGCTGTTAAAAAATATGAGACACTGATTGTCGTACACATTTTTTAAGGCAGCTAACGCTTTCGGATAGTTAGCATCTGTCACCTGATACGCCTTGACAGTGCCTAACGCTTCATTTTCCAAACAGGACAACAAGTGATTGAACTTTACTATATTCGATAACCCTGGCTCGTTATCTACTAAACTTTCAAACAGACCAATGAAATTTTTATATTCCGAATATTCGCCACTAAACTTTGGCAATTTTATATTCGGTAGATTTCTAGAGTGCCAATCATTGTAGAGTTGACGGGACTCTCAATTTTAGGTTGGCTATCACTACCTCGCTTCATTAGAAGTGCCTTAGTTGACACACATAATTCCTCTAACGTGGACCGAGACTTAGTGTCTTAGTGTCATTATTAATGTCGTCCAACTCTTGTTGTGTCTTAAAGGCCTTTTCTATATAGCGGTTCAGTATCTCAAGTCTACATTCAATTTCGAATGGCTCTACTGGTCTAGTGAAATCTTTTAATGATTTGTTTATGCGGGTTATGTCATTTGTGACGTTCTTATAGACGGTCAAAAGATCATCGACACGCACTAATGATGACTCGTCCATAGACCGATCCATTCCTCGTTTGCCAGTCATAATGCTATAAGTGAAGATCAGTTGAAACGAAATTAAAAAAAAACAAGTAAGAAAGCTGTAGTCGAGACTGCTCGACTACGAAATCCCCTGAGCCCTTCTTCGAACGAATAAGATTCCAAGAATGCTTCGTTTCGATTCTCCACGCGTAAGAAACTATACATGCAAAAACACGAGCACACACACGCTTGTAAGCATGTATGTGTGTGAGCAATGCAGGCGGCTTGCTGTCTCGCTGCCTTTGTTGCTGCGGCACATGGGTTTTGATGAGAAAACTTTGATGATTAATAATTCTGTTTCTAGATGTACAATCCTATTGAACTCTTCAGATTATGATTATGATATTCATATCTATATGCTAAACCACACTGCATGTCTCTAGTATTTGAAATGCATTTTTTTCACATTTGGGGGTGGTGGGGCGAATTGGGGACCAGAATCTAAAATCTGACAAAAATCGCAATTGTATTAAATTAGTATCTATATATATGCGGAAGACTTGGACACTCTAACTCTAAAGATGAATTAGCTAGAATTTTATAACTCGTTCCCGATAAATTCGTTTATCGATAACTTTGCAAATATACGAGTTATCGAATTTCTGAAACAAATTCGTACTCCGCGCGCAATATACGGACCTAACACAAAAAGAATGAACTCTCTAGCTTTTGTATCTTCGGAAATCGACGCGTTCAAACATACGGACAGACAGACAGACGGACAGACGGACAGACGGACGGACGGACAGACGGACATGGCTATATCAACTTTTCTCGTCACCCTGATCAAGAATATATATACTTTATGGGGTCTGCCACGCCTCCTTCTGCCTGTTACATACATTTAACAAAACCATTTGTAGGATCAGGAGCGTTTTCCAGTCCAGCATGAGTTTCAGAGTATGGGGGTGCTATTCTACTAAACTAATGAGCCGTATATTAAATGCAGCGCATCGTAGGTGCAACGTTTATTCATCGAGTTCTCGTTATAGACTAAATTACAGAAACGTATGAGCAAGCGCAGCTTGCTTAAAGTTAGGCGAATGAGTGTAAGTGAGAAGAGTTTAAGAACGTAAAGAGAGACAATTAGTTAGGGTGGTCCCAAATATAAGAGTATACATAGGTATAAATTGAATGTGAACAAATATTAATGATTTGACCCAACATCCCGGCCCCATTGAATGACACAGTCTTTCAAGAGACAGGAAGTAAAGCTAGTTTGTGAATTAGTCTCCGGATTATGCCCTTTGTGGTGCGGACATCTACAACTCGTACTCGTTGATCTCGTCCAGGAATTATAGCTGTAATGCGACCCATTATCCACTTCTGAGAAGGCATGTTGTCCTCATGTACGAGAACCATGTCACCGATAGATATACTGGGCCCTGGTTTGGTCCACTTGGACCGCACGTTCAGCTCGTTGAAGTAGTCTGCGCGAGTTGAGAATGGCTTCTACCTCCGCTGTGATTGTGGCCAATTCCTCAAAAGTGCAGCGAGAGTTCATTAGGCTGCGCGTCATGAGTCCCTTGGCGCTTTTTACTGCCTTCTCCCAGAGGCCGCCAAAGTGTGGTGCTCTGGGTGGGATGAAACGAAAGTTTATGAATTCATTTGTGCAAAAACTGGTTATTGACTGTTGATTTTCTTGCTTGAAGAAGAAGTTCCGAAGATCCTTTAGGTGATTGCTTGCTCCGGTGAAATTTGTGGCGTTATCGCAGAATATATCCACAGGCAATCCACGTCGTGCAATCATGCGCCTCAAAGCGGCTAAGGATGCATCCGTTGAAAGGTCAGATACCACCTCGATATGTACTGCCTTGGTGGCGAAGCATACGAATATGGCAATGTAGGCCTTACGAGGTGCCTTGCCCTGTATGCGAAGATAGACGTTGACTGGTCCACAAAAGTCAACTCCACAGTGAGCAAAGGGTCTCGATGGAGTCAGTCGCTCTACAGGCAGGTTCCCCATGAGTTGCTGTTGCAGCTTTGGCTTGTAGCGCACACAGTGCACGCATTTCCTGACAATAGAGCGAGCCAAGTCTCGAGCGTTGACGATCCAGAATTGAAGACGAAGTAGTGCAACAAGTGCCTTTGAGCCAGCATGGTAGTGTTGAATATGAAGAAACTGCATGTAGTGACGAATAAAATCATCTTTACTTGGAAGTAGGATTGGATGTTTCTGAGCGTCTGGTGCATTTGCCAATTCGAGACGGCCACCAACCTTCAGTAGTAGGTATCCGTCTGTAATCTGTAAAAATGGATTAAGAAATTTTATGTGACTTGATATTTGCCTGTTTTGGAGCAAAGCGTGAATTTCATCTGCGAAATGTTGTTGCTGCAGATTCCAAATAATGCAATTAAATGCACGCTGAAGTTCTTGAGGTGTCGACGAGGGCGTAGAAGCTCAATGGGTTTCCGAAGCACGTGTGTGAAGCGCAGCATCCATGCAACAATTCGCAAGCAACGAGGATGCGAACTTATGTTCCTTAGTGTGTCGAGTAGGTAGTTGCTATTCGTCGTAACCTTGAAAGCTGACTTGCGCATCTCAAGTGTTATGATCTCCGGATCTGGTTCGCGCCGTTTCTCCCTTGGCCAAGCGTTCGAGCTTCAGGTACTCCGGCCCCATAAACCAGATTGATTCATTCAATTCCATGGGTTTACATCCCCTCGAAACCAGATCGGCTGGATTTGAATGTGTTGGGACGTGTCTCCAATGACAATCCGGTGTGGCTTCTTGTATGTCAGAAACGTGGTTTCCAACAAATGTTGATAGTGTCGCAGAATGTTGCCGTATCCAATGAAGAACTATCGACGAGTCGCTCCACAGATAGGTTGATTGTTTCAATGTGAAAATACCTTTAATTTTCATGTAGAGCTGTGCCAACAAATGGGCAGCAGCGAGTTCCAATTTTGGTAGCGATAACTTGCGAGTTGGCGCTACTCTGCACTTTGACGTGATCAGGTGAACTTGAACCTTGCCGTCCGCTGCAACTGTGCGTGCGTAGATGCAGCATCCGTATGCACGAATGGAAGCGTCACAAAATCCATGCAACTGCAATTCCTTGGTGTTCAACTGCATACAGAATCGAGGTATTGCCAGCGACTCCAATAACGGAAACGATGCTGCAAACGATTTCCAAGCTAGGCAAAGTGTTTGCGGCACAGATTCATCCCATTGCAATTTGAGTATCCACAGCTCCTGTAGGATGATCTTTGCAGTCACAATGACTGGCGCTACCAATCCCAATGGATCAAATAGTGAAGATGCTACAGATAAAATTGTCCTCTTGGTGATTGTGTCAATGGAGCACTTGGGACGAAAGGCAAATAGCAATATGTCCTGACGTTGATTCCATGCTAAGCCCAATGTGCTTGTAACTGAGTTGTCTTCTAGATTCAAATCCTTGATAGTCCTGTCGTCGACAAAGTCTGGGTGATTTGAATGCCATTTTGCTAGTTCAAATTTGCCTTTGTCAAGAATCTCGATGGCCTCTGCCTTGAGTTGCTGCAAGCCTTCCGCCGTGTCATGCCCACACAGAAAGTCATCCACATAAAATGATGAGTTAATAGCTTGTGCTCCAAGCTTGTGAGCTTGTATGTGTAGATCGGCCAAATATGTCATACTGCGTATAGCGAGATATGGGGCTGCTGCCGTACCGTACGTCACTGTGTTTAGCTCATACGTCTGAAGTGGTTTATCTGCCGACTCTCTCCAAAGTATGTATTGAAATTTGCGGTCACGATAATCCAATAATACTTGCCTGAAGATTTTCACAGCATCGGCAGTGAGCGCATATTTGTATGTTCGGAAGCGTAGCAGAAGCGAGTATATGTCCGTCTGAATGGTCGGTCCAACCATTAACAAGTCGTTGAGCGATCGTTGCGATGAGGTTCGATGTGGGGCATCAAAGACAACTCGGAGCTTCGTTGAAGTGCTATTTAGCTTAAAGACGCAATGATGTGGTATGTAATTGTGTGGCTCGTCAAGCCGCGGTGAGTTTATCAAACTCATGTGATTCAAATCTTCATATTCGCGCAGAAATTCCGTATATGATGCCTTTAGCTGAGGACTGCGATTTAAGCGCCGTTCCAATGACTTAAATCTCAGCTTAGCTGACTCGTATGAAGATCCTAGGTGTCTTGGGTCATCCTTAAATGGTAGCCGAACGATAATTCTACCATCCGTTTGTTGGCGTACAGATTGAGTAAACATTTGTTCGCACTGCAGTTGTTCAGGTGTGAACTTGTCGTTTGGTTTGTTTAAGTCTTCAATCTGCCAAAGCCTTTCCAAATTATTGTTGATTGACTCCTCCTGTGAGAGCGAGTAGCAGTGTGCCTGTCGCTGCGTTCCTTCATAACGTCCAGACACAATCCATCCGAGTAACGTTTTCTGAAGCGTAGGAAGACAGGGACCCAATTTGATTTGTCCCACTGCAAGAATATCAAAAAATGTTTCAGTTCCAATAAGTAAATCGATATGGCGAGTTTTGTGGAACTGCTCATCTGCTAGAGGCGTATTCTTGGGTATGTTCCAATATGAAATGTCGATGTCCGAATCCGGCTGATATGCAATGTGTGACGTCACGCAGAAATCAATGGGCATCTCGAAATTCTCCAATCGTGACTTGATTGTGGCCGAAGTGCCAAACTTGATGTACGTGTGTGCATCCCCAATGCTACCGATTCGCATATGCCGTTTGACCCTTGGCAAGCGAAGCGATTGCGCGAACTGTTCCGAGAT
This sequence comes from Drosophila antonietae, assembly GCA_030914385.1. Lineage (NCBI taxonomy): Eukaryota > Metazoa > Arthropoda > Insecta > Diptera > Drosophilidae > Drosophila > Drosophila antonietae. The sequence continues at coordinate 94,259 of JAUESO010000542.1, read as the reverse complement.
GAAGTTCACCTGGGAGCACGAATCCAATAGCGCACGGCCGATCTTGTAGTTTCCAGATGCATCCATGACCTCTACGATGGCCGTTGCCAAGATGACTTGGTCTGTTTGATTGGTGTGTGTATGTGTGACAACATTGCTTGAATTAGAGACGATGGGCAACGTAGCTGCCTCTCGATGTAGTAAGCTGTGATGAAGCTTAGAGCAGAATCGACATCTTTGAGTAGATGGACACTTGGCTGCCTGATGGCCCTTGCCAAGACAGTTTAGGCACAGCGCATGTCGTTTTGCTGTTTCATAGCGCTCCGCGATCGACATCTCCTGAAGCCGACTGCAGCGTGAAACTCGATGTTCTGAACTAAGACAAAGAGGACATGAGTGAGTTGAGCAATTAAACGACAAGCCATGTCGCGTGGTTGTCTGGCTTCGTTGTTTGGTAGCAGTCGAAGTTCGAGGCTGGCTCGATTCGGACTTACCGCATGATTCCAAATATTGGCAATGCCTTTCAACTACCTGTACACACAAATCCCACGTAGGCAACTTGGAATAATCCAATGATTCGTTCCACTTGCGCTTAGTTTCCATATCCATCTTTTCCATGACAATGGCTATTAACATTGCTTGCGCGATTTGTGATTCGTTGCCTAGTGATCTTAGCGAGTTGAACAATGCTGTAGAGTTGTCAATCAGACTTCGAATTTCTTGACTGTTTGACCTTGACACACTCTTGAGCATAAACAATGATGAGATATTATCCAAAAACACTAATGTTGGATTGTCGTAGCGCTGATTTAAACGATCAAGTGCCTTCCGATAGTTTTCAGGTGTGATCTGAAATGCCTTTATAGTTTCTAATGCTGGTCCTCTTAAGCAGCTTATCAGCTGATTAAACTTCTCGATGTTTGACAAGCTGTTCTGTTGATCCACCATTTGATTGAATAATGCACTAAAATTCTTGTAGTCCGCATAATTGCCATCAAATGTGGGTAGCGTAAGTCTGGGCAACTTGGCAGACGATGAGAATGTCAGTCCTGATGCCGCAGCAAAGGTTGATTCATGCATCTCTTCCGTAAGTTGCTCTGTTATGCAAACCTTTATGTCTACATACAGCTCCTCCAGATCGGTGCGTCCTGTATCGGTTTGAGTCTGCAAAACCATTGCTTGCTTAAAGTAGGCTTCCAAAATTTCCAAGCGACACTTTAATTCAGCTTGACTTGGCGCAGACTTGCCTTCTCTTAGTTTGGGATCGACTACATTACGAATGTGGCTAATATTCCGGCGCGTATTCGCGCGCTGTGTTTTAAGACTCTCCAAAGACATGATTCGATCAACAACAACTTATATTTCCTTTATTTCACTGTCACAATTAAAAACACAGAGTGCAGAATAATATGCAAGCGACGCACAATGCAAGTGTCAAATTTCACTCAATTGAGCGTGCAGAATATCAGGCGATGAGTTTCACTCAACAAGCAAGCATGTGACGAATTTCACTCAACTTGTTGTTGCCCTTACGAATCGTAGGCACAGCGAAGTGACGTTGATTGCAAGCATAAGCTGCTGTTGCTGCGAAAGAACGAAGAATGAAGAACGAAAGAGATGACTCGGTGATGCGACAGCGGGGGGTCACAGAGCGACAGCGAAGTCAGTCAAAGCGATGAACGGTTTCTCGGCGGTGCGAAGAATAGCAAGGCAAAGCGCATGTATGCACAGTTAACACTTTGTATGCTCAAATCGATGACATATGTATGTATGTAGAATGCCGAATTAGAACTCTAAATATGTTGCACTGAACTTGAATAGCACTGCCCCACGTTGGGCGCCAAAATGTAGGATCAGGAGCGTTTTCCAGTCCAGCATGAGTTTCAGAGTATGGGGGTGCTATTCTACTAAACTAATGAGCCGTATATTAAATGCAGCGCATCGTAGGTGCAACGTTTATTCATCGAGTTCTCGTTATAGACTAAATTACAGAAACGTATGAGCAAGCGCAGCTTGCTTAAAGTTAGGCGAATGAGTGTAAGTGAGAAGAGTTTAAGAACGTAAAGAGAGACAATTAGTTAGGGTGGTCCCAAATATAAGAGTATACATAGGTATAAATTGAATGTGAACAAATATTAATGATTTGACCCAACACCATTATACCCTGATTTCCCATTTTCAATGGGCTCAGGGTATAAAAAGCTGTGAAATTAACAATTACGAACAAGAAATAAAAAAAAGGCAAGGAGCCAAAGATAAAAGGTGAATAAACGAAAGTCCACAATGAAACGTGAGCTTTTATAATTTGTTCCCAAAGGGAAGAAAGTATATTGGGTTTGTGCAATGTCCGTCCGTCTGTCCGTCTGTCCGCTGTCCGTATGAACGCAATATTTTTCGGCGCTATTAGAGCTAGAGACTTGAAATTTTTAACATATACTCATATATGCTCCCGAATTAGCCCACTAGGGGCGTGGCAAATCGGAAAACTCTTCCGCCCATAGGCAAGTTATCATACTAGATGATGAGCTAGAGACTTGCAATTTGGAATGTATACTCGGGGTGACAACCCAAGTTCAAAAAGCTATGACGGATATATCTACGCCCATTGGGGGTGTGGCAAATCGGGAAAAACGTATCTTCTACACCGTTAAAGCTAGAACGCTGAAATTTTGCATGTGAGTTAATGTTATGATTCTAAGAAGATCGATCAAAAAGTTATATGTCTACGCCCATTGGGGGCGTATGCATGTACATATACTCGGATTGACAACCCGTAGATATATCTACGCCCACAGGGGCGTTTTAGAGCTAAAAGCTTGAAATTTGGATAGTTCAGTTACTAATGTCCTCCTCTATCGATGACCTAAAAATAATTTTTCAGCCTCTTTGGGGGCGTGGCATATCGAAAAATACCCTGTAATTTTCGCATTTTTGGAATGTAAGCAACCAAATTTTGCAGTCATGTTAGCCTCGGCCCTTTCTAAGAACTGGCAAAAAATTATGCGTCTACGCCCACTGGGGGCGTGGCAAATCGGCAAAGAAGTTTGTTGTGGCCAACTGCATAATTCATGCATATAATAGCTTAGTAGCAATTGCTATGATGGCAGAAAGCATTTTAAAATAAATATAATAATATTAATGAATTTTAAAAATAAAATTCATAAGTTTTTGATTAATAAATAAAAAGTTTTCAGCGGAATTCGAACCTGGGTCTTTTGAAAACAACATGTAATCGTTAGTTAAACCTAAATAAATTCACAGCTGATCAGCTGACCAGCTGATCAGCAGCTTGTGACGACACAAAACAATACAATCGCAATTCTTTCAATATGTATACACACTTGGATGTGTATACACAAATACAAACATCTGTGTATATACATACATACATATATGCATGCATAGAAAAACTACTTGCCAAGCAAGCAGCGTGGCAAATCGGAGAAGTTGTTTTAGTTTTTGCTTAAATGCACAATTCATATGCGTATGTTTATAAATTATTATCAAATGGCAGCAAGCATTTTATAATAAATATACAAATATAAAAAAAAATTAAAAAACACGTAAGAAGGCTCTAGTCGAGACTGCTCGACTACGAAATCCCCTGAACCCTGCAAAAAAGTGATACTCTTCTTCTTTACGCACTTATGAGCGCGCGCTCTGCTAACCGCGCAGTTCTTCTTCGTCTTGGGGGTGGGTTGGGCTGAACTTTGGACGCTTATAACTCCATTCCTAAATGGACGATCTTCATGAAATTTCAGAGTAGATTAAGAGTATCTAAATCTATCTATGTGCCAAATTGCAAGTCTCTAGTATTTGAAATGCGTTTTTTCCAAATTGGTGGCGAAGGGGGCGTATCCATAATATCTATCTAAATATTTAAAGCTAAAGTCTCTAGCTAAAACAGTGTAGAAGTTATACCCAAAAAACCTAAAAAATGTAAACGAATTTTCGATTTTTATCGACAGTTTGGAAATGGGACGAGTTATCGAAAAAACAAAAGAAACTCGTATTGCGTAGCTAACATACGAGTGTTCATGTGAAATTTCAGCTCTCTAGCTTTTGTAGTTTCCGAAATCTCGACGTTCATACGGACGGACGGACGGACGGACGGACTGACGGGCGGACAGACGGACAGGGCTCAATCAACTTATTTTTATACTTTGTTCCCAAAGGGAAGAAAGTATATTGGGTTTGTGCAATGTCCGTCTTGCTGTCCGTCCGTCTGTCCGTCTGTCCGTATGAACGCAATATTTTTCGGCGCTATTAGAGCTAGAGACTTGAAATTTTAAACATCTACTCATATATGCTCCCGAATTATAAAGTGTAAAAATTTTCCCGATCCGCCCACTAGGGGCGTGGCAAATCGGAAAACTCTTCCGCCCATAGTTAAGTTATCATACTAGATGATGAGCTAGAGAGTTGCAATTTGGAATGTATACTCGGGGTGACAACTCAAGTTCAAAAAGCTATGGCGGATATATCTACGCCGATACGGCAGAGGCGAACCTAACAACATCCCCAAAGCGACAAACCTGATGTCTGTACAGGCAGGACGAGTTGTTGCGTCGGTGATGGTCGCCGGACGGTCAGTGGCCGGCACCATCGGCACAGGCGCAACAAGGAGCTTCATCGGACGGAACACAATCGAGAAGCTGAAGTTGACGGACACCTCGAGTGGCACCCGGACACGGGTCGCATTGGCCGATGGAACTTCGCGAGAGGTTGACCGGACCGTCGCTGTTGAGATCAAGATGGGAGCACGGGCCGTTACCATTCCCCTCCTAGTCTTACCCACAATGGTGGACGAGTTGATCTTGGGCATGGACTATTTAGGGGCTATCCAGACCACCGTTCACTGCGGAGAGTATTGGGTGGATTCACTTTTAGCTCAAGGCTGTATCGAGCCTTCCAGAAGTCCACACAGTGCACCACTAGTGCTGGTGCGGAAAAAGAACAACCAGTCGCGAATGTACGTGGATTATCGCCAACTAAACGAACGTACCATCCCGGACGCGTATCCTCTTCCGAGAATGACGCACATATTGGAAAGGTTGCGGCACGCGAAGAACATATCGACTTTAGATCTAAAGAACGGCTACTGGCAGATCCCGATGGCCAAGGAGAGTTGGGAATGTACTGCGTTCACGGTACCCGGGCGAGGTCTTTTCCAGTGGAAGGCTTAACCTCTGCCCCGGCCACGTTCCAACGTGCGCTGGATAGTATCATCGGGCCGGAAATGGAACCTCACTCGTTCGCTTACCTGGATGACATTGTGGTGATAGCCGAGACCCTCGAGGAGCATATGCGAGTCTTGAAAGAGGTGTTTCGACGCCTACGAAAGGCCAACCTCAGGCTGAACCCTGATAAGTGCTCGTTCTTCCAAAGGAAGATCACTTACTTGGGTCACATGATCAGTGATCAGGGGATTCACACCGATCCAGGCAAGATAGTTGCGGTGCAGAATTTGAAACCACCCACCACCGTGAAGGAGCTGCGACAGTGCATCGGGCTAGCGTCGTGGTACCGGCGGTTCGTCCCGAACTTCGCCGATATAGTGCAGCCGATGACCGCACTCCTGGGAATGGACTGCCCCACAACAGCAAGCGTTCGAGGAGTTAAAACGCCGATTGGAAGCGACGGAAGCGCCGGTATTGGCATGCCCAGATTTCACCAAGCGATTCACGTTACAGACGGATGCAAGTGACCATGGTCTAGGGGCAGTACTAGCCCAGGAGGAGGAGGGTAAGGAACGAGTGGTGGCGTATGCCAGTCGACGACTGACTAAGCCGGAGAGTAACTACACGACCACCGAAAAGGAATGCTTGGCAATAGTGTGGGCGGTGCGTAAGTTGCGGTGTTACCTCGAAGGATACGAGTTCACCGACGTGACGGACCACCTAGCGCTCAAATGGTTAAACTCCATCGAAAATCCGTGTCCGATAGCACAGCGATACTACTGGCCGGGATATATTCGAGATGTGGTCAAGAACGTGCGTCATTGCTCCACCTGCCAAACTTATAAAGTGAGTCAAAGGCAGACGGCGGGCAAGATGTTAACCCGTCAGGTGGGGGAACCGTTCCATACCATCTGCGCCGACTTCGTGGGACCCCTGCCACGTTCAAAATCGGGACATACGATGCTTCTCGACCACTTCAGCAAATGGGTCGAACTGGTCCCACTGCGAAGAGCGACTTCCGCCACATTGGAGCAAGCATTGCGGGAAAGGATCCTCAGTCGTTTCGGAGCTCCGAGAGTCCTGGTATGCGATAAAGGTACCCAGTTTACCAGCCGGGCGTTTAAGGACTTCACCCAGCAGGTTGGAATGCAGCTGCAACATACGGCGCCTTACAGTCCAAACCAAAACCCAACGGAACGAGCCAACAGGACGGTGAAAACAATGATTGTCCAATATCTAGGCATCCGGCAAGATGAATGGGACGCCTTACTACCAGAGTTCAGCCTAGCCATCAACACGAGCGTATCGGATACAACCGGATTCAGTCCAGCGTTCCTGGTACAGGGCCGAGAACCCATATTACCGGGGGCACTCTACGAGGAAGTCACGCCGGGGACGGGCAAACAGGCATCAACCGCGGAGGAGAGGGCAAGGCATCTTGCAGACCTGAAGGAATACCACGATCCAATCCCAGACGAGGAGGGCCATCGGGGAGAAGGTAGTTGTAATTTTAGTAATAACAAAATATTGTATTAAACTAAGTACAGGGTTTAACTCGCGCCAAAGGGATAGGGGACGGCAGAACCGGACAGAATAAGAACCATAGATAACTAATCTTTCATCACCAACTGCAGCAAAATGGATCAAACAGGAGAACACCCTACCGACCCCCCGCAACCACGACGAAGCCGCCACCGGGACGGAAATCGCTGGGCGGAGTTGCTTTCCCAGGAGGAGGAACACGCCGCCGCAAGATCGCGACAGGCCAAGGAGGCCCGCAGGGCGGCGGGGCACAGAAGATGACGGTTGGCCACCCACATCACGCGACAATGGGTGAGCTACCACCAGCGGCACTACCCAGTCCTATCCGACGAGAGGCAACGGGCCCGGGCGGAAGCCCAGCGGGCGAGAGCCGCACCGTTCGCTCCAGGTAGCGGTATCCAGCTGGCCGGGGAAGAGCGAGGAGATGCATTTCCCGGGTACTGTCGACCGGATGACCCTCGCCTGGAGGGAATATACTACACATTAGCCAGCGGAGCCCCAACCCCGGTGGTGGAGAGGGTATGCCGGGTAGCGGATATCGGGCCGGACCCCCAGATGAGCACCACCAACGAGGAGATCTCCTCACCACCGGAAGATGACCCCACTGAAGAGAGCACCTCTTCCAGTTCCTGCACCCCACCCCCCATCATCGGTATCACCACCGAATACACAATATCCGACGACAGCCGAAGCGGAGAGGCAAACAAGACACCTGAAACTGAAGCTGAGGAAGGAGAAGACTAAGAGGAAAACCCACCTCACCTACCCCAGGCTATCCTTCCAGATGCCGGCAGCCGCTGGGGAGAGGGGGCACATGGCCGACAGCGACGACGCCACGAGACGGAGCAGGCGAGCGAAGACTCACAACCCCACGCACCATCCCCTAAGAGGAGCACCTCGGAGTCAGCAACCTCACAGGTCGAGGATACTGAGGTCGCCGGCCGATCGGACGCTGGGTTTCTCCACCCGAGGCACACCAGCGAAAAATGGCTGCCCCTTGAGGTGGTCACCCACGTGAGAGGGGAGCTGGATACCCCAGCATTGAGGCGGACACGCTACATACGCCACTTCGGCAACCGGCAGTATCGCATCCAGCGTAGCATGGGAGGATTGCCCATGATCCAACGGATAACTCAGGAGATGAGGGCGCCAACCACCCGTGAAGTCTCCCGGTCGTAACAAAGGGGAGGGTGTGAAGACTCACAATTTTGTAGATATTAGTTTGTAGAATAAGTTAGCCGTTAGATAGGGAAAACCCACCATTTTGTAGATATTAGTTTGTAGAATAAGATAGTTATTAATTTTTGAATTATTAGTCTATAAGTTAATAAATAGCACGATAAGCACACAATATCATACATATGTACAGGGTAGCGAGAGATCGGCGAACGGGACAAAAGACAAGACAGATAATTCTAACGGCGATCAAGCGCGGTACAGGATGTATTATTAACCATATAGCAGCGCTCAAAGCTAAGCGGCGGCCAGGATATCAATAGAGGGCAACATTAAGAGAGCATAGCCGCGCTCAAAGCTAAGCGGCGGTCACGATAACACGAGCAGCGCAACATTAAGAGAGCAAAGCCGCGGTCAAAGCTAAGCGGCGGCCACGATGACACGAGCAGCGCAGCATTAGGAGAGCATAGCCGCCCGAACAAGAACACATAGCACGTGCCGAACCGAAAGTTCTCACGCTACATAGCGTAGGCACGCGCTGGCGCTCGGCCGGGCAGAGGCGAGAGCTCATGCGCAGCCAATGCACGCAGCTTAGCGTACAGCCACGCGCAGCAGAACGAAGGAACGGAACAGACTGGTGATTATTAACGAACAGTAGACATGATGAGGTAGCATAGCTAGGGGCGCGAGCTAGGCAGAGAAATACAAGTGAAGTAAAGAATTATACAAGTGAAATAATAAAGAGTTTTAGAAGTGAAATAAAGAAGAGTTTTACTGTGAAATAAAGAAAGGTTAGACTGTGTCTCATCGGTAATACGCAGTGATACTCTGCATTCGACATCGCGCGGTATACCCAGTTGTGGAGTCTGGGCAGAGCCCGGTAGCTATCCAGGTCACGGTATCGACATTACCCGGCCACCTCCGGGCACCTATATTTATTTGATTGGGGCTTCGCCCGAACTCATAACCCGTCGGTGAAACGCATTGTTACCCAAGATACTACGCCAAGCGGTATACGCAGGTGTTGGATCTGGGCAGTGCCTCGTATTTACCCGGGTCGAGCCACCTCCGGCCCTGCAAACTCTACCCCATTTTCGTACGGGAAATTCTGCGCCTAGAAACGCCTCTCATTCCGTAGTCTCGAATTTTACAAATTATCTTTTGAAAGGACCTGGCGAGACCGAGATTTATACCCCGGCCAATAGAGATTCTTTACAATATCTTCGGAAATCGACGCGTTCATACATACGGACGGACTGACGGAAATACGGACATGGCTACATCAAATTTTCTCGTCACCCTGATAGATATATATGTTTTATGGGGTCTGCCACGCTTCCTTCTGCCTGTTACATACATTTAACAAAACCATTATACCCTGATTTCCCATTTTTAATGGGCTCAGGGTATACAAATTTTGCAAACAAAAGCGACACTATCTTCCTTATATTCATTACATTCTTCTCCTTTGGTCCACTGTTCACTATTCACATAGTCAATGTTCTTTTATTTATTTTATTTTTATTTTCTACTAAGCATGCATTTCCACTTGGGCAGCCTCGCGGGTTTTTATGCCGGTAATATGCCACGCTCCTCTTATCCCGAGTTTCTGCTCGGGCGCCATTTGTAAGGTTAGTTTTTCTATAGCTGGAGTATCCCTCAGTCTACTCCAGGAGGCTGTAGTTAAGAGGAAGGGGTAGAAATGCGCTTACTGAGGTTGTGGGCGCGGCAGAGTTGCTGGCCGAGGGACGCCCACGCGTTGCCGCCAAGGCCTCTCCCAAGGCACAGTAACTTTTGGCACTGCCAGGGATTTCGTCCCCTGGGAACGCGCTTTCGCCACGTTCTAAACTGCCGAGTTTGGTTAAAGGGGAGTGGAGGGTGTGGGATTTGAGGCAGGTTACGCCTCGCCGCTTCTACTTTAATATTGGAACAAGTCAACTCAAATTTAAGGAAGCTTACGGCATGCACGACTAGAGAAATGAAAACTCACGTTTTTTATACCCTGAGTCCATTGAAAATGGGAAATCAGGATATAATGGTTTTGTTAAAAGTAAGTATGTAACAGGCAGAACGAGGCGTGGCAGACCCCATAAAGTATATATATTCTTGATCAGGGTGACGAGAAAAGTTGATATAGCTATGTCCGTCTGTCCGTCCGTCCGTATGTATGAACGCGTCGATTTCCGAAGATACAAAAGCTAGAGAGTTCATTCTTTTTGTGTTAGGTCCGTATATTGGACGCGCAGTACGAGTTTGTTTCAGAAATTCGATAACTTGTATATTTGCAAAGTTATCGAGAAACGAATTTATCGGGAACCAGTTATAAAATTCTAGCTAATTCATCTATAGAGTTAGAGTGAGCATACATAGAACAGCGTGTGTGTGTGCTCGTGTTTTTGCATGTATAGTTACTTATGCGTGCAGAAACGAATCGAATAATTCTTGGAATACTATTCGTTCGAAGAAGGGCTCAGGGGATTTCGTAGTCGAGCAGTGTCGACTACAGCTTTCTTACTTGTTGTTTATAGAATACGAATAAAATAAAATATGTGTATAAACACATCAAAAATGAATTTGTTGTTAAATTGGTTACTAATTCGAGGTGCACAGCCTTCGAGGTAAAACAAACAAATACGGCAATATAAATTTTAACTGGCGATTTGCCACGAATTCCTAATGAAACCAGTATTGGACCACAAAAGTCCACTCCGCTGATCTCAAATGGTATATTTCCATGTAAGCGGTCAGCAGGAAGATTACCCATTATTTGGGATAGAAGTTTCGGCTTATAGCGAAAGCAATGTACGCACTTTCGAACTACTGCACTGCAAGCTTCTCGAGCATTGACCAGGCAGATCTGCTGACGAAGCAGACCCATTAATACCAGTGGATTGGCGTGGCAATGAGAGCGATGCAAGTGCTCCAAATAATGCGTTACGAATCTACATTTTTTTTGGAAGTAATAGGGGGAACTTAGCATTATGTGCTTGTGGTGCCTTCAATAATCGACCTCCTACTCGTAGCAACCTCAACACTCCCCTCCATGCTGATTTGGTTGCAAAAACGGTGTCAGTTTTTGCAATGCCGGTTGCAAAACGATTGATTTCTTTAGCTTCTTTATTTCATCGATGAATTCAATGTGTTGAATTACGGATATGACTGCAAGAAAAGCAAAACTTAACTCAAAAGCTGTAGGAATCAGTGAAGTATGACTTTCTTTTTTTCCATTGATAAAGAGGAACATACATATATGCAACTATGCGGATTAACATCATATTCTAAGAAGAAGTTGCTTCGATAAGCTGTACGATGGAATTTGGTACCTCATCGACCGCGATCAGATTGATTGCAGTTCTACGCTTCTCTAACAGCTCTAATTCTTTCGATAACGAGAGTTGTGAATTGGGTGGCCACAATGTATCAGAAGGCTTTAAAAATCCTGGTCCGCAAAATCACAAAGATGTTTTAAGCTCCTCAACGGAACATCCCCGAGACACAATGTCTGCTGGGTTGTCCTTCGTCGGTACATGACGCCAAGATACATTAGTAGTAAATTCTTGGATGGTTGCCACGCGATTAGCAACGAACGTATTCAAGCTAAATGAATGCGTTCGCAGCCAATGAAGCACCACCTCCGAGTCTGACCAAAATGTGACTTGATTAATAGGAAAATCAAGTAGTTTCTTTACCGCATCCCACAATGTCGCTAACAATTCTGCAGCACACAACTCCAGCCGCGGAACAGATTTTGTTTTCAAAGGCGCTACCTTTGATTTGGCGATTAACAGCCTGGTAGTGACAACAACCGTAAGCTCTCGTTGAGGCGTCGTCAAATCCATGGATTTGACATCCTTTCTACTTGAGTGTGCCAACGTGACGAGGTATATACAACGAGTCTAAATTTGAGAAACAGCTAGTTATTGCCTCAAATTCTTGTCTCATTTGGACAGGTAATTGGTCATCCCACCCAAGTTTATGCAACCACATTTCTTGTAGAAGCACCTTCGCACGAATTACGATCGGACTTAACAAACCTAAGGGGTCGTATAATCAAACGACAGAACGGACCGTTTGGTTGGTTGTACCTCTGTTAAGCAGTTCATGGAGTATCTTAAAATGTCATCCATAGGACTCCAAATCAATCCTAAGGTTTTTGTATCCTCTTGATGACCAATGATAATATCATTTCTTGCTGGTTGTGCTGCGAGTTGCTTACTGTTGGACGAAATCCAAATGCTTGAAGAACTATTATCAAGTCTCGATGCAACAAACATAATTCCTCAATGCCATCTGCTCCTGTTAACAAGTCATCGACATAAAAATCAACATAACGATCTTGCAGCCGCTGGATGAGTGGAAGCATGCAAGTCGCTTAGATGTTTTAAACATCGAATTGCCAAGAATGGAGCAGTCGCTGTCCCATACGTTACTGTATTCAAACGAAAGATTTGTAACGGATAAGTAGGCGATTCCCTCCACACAACAAGTTGAAAGTTGCGGTGGTACTCGTCAAGTTCAATTTTACGATAAATTTTAGCGATATCTGCTGTGGCAGCCCAAGGACTAAATCGAAATCGTAGCGGCTGGATGGTCGGACCCACCATGAGTAGATCATTCAGCGACAATGTAGATGAGGACTTGCATCAAACACTACTCGTAGTTTTGTGGATGCGCTATGCGGTCTTAGCACTCATTGATAAGGGATGAAATAATGCGGCTCTCTCGGAATTTGATTGTCGGTTGGGCTCATATGACCTAAAGCCAAGTACTCTTTTATGAAGTCAGTATACATTGGCCGAATGTCATCTTATTTGCTCATTCTTCTTTCCAGAAAACGTCGCCTGGCTGTGTCATAAGACATACCAAGACTGTGTGAGCTTGATTTGAATGGCAATGACACTCTGAACCGACCTGAGGTGGTTTGGCAAATAGTCAAAATAGTTCTTGTTAGTCATGGGGTATACAAATTCGACGTAATTGTATTTTGTTTTTCTTCCAACTGCCAGAATTTACGAGCTATCGAGTCTATCTATATGTCGTCGTTTACGACACTAACGAAAGTCGACGAACTATTAGCTTCATTAGCTGCTCGGCAGCGACCAGACACAATCCAACCAAATGCAGTCAATTGCAATGTTGGAGTGTTATCAGGCCCCTTTAATTTGCCCTCTCTTACTATATTAAACAAGTAAGAACGTTGCAGTTAGGCGCAACTAACAGCGATATACTTTGTTCCCATAGGTGCATCTTATTTATTTAATAAACATTTAATTAACGAAATATTTCGGCAATTAGAAAACGTACATGGCAAGCAACAAACGTTTTTCCTACACATACATACAGATTTACACATGTACACACTATACGAGTATTTTCTGGTGGTAAGCGCTATGCAAGCTATACCTAGGTGCGTGGGTTCGAATGCCGCAGAAAAATTTTTTTCAAAAATTATTATTTTTTAATTTTTTTATATATGTATATTTATTATAAAATGGTTGCTGCCAATTGATAATAATTTATAAACATACGCATATGAATTGTGCATTTAAGCAAAAACTAAAACTGCTTTATGCTTTCCGAGTTGCCACGCTGTGTGGCAAGCGGTTTCCATGCATGCATATATGTATGTATGTGTACACAGATGTTTGTACGTGTATACACATCCAAGTGTGTATACATATTGTATACATATTTTGTTTTTTCACAAGCTGCTGATCAGCTGACCAGCTGATCAGCTGTGAATTTATTTAGGTTTAGCTAACGATTACATGTTGTTTTCAAAAGACCTAGGTTCGAATCCCGCTGGAAACTTTTTATTTATTAATCGAAAACTTATAAATTTTATTTGTTAAATTCATTAATATTATTATATTTATGTTAAAATGCTTTTTGCCATCTTAGCAATTGCTACTAAGCTATCATATGCATGAATTATGCAGTTACCCACAACAAACTTCTTTGCCGATTTGCCACGCCCCCAATGGGCGTAGACGCATAATTTTTTGCCAGTTCTTAGAAAGAGCCGGGGCTAACATACCTGCAAAATTTGGTTGCTTACATTCCAAAAATGCGAAAATTACAGGGTATTTTTCGATATGCCACGCCCCCAAAGAGGCTGAAAAATTATTTTTGGGTCATCGATAGAGGAGGACATTAGTAACTGAACCATCCAAATTTCAAGCTTCTAGCTCTAAAACTATAAGAGATATAAACTTTAGCGGTTTGCCACGCCCCCTGTAGGCGTAGATATATCTACCATAGCTTATTGGTGTAAATGCAAAATTTCAAGTCTCTAGTGTCAATCTTCTTAGAATCATAACATTAACTCACATGCAAAATTTCAGCGTTCTAGCTTTAACGGCGTAGAAGATACGTTTTTCCCGATTTGCCACGCTCCCAATGGGCGTAGATATATCCGTCATAGCTTTTTGAACTTGGGTTGTCACCCCGAGTATACATTTCAAATTGCAACTCTCTAGCTCATCATCTAGTATGATAACTTAACTATGGGCAGAAGAGTTTTCCGATTTGCCACGCCCCTAGTGGGCGGATCGGGGAAAATTTTTACACTTTATAATTCGGGAGCATATATGAGTATATGTTTAAAAGTCAAGTCTCTAGCTCTAATAGCGCCGATAAATATTGCGTTCATACGGACAGACGGACGGACAGCAAGACGGACATTGCACAAACCCAATATACTTTCTTCCCTTTGGGAACAAAGTATAAAAATATACTATAGCTCTTTGCAAATGCAAAACGTTTTTGACGTGGGATTGCTGCGAACGACGAATACGAATGGACGAAGTGATCATTCTTTTTACAAAACACGTATGTAGGGTCTTGTGGCTGACTTGACAGAGCGACAGCTAGCGAAGTTTTCCCAATTCTTTTCCTATTGTCCTGAGCTGCCTTACGACTTGAACCAGAAGATTCTTCAGCATTTAAGTGTTGATATCGTCTGTTTAAGGCAGCTTCACATCTTGCCACAGTGGAAGTTTGTTGTAGTCAAGATTCTCTTCCCACCTAGAACGCGGGCTAGCGTCTGCTTTCATCATTACCAAATGTATGAGCATTCGAAATCTGTTTATCAGATCCTAGCGATAATAACGATTCGTAAATAGCACGTACTGAATCCACCAGCATGCGCAAAGATGATGCTGATGGTTCAGACATGCGTGGGGGGTCAAACAATTTAGTGATGCTGTTAAAAAATATGAGACACTGATTGTCGTACACATTTTTTAAGGCAGCTAACGCTTTCGGATAGTTAGCATCTGTCACCTGATACGCCTTGACAGTGCCTAACGCTTCATTTTCCAAACAGGACAACAAGTGATTGAACTTTACTATATTCGATAACCCTGGCTCGTTATCTACTAAACTTTCAAACAGACCAATGAAATTTTTATATTCCGAATATTCGCCACTAAACTTTGGCAATTTTATATTCGGTAGATTTCTAGAGTGCCAATCATTGTAGAGTTGACGGGACTCTCAATTTTAGGTTGGCTATCACTATCTTGCTTCATTAGAAGTGCCTTAGTTGACACTCATAATTCCTCTAACGTGGACCGAGACACTAAGTCAGCATTAATGTCGTCCAACTCTTGTTGTGTCTTAAAGGCCTTTTTTATATAGCGGTTCAGTATCTCAATTCCACATTAAATTTCGAATGGCTCTACTGGAATCTTTTAATGATTTGTTTATGCGGGTTATGTCATTTGTGACGTTCTTATAGACGGTCAAGAGAGCATCGACACGCTCTAATGATGACTCGTCCATAGACCGATTCTTTCCTCTCTTGCCAGTCATAATGCTATAAGTGAAGCTCAGTTGAAACGAAATTCAATAAAAACAAAAGAAAAGCTCACTTATGTATGACAACAAGCGAAGAACAAATCCAAGAAGTTAAAAAATGCGCGCGATCGTAATAAATATCAATATATTACGCTGGCAGTGTTTAACTATACTTGAGTGACTGTAACAGACAGTTGTTAGCGATATAGCGAAGACAACAACCAGAATGTCTATGTGACTATTACTTTGAGTGATCTATACTGACTGTGTAGAGCGATTGAGTGCAATACATGCACACTTTCTACTGCGCAAAGTGAGAGCGTGAGTACTAACGAGCGAAATTGCTAAGCGAACGATTAAGCAATTGAGTGCAACGCATGCACACTTGCTACTGCGCAAAGTGAGAGCGTTAGTACCAACGAGCGAAATTGCTAAGCGAACGATAAAGCAATTGAGTGCAACGCATGCACACTTGCTACTGCGCAAAGTGAGAGCGTGAGTACCAACGAGCGAGCGAAAGCGAACGATTAAGCGATTGAGTGCAATGCATTCCCACTTACACATGCACAAGCGAGAGCGCGCCGGTATGTGCAAGTGTAAACGCAACAATAGTGCAAGCTAGAATGCAAGATATTAGTGCAAAGCGAAATGCGAGACGAAAAATGAGCAAGAATTGCAACACGCTAAAGGCGCCAAAGACAACTTGGATTATGCGAATTACCAGAGATTGAACAGGGCAAAGATCAATTATAATATGCACCTTATTTTATTTATTTTTAATTTTTAAATAAATTCAACATAATTCATATAGGCATAGATAAGTTTATACATACAATAATATTCTGTATGTCTCAAGTAATGCATTTATTTATTTGCTCTTGCATTACTTGGTGATTTACATGCACTATGTTTATCTGGTACTTCCCTGATTATTGATATAATCCATAAAATCATTCCAATCCTGAAGAGTCCGCCCGGGGGCGCAAAAAATGTCCTATTATAAGGGGTCTGCCTGTTCCGTCAATTGGTCCAGGATAAAATGCAACTTGCGGCCTCTTCAGAATAATTAATCTTTAGCCACCAGTGTTTCAATTCATACTGATTTATTGTCTAACAGCAAGCGCAGCTTGCACATTAGAGAGCGCATCCAAGTGCGAGCAGAGGGAGAGCGGAACTCCTATGCTCGCTCTTACAGCAATCTCAATTGCTCTGCACACTGGTTACAATCTTATTTATTACAATTCAATATTATATCTATACAGTATCCAAAATACAAAAAGGCATGTCCTCAAATGTCTTAACATGATTTATTCTTGTAAGCGTAGAGTTAGGCGCTCCAGATACTGATGGGTGTGATGCGGGTGGTGTGGTGTGTTCCGTGTAGGTTGTAGTGCGATCGGTTGATGAGGTTGATGAAAAAAGGCACGAGGTTGATATTTCACAGTTATATATATTCACAATTTTATTTAGATATATATGAAATATGATATGTACATCAGTGGCGTGTAAAAAGAATGTAGCTAAGAAGAGTGAAAATTGAGAAGTGCCGGAAACACTTGGAAGTTGGCTGCGCGTGCCCACCGCTCAAAAGGCTCTGTTATTAACAGGACCCTGTTGATAACAGATGTGGTGTGGAGGAGGAGGAGCAAAAACGTTAATGTCAGATTTGACATTAACATACTCCCCCCCCTTGCAATGATTGCAATGACGTCCTGGTGTCCTCAGTCGCGCAAGAGCCCGACAGAATCCACCCGAGTTCGGTGTTCTGGGCCAATGGGAGGCCGCCTATGCTGGGAACGAAACCCGGAAGCAGGATGTGCGAATACACATCCGCCCCCAGCACTATGAGCACCGAACTGGGAGAATCCCAGCGAGCGTCGGCCAGTGTGATCCCGGGGAACGGGGATCTGCGCTCAACGGCACGGACGGGTGTCCGGCAATTTAGTTGGGCATCCAATTGCAGGATCAAATCCAGTCTGAAGTCCGATGTCTTAGAAGCGACGAGAGCCGTGCAGACCTGTCCCGGACCAACGCTAGTGACGGACAGACCGAAGGTCCGTGCCAGTTCAGCGTTGATCCGGCTAGTGGGACTGCACGGGTCGATCAAGACTCGGACATCAAACTGCTTTGATGGAGTGTGCAGTGCGATAATGGCGGTGGGCAGGATGCTGACGTCCTTATACTGCATCAAGGTCGACAGAGTGGGAGTGCCGGATGCCGGAGAGCTTGAGGCGCGTTGGCGTGCCCGGCGACGGGTCCTCTTCGTCCCTGGGAGATGAAGCAGCGTGTGGTGGTCTTCCCCACACGTCTTACATCCCTGTCGGCTGCGACAAGTTGGCCCGGAGTGCTGGTGCGCCAAGCACTTTGGGCAGTACTTATTAATAAGTGCTGCCCGCAGACGCTTCTCTACCGGGAGTCCCAGGAAACGCTGGAATTTGCGCAGCGCGTGGACTCCTCGGCAGACGCGGCACCGGAAGGCTTGCACAGCAGCGGGTGCTACTTGCTGAGATGAAGGCGCCATAGCTGGAATAGATGAAAGATGGTGTAGATGAGAGTAGAGTTGGAGGATGAAAAAACGTACACCTAGTTGGACATCACAGACATGGCCTCGTCCGTTGGTAGCAGAACCAGCTTATGGACGGGCCTACGAATGACACCTCGAGAGGTGAGGACGTCCACCACTCGAACCATGCCGTCCTTTCCAGGATAGGCACGGTTGACTCGGGCGAGTCGCCATTCGTTGATGGCGACGTTGTCATCCTTGATTATGACCATATCGCCGATATTCAAATCGCGACGAGGGGTGTGCCATTTGTTCCGTTTGTGCATTTGTTCCTTAAGGTACTCTTCCTTCCATCGGAAGCAAAATTGCTGATGGAGAGCCTTAAGTCGTTGCCAGCGGTTTATGATAGACATCGCGTTCTCCTGGATCTTTGGTTCTACAACGGAGAGTAGAGGCCCACCGACCAGAAAGTGCCCTGGCGTAAGAGCGAGAAGGTCGGTAGAGTCTTCTGACATTGGCGTGATCGGCCTGGAGTTGAGGCACGCTTCAATTCTGGCCAAAAGAGTCGAGAGCTCCTCGAAAGTGTATTTCGTTGAGGAGGTCGATTTGTAGAAAAGAGCCTTGAAGCTTTTCACTCCCGCCTCCCACAGCCCGCCCATGTGGGGGGCGCTTGGGGGGTTGAAGTGCCAAGAAAGGTGCTGAAGGCTGTGTTTGGCGAGCACTGCGGATTTGAGGGAACTTAGAAGGTCTTTCGACAAGATCTTCGCGGCTCCGACGAACGTCTTGCCATTGTCCGAGTACAGACGTTGAGGACATCCTCGCCGTGACACCAAGCGAGAGAATGCCGCTGAAGCAGACGAACACGCAGACATACCCTTTTGTGATGAGACAGGCGCGCCCTGTGTAATTCTTTACATCAAAGGGGCCTGCAAAGTCAACACCAACGAATGTGAAGGGTCTCGAGAAAGTCGTCCTCTCGGTTGGCAGATCGCCCATCATCTGCGCTTGGAGGCGCTTGCGATGCACTATGCATGATTTGCACGAATTTACTGTAGCCTTGATCAGGACTCGGAGCTTAGGAATCCAAAACTGAGCGCGCAAGAGTCTCATCATCAATTGATTCCCGCCATGCAGGGTTATGTGATGAGTGAACCGGACTAATAGTCTAGTGAATGCGCTCGTGTATGGGATAATGATCGGATGCCGCTCATCGTAGCTCAAGGACGCAGAAGCTTTGATGCGTCCGCATGCCCTCATGACTCCGTTATCATCAAGGAACGGATTGAGGTTGCGAACCGGACTTGAGGTGGGAAGATGCCGCTTCGCGCGCAAGCAGCTCATTTCCTTTGCGTAGGTATGCTCTTGGCACAAGGCGATGCACCGACCTTTGGCGATACTTATTTCTTCGGCCGTGAGGTCGTGCGAAAGGGGATGAGCGGATCTTCGGCATCGGTTGGCAAAACGCAACATCCAGGCCATGACGCGAAGAGCTCGGTTTAGCTCTGAAAATCGGCTTACGAGCTCGGGATAGGAAGCTTGGCTCGCAAGATGACATTTGGGAGGTTTTTGCTCTAAAGTAGTCTCTGGAGTGGGCGTTGCTGGGAATGGCCATTGATTCTGAGGGCGAAGAAGCCAATCTGGGCCATGGAACCATAATGTGTTCGCAATGAGTTCTTGTGGAGTGCTCCCCCTGCTTGCCAGGTCTGCTGGATTGCATTCGGACCGTACATGTCCCCAATCACCGATGTTCGATATCTCGGAGATCTTGTTGACTCGGTTGGCTACGAAGGTTGTCCACTTGCAGGGTGGCTTGCTAAGCCATGCCAGGACAATGGTGGAATCAGTCCAATAAAAGGCTTGGAAATTGGACGCGGGAGCTGCTGAGAGCACTGTCGAGAACAGCTCAGCCAGAAGAACGGCTCCACATAGCTCTAATCGGGGTATTGTGAGCGTCTTGACTGGGGCCACACGTGTCTTGGCAGCAATCAAGTTAGAGAAACATTGACTGCCAATTTCGATTCGGAGGTAAATCGCGGCACCGTAGGCACGCTCGGAGGCGTCGCAGAAGCCATGGTATTGCACATTGACTCCCGGAGCGAAGTGCACCCATCGAGGGATACGTATGTCTTGAAGGGTCGGATAATCCTTCAGAAACTCTAGCCAATGTTGGAGGAGATTGACCGGTAGAGGCTGATCCCAGTCTAATCCTTGCAGCCAGATTTCCTGCATAAAGATTTTAGCACGGACGACAAAGGGGGCCAGCCAACCGGCTGGATCGAATAATTTCGAAATTTGCGAGAGGACCTTTCTCTTGGTATAGAGTTCGTCGGCTGGAAATTCGGATGGGACAAAGAAGAATTCGTCAGACCGAGCCTGCCAGCGGATACCCAAAGTCTTGGCTGTGCTGGAGTCATCAAACTCTAGAAAGTCTTCGCGCAGCCTGTGAGTCTTGGGAATCGCCGTTAGACACCTTTGGGAGTTGGATGTCCATTTTCTTAATGGGAACCCCGCACCATGCAGAGCTTCTTGAAGCTCTGCGATAGTCGCAACAGCCTTTGCTACGGAGTGTGACCCTGCGAGAACGTCGTCGACATACATACATTCCGATATGACATGGCTTGCCAGTGGCAAGCGGGGTCGTACATCGATGGCCAGCTGTTTAAGCACCCTAAGTGCTAGAAACGGAGCACAGTTAACCCCGAAGGTAACAGTATTTAGCTCGAAATCACCGATGTCGCCATTTGTCTTGCGGAATAAGAGTCGCTGGAATGATGTGTGCTTGGGATCGACACGAATTTGGCGATACATCTTTTGAATATCGGCATTGAACACGTATCGATAGTATCGCCATTGCAAAATTTGGATCGTAAGATCGGACTGGAGGATTGGGCCTGCATGAAGAGTATCATTCAGGCTCTTCCCATTGGACGAGGGGCATGATGCGTTGAACACCACTCTCACCTTGGTGGTGGTGCTCTCGGGCTTGAAAACTGCGTGATGCGGCAAGTAAAAATTGCCTAGGGCAGGATTGTCACGGGTGGGGACAGGCTTCATATGACCTAAGTCAAGATATTCCTGCAAAATAGCATCGTATTCAGCCTTGAGTGTTGGATTCTTGGTAAGCCTATTCTCATTTTTTAGGAATTGCCCCAGCGCGATAGACCGCGAATGGCCCAAGTCAATATGGTCGGGATCCTTAAAAGGAAGAGTCAGGACATATGAGCCAGAACTGTCCCTCTTGGTCGTTCGGACGAAGTTGTCCTCACAAGCGGAGTCTGGTCCTCGGGCCACCTTAGGAAGATTCTCCACCTCCCAGAATTTGGAGAGGAGATGATCGAGCTGCTCTTCCTCGGAAAAGGTGACTCGGGTCGTGAATGCCGAGATGTTTTTTCGCAAATTCTGCGTGACTGGACCGGTCAGGATCCAGCCGAAGATTGTCTCTTGACCCATCAAAGAGCCGCAAAGACTAGGACGGAAACCTCCCTTGACAACCGATGGAAGGATGTCTGCTCCTAGAAGGACATCGATTTGGCCGCTCTTAAAAAATAAAGGATCGGCCAACGGAAGATCAGGAAGCCCATCTAAAAGGTGTTGCGAGAGGGGATAAGATGGCAGATTGCCACACAATTGAGGGAGGACGAGAGCCGATGCGTCGATCCGGAGCGTCGGTTCCAGCAGAGAGCCAATATGGAAATTGCACCGCTTCCGCGACTGGGTCGTTACCGACTCTCCTAAGCCCGACACCTGAGTCTGCGTTGCTTGAAAAGGAAGCTTCATCAAGCGAAATAACCTTTCAGAAATGAAAGTCGCTTCGGACCCCGAATCAATTAGAGCTCGGGCGGGGAAGGTGGTTCCTCGGTGACTCACGTCGATTACGGCCGTACCGAGTAACACCCCTTGGTGACTAGTCGTGCAATACGATTGCACAACGGGGTCCCGCGCGGACGTTTGAGTCTTTGCAGAGGCGCTAGGCTGAGTATTGTTCCCGGTGCGGCCTTCCCGATGGAGGAGTGTGTTGTGCCGAGCCTTGCACTTGGAACAATTGTAGATGCTAGCGCAATCTCGCAATTGATGGCCGTGTGCGAAACAATTCAGACAAAGCTGCTTACGTTTTACGTAAGTGTCTCTAGCCCCGACGGACATTTGCAAGAACTTCGGACACAGACGAATGGGATGGTTCTCTTTTGCGCACAAATCACACTTCTTGGTTTTTGGGCGTATTTGAGTCTCAAAGGAGTTGACTCTTTTTGAGACAGCGGTGGTGCATTTGGAGTCGTTGAATGAAACTTTTGGGGCTGATCTGTCGCCTTCCATCGCCTCGAGCGCGCGTGCGCGTTCAGTGAGGAAGTGGCAGGTTTCAGCCCAGGACGGGATCTCGGACTTGTTGGTTAGCGAGTGCTCCCAAAGTGACCGTGTGTGATCCGGCAATTTTGATGTACACTGGAAAACGAGTATGCAGTCCCAATTCTCCGTGGAGATTTGAGCATGCTCGATGGCAGTGATACATCTTTGGATGGTGTCAATTAGTTCTCTAAGAGCCGAGCCCGACTCTTTGTTGACCTTAGACACATTGAGTAGAATTTTAAGCTGGCTGTTGACTAACTGCCGCTTGTTTTCGTACCGCGCACACAGGGAGCCCCAGGCTGATGCAAAGCCGTCGTTCGTGAGAGGACACTCCGCGACTACCTTATTTGCATCACCTGTTGTCTTCGAAAGCAAATGGAACAATTTCTCTACCGGGGTTAAACGCGAATTGTTTATATAGACGGCTGTGAAGACGTCTCTGAACGTAGGCCAGCGCAAATAATCACCGTGAAACACTTCCGTGTCTACGGCCGGAAGGCGACAGCTTCCAGAAGAGGTATTGGGTGTGAACGTAGGAGCTGGCGGGGCACACGACGCGGAAAGGGCGTCGATCTGAGTACCTAATCTGGCTATGCATCGCTCGTAGACAGTGTAGCAATGGTCGCACTTAGCTTCCATGGACTCCACCTCGCTGCTGCCAGCCCCTTGACTTAAAGCTTTGGAACATGCTTTGTACTGGCTTTCTGCGTCTTCCCATAAGGCTCTAACCCGATCCTTGCGGACCTCAAGGGTGCGGATCTGGCCGCCTCGGTTGAACTAGAGTCCTCAAGTGTGTCAAGACGGGCCTCAAATTTGATAAGCCGATCAGCGGCGGAAATAAAATCAGAGAGAGACATGTTTGACACGCTTGCAGGCTTCGGACTGGATCTGGTCACGATCGGACTGCGCTTGAACGCGGTGGAGGGTTGCGATCTCCCCAAGGGAACAGGAGAAGCTGAAGTGCTGCGTTTAACTAAACGCGAGGAGGATACACTCAATTGTGTACGACGTGACCGATCGGACATGGATATTGACTAGCAGGTGGCTGCCAGCGGGTTTTCAGACAGAGAGGGTTTCCTATTGCCTAGAGCCCAGTGCAAGAGCCTACAGTCGGAACAATTAATTTGATCAGAATAGATCAACTGACTATAATTGAGAGGAATAATTTATTAATTCGAAATAGATAAAGACGAGGGTAAATTAATTTAATCAGAGTAGATTAAATTATCAGAAGAAATTATTATAATTAATCTAATCAGAATAGATTAAAGAATTATAAGAACGAGGAATAATTTATTTATTCGAAGTAAATAAAATCGCGAGTAAATTAATTTAATAAGAGTAGATTAAATTAGAAGAAGAAATTATAATTAATTTAATCAGAGTAGACTAAATAATTATAAGAACGAGGAATAATTTATTTATTCGAAATAAATAAAGACGAGGGTAAATTAATTTAATCAGAGTAGATTAAATTAGAAGAAGAAATTATAATTAATTTAATCAGAGTAGACTAAATAATTATAAGAACGAGGAATAATTTATTTATTCGAAGTAAATAAAATCGCGAGTAAATTAATTTAATCAGAGTAGATTAAATTAGAAGAAGAAATTATAATTAATTTAATCAGAGTAGACTAAATAATTATAAGAACGAGGAATAATTTATTTATTCGAATTAAATAAAATCGCTATGTTCTCAGCTACTTGCCGTGCGATAGTTCAGCACTGCGATCACTAATATTCAGATCACGATATTTGTGAGTTTCGATATGTTGCAAATATCGGCACAAAAGAAGTGGCGGCTGGCGATTGCCTTGTTTGATTCCAAGTGCCAGCACTAGTTACGAATGGAAATTTTACTATGCGTAAGATAAATAAGTCGAAATGTGTATTTATTATGTCATGTGAAGTGTATATTATTACAGCAAAATAAAGAAATAAATGTGCGAAAAAATAAAAAGAATGCTTGTGTTTTATTTATTTAATGTCGTGGGTGGGTACATATAGAGAGGTGTGCGAGAGTTATTGAGAGTCAGCTGTTGATCGCCAGCCACTCCAATAGCATATATATGTATGTTAATTAAGTGTTTCTTGTTATTATAAGAATATAATGCAATGATCGGAAGAAACGGCGGCTGTTGCCGACGCAGGACCGATAAATGATTGCAATTGTTTATATGTTTGTAGGCTGTGTGTACGTAGTTTATGTATGTAGTTTGCGCAAGTGTAACAGCTGATGATTCGACAGCACTTTCACTTGTTCTTTGGAAGCAGACAAATGTACATACATACGTAAACACGAAAAATAAAAATAACAATATATGTAAATGTTGAAATTAAATAAAATAAATGTGAATAGTAAAACAAGTAATAATTTTATTTTGTTTGCCTTTTATTCATTAATTCATATTTTTTTTTGATTATTTATGAGGAGGCTGTAATAAATATGTATATCACTGTAATAAATATGTATATGAAGAGTATATATATGCACGTTAAATATATATATATTGTAACGAACCTTCGGTTATGCCCGAGTCTAAGCCGGGCCAGTTTCAGCCGACTGTGAGTTCGTTTCAACAAATTTATTTGTTGAAGCCCTTGCGATATTGAATAATAACACTTTGTGAATTTAGTTTGTACTTGGTATATTCTCGTTATAATACTTATTATTATTTTGACGATACAACACAGTCGTATAGTCGTCGTGCGTTATGTGTGTTCACGCACTCCGGCTGGGCAGACAATTATGGCTCAGTAGCACCAGGATTCGCCCAAGCGCTCCAGCTCACGCCAGGATTTGCACTGTACAGGCTACTCCTACTACTGGACTCGCTCTTGGCACACCTAGGTTCTTATGCGCACAATGTCTACCTATTCGCACGGCTGCGTGAACCTACACAAGTTATATCACGAGACTTCTGGCCAGAATACACTTTGCAGCTGCCTTGTATCAACTCGCTAGTTGATGGCCACTACTGCTTCTGTATGTCTGGGTCCTTAAAGGTGTCTGAAGTATCCTCCCAGGATACTTTGGATGCTCCCACGATGTCCTGTCTGCTTCGAGTCCTGGATATCGGTGTCCTGCGTCGATATCGTAGTCCTTCGATGTCTTCACTCGCGTTGACTTTGTCTTTTTCCGTTGCTGCTCCACCTTGCTTTGATCGATGACACGCTGCTCTACAGCGCGTCGATCATTGCTGTTAACGCTCTGTTAACAGCGCCACGCTGCTCATCAGCTGTTTCTCGCTCGCTGCTGGCAACTCTGTGCGTTCTGGTAAGTGAATTAGATGTTTTAATTTTCTCTTACGTATTTTTTTAATGAAAACTCCACTCCTCCAGCCCGAGTTGATGCCTTTATGATGCCCCTGGACCCGATGGACCTGCCGCCGCCTCTGCCCACGCCCGGGCGCTGCTGCAAACACTCCTCTTCGTGATTGCAGCCCCCGGTGGCTGCGGCGCAGGTGCGCAGGTCAGATGGCCAATTCTTTCAATTGGCACACCTCGTCCCTTGGCGCTGGAGGCGTTGTTTTCAACTGTTGATGGGCTCTTGGTGTCCTCCAGGACTCCTGGATGGAATCACGACTTCAGTTTCTCGTGATGCTGTTGGACTTCAGTTAGTATCGGCGTCGTTCGCAAACCGGTCAACGGCGGCGTGACGTTGAGTAATGGCAATGGCAACACTCTCCTCGTCTTCGCATAGCTCCAGCGGAATCGCTGGCCAATGCCCGAGGATTTGCCAGAGCCCCTTTCTCCACCCGTCACGCCAGTTGCCGCGACCGGCCGCGTGGCAGGCGCCCACACTCCCCGTCGTCCAACAGCAGCCACTCACCAGTTTGTGCGTGTTGATTCGCTGTTGCCACTCTCCAGTTTGTGTTGATTTGCCTTTAGAAATTGTGAAGTGGACGTCGTTCGCGACTGGGGCCGGTGCTCGAAGATTTGGCGTCGGTTGTGCGTATCGGAGCAGTCCTCATACGCGCATAGCTCCAGCGGAGTCGCTGGCCAATGCGCGAGGATCGGCCGATAGCTCTTCCGACGCCTCAGACGACCCACCGATGTGTACCCAGCCGCGTGGCACACGTCCACCGTTTCAACTTCCAAAAGCCCATCCAGCCTTCTGCCTGCATGCTCTTATATAGCCCACGCCGCCGCTCTGCCGACGACGCGGGCATCAGCATCTAACGGGATGCATTTCGGCCTGCTCTAGCATACCCTTCCTGGTTGCTGAATTCCAGGCAGGCCGAGCGCTACGGTATCGCCCAGATACCGCTGCAATGCATCCCCTTGCCCCGCATCCTTATCTGCCTCCTAAGACAGGCCCAACATATGCCCTTGCAAGCTCTCTCCTGCCTTGCACTGTTGTTGCCTGTGTCATATGCAGTGTAGATGTTGTTGTTGGCCGTTTTGTATGCTGCTATATTTTGTTGTTGGTTGTTTTGCATGCTGGCGCTCTCTTTTCGCTTTCGCTCGCCTCTCTCGAGCTAACGGCGTTTGCTGTGCGTTCGCTCGCCTCTCGCGAGCTAACGGCTGATCGCTGGGCTCGCTCGTCTCTCGCGAGGCCATTGACCTTTTCTCGTGTTCTTGCGCACGCTTGTCCTTAATCAGCTGTGTGTGTTATTGTTGTGCGCTAGCTCGAAGCATAAATTGTTGCTGTTTATGTTTATGCGTGCGCGTCCAACTCTTGTCAGCTGAGCGTGTTGTTGTTTCGTACGCTTGCTTGTTGTGTGTGTTGTTGTTGTTGCGTACGTAACAGTGCGCGCGCAATTTCAAATTTGTTGTTGCGCGCACTTTGCGAACAGTTTTAACTGTTCGCTTCCACTGCAGTGCGCGCGTTATTTAAAAATTTGTTGTTGCGCGTCACTGTTAACAGTTTTAAATTTCAATTTTTTTCTTTGTTTTCGGTGTTTTCAGGCGTTTTTAGGGGCAATACACATCGCAATGTGTATTCACTCCCTTTTTTTTTTTTTTTTTTTTTTTTTTTTTTGAAATTTTAACTTTACGCAGCTTGCGCTGCCACGCTATGCGACTCACCCGTCTCGCCTCTCCAAGGCTTCAGGTCAGCCACATGCGCGGTCCGGGTCCGTTTTTCGGCGTCTGAGTTGATGCTGCAGATGACCGGCGACACAAATTTGACTACCGTATACGGCCCTCCGTATCGCGGTGCCAGCTTCGCTGCGAATCCGTCCGCGGCATTGGACAAGTGGCGCTCTTTCGCCCACACCTTGTCCCCAATAGCCGGCTTCCATTGCCGCCGCCGCAAGTTGAAATGCCGCGCCTGCTCTTGACTTGGTCTTTCCAACTTTTCCAAGAGCTTCTCGGGCCTGTGGACGGCTGCCTGTCGCCGACTGGACTTGCAGCCCTGGCGCAGCTTTCGAAGCCAGCGACATCCTGTCCCAGCTGGCGTCTCCTTGCTCTTGGCCAAGCGGCCTGCATCCTTTTGGGTCGCCTTTAACGGCGTCTCGCGACCCACTTCCTCACTGGCCACAGCCACTGCCAGCTTTGCCTCCCGCTGTCCATCCCACTGTGGATTTCTTGGCTCAAGCCTCAGCGCCAAGCCGCCACATTCCAATGTGGTGCCAATGCCGGCCAAGAAATCCCAGCCCAGCACCAGATCGTCGATCACTCCTGGCAGTATTAGCAATGCAATGTGCACTTGCTGACTCCCCAGGCTGACCTTCGTCTCCAGTTGCGAGTCCACTTCACTGCAACTGCCGTTCGCCAGACGTATGCGTCGCCTTGTGGCACGCACCACGCCCACTCCTTAGAGCCTTTTAGCGAGCTTTTCGCTAATAAAGCTGCTGGAGGCTCCTGTGTCGATCGTGGCTTTCTGCTGCCTGGCTCCAATGACCACGATCGCCGTCAGTTGGTGGCCTTCGTCATGTAGGCTGCCTACTAACGCCTGGGGGCCTCCTTGACGCGGCTCCCGCTTGCCACTGGATGGCGGGTGTCGCTGGTCATTTCTCGACTGGCAACAGGTAATCGTGCGCACGCCTATACGTCCACACTGCCAGCAGAACTCCAGTGCCTTGTTACGGCACTCCAGTGCCCGGTGCCCTTCCTGGCCGCACATCCGGCATGCCCTGGCAGGATTGGGAATGTGTGTCCTTTGTCCTGGGGCACCAGCCCTTGGCGCTGGACGAGGACACAGACACTCCTCTTTGTGGCCATCGTCATCCGCCATGACCATCAAACGCGTCTGTGTTGGCCGCTGCAGCCGACGCAACCTCTCTCGGTCTCGTTCCAGTTCCTCGAACTCATCGGCCAGCCTCATCAGCTCCATCAGACTCTGGAACTGATACGGCCGCGCGTAGGCGCGCAGATCAGGGATGCTGTTGTTGTAAATCAACTTCATCTCATGATCTGGGCCATAACGCAGCGGCCGCATGAGAGTCTGCATCTCCACCATATAGGTCTTAAATGGCTCGTCCACCATCTGCTTCCGACGCTTGACCTCGTCCTTGAGGTCCTCCAGGTAATCCCTCGGCAGGAAGAACTCCTGGAAGCTTCTCACAAAGGTTCCCCACGTCTTCCAGTGTCTATTGTTGGCCACGTACCACTTCAGAGCCATGCCTTTCAGCAGCTCTGGCATCGCTCTGGGGATCAGATCCAGATCCAGGCCATAGGTGTCTGCCGACCACTCCACCTGCTCCAGGAACTCCAAAGGCTTTGAGGTGCCATCGAACCGGAAGTTCCACTCCCTCACCTGTTTGGCCACCTTTGGGTACTCCTGCTCTGAGCTGCTTGGCCCTCGCGTCCTTGTTTCAGGCTGCGGTGTAGACGTGGCTCTCCATGCTCCTTGCTCTGTCTGCTGCAGCCGCGCAGCAGCACTGGTGGATGGCAGAGATAGCCGTGCCGCATTTGGATCTTCTTCAAACTGCTCGTTTCCCACGATGACCGTGGGCGCGTCCTCGCTGTTCGAAGGGCGGCGTCCATGCAGACGCGCCAGCTCGGCGAGCCTGAGCGAATATGGTATCCTTCCCTCATTCGTCTCCACCCACTCACCGAACTGTCTCCGCATCACGTCCAATGTGCCCGACAGCGTGACTCCGAATTCGTCGCCGTATCGGAGCACATCGTCCTTTTTGAGATTGTATACCCAAGCTCGCACCATTGTTCACAAGTATTACTTATTCTCTTATCGCAGGGCCCCACGTTGGGCGCCAGTTGTAACGAACCTTCGGTTATGCCCGAGTCTAAGCCGGGCCAGTTTCAGCCGACTGTGAGTTCGTTTCAACAAATTTATTTGTTGAAGCCCTTGCGATATTGAATAATAACACTTTGTGAATTTAGTTTGTACTTGGTATATTCTCGTTATAATACTTATTATTATTTTGACGATACAACACACTCGTATAGTCGTCGTGCGTTATGTGTGTTCACGCACTCCGGCTGGGCAGACAATTATGGCTCAGTAGCACCAGGATTCGCCCAAGCGCTCCAGCTCACGCCAGGATTTGCACTGTACAGGCTACTCCTACTACTGGACTCGCTCTTGGCACACCTAGGTTCTTATGCGCACAATGTCTACCTATTCGCACGGCTGCGTGAACCTACACAAGTTATATCACGAGACTTCTGGCCAGAATACACTTTGCAGCTGCCTTGTATCAACTCGCTAGTTGATGGCCACTACTGCTTCTGTATGTCTGGGTCCTTAAAGGTGTCTGAAGTATCCTCCCAGGATACTTTGGATGCTCCCACGATGTCCTGTCTGCTTCGAGTCCTGGATATCGGTGTCCTGCGTCGATATCGTAGTCCTTCGATGTCTTCACTCGCGTTGACTAGTATGTGCACTTTACTTGAATCTCACTCTTGATCTTCACTCTCGATCTCACTCTTGATTCTTCACTCTTGATTCTCACGTACTTTTTTTGAATGCCTCTATGGCACCGCCGGTGCCCTTTTATAGGGTCGCCGCAGGCCCTGTTCGGCTCTGGAGCGGGGCCTGCCTGCCGCTCGTGCCCATCTAACGGCACAATGGCGTGATCTGGGTGACGCCCGCAGGCCGCCAAATGTCGCGGCAGCTTCGCATTGGCCGAAGTACCGCTGTTGCTATGCAAAAAGACAGCGTCCGTCACTGGGAGCGGTACCTCGGCTAACGGTGCCCTATGACCTGCGGTCGAGCGACGCGAGCCAATTGCTGACACTATAGGAGCGAGAGAGACAGACTATAGTCCGCTCTCTGACCCTTCCAGTCGCGAGGGTTGCTCCTATAGTGTTCGCGTCGCTGTGTGGAGCAATATATGCATGCACGTATGTGCATATAAACACACAGCAAATACATATGTTTATATACACTGCATACGTGCATACCTATATTGCTCCTCACAATATATGTATATACGTATATATGTATATGTATGAATGAGTATATTGACTAAAAATACACAAGTTGGACGCATGCATGTAAATGATTTATATATATATGTAAACATATAAATGAAAATGTAGAAATGAATGTGCGAATAATGCACACGGAGGACAGATGAAGATAAGTTGTGATCGACAAAGATATTATCAACTTATTCATGCGAGCCAAGAATATGGCGGCTTTGGAATTGGAAGGCAGTTCAATGCCCCTGAGTCGCGCTTCACCTGTGCGGCAGAGGTTATGAACAAATGACTTCTCTCTTTTCACTCGTCACGATATGAGGAGAATAGATCAGCGATAACGGACATAAGCCAATTTCGGCAACGGAAAGCGTACATATAGGAAGTTATATGCAGGCACGGACACTTCACAAGTTGCACTTGCACAGACACAGATATAGGCAAACTCTAACTGAAGGTACCTGATCACGTTGCAGTAAACGGCTTATGTATGTATAT
This sequence comes from Drosophila antonietae, assembly GCA_030914385.1. Lineage (NCBI taxonomy): Eukaryota > Metazoa > Arthropoda > Insecta > Diptera > Drosophilidae > Drosophila > Drosophila antonietae. Next base: position 62,903 of record JAUESO010000542.1, on the reverse strand, counting down.
GAAAAAACTTATCTGGTCGCCTTGCGGATCGCTGGGTGTGTGTTGTGGGATTTATATCAGATAAATCCGGCTCGAAGGACCAATGTAAATGTAGAGTTAGGCGCTCCAGATAGTGATGGATGTGATGCGGGTGGTGTGGTGTGTTCCGTGTAGGTTGTAGTGCGATCGGTTGATGAGGTTGATGAAAAAAGGCACGAGGTTGATATTTCACAGTTATATATATTCACAATTTTATTTAGATATATATGAAATATGATATGTACATCAGTGGCGTGTAAAAAGAATGTAGCTAAGAAGAGTGAAAATTGAGAAGTGCCGGAAACACTTGGAAGTTGGCTGCGCGTGCCCACCGCTCAAAAGGCTCTGTTATTAACAGGACCCTGTTGATAACAGATGTGGTGTGGAGGAGGAGGAGCAAAAACGTTAATGTCAGATTTGACATTAACAATTCTTTTGTATTTGATACCTTTGAAAGTCAGTTGCTAGTTTAACTAATTGTGAATAAATGGGTTTTTTTTTTTTTTTAATTTCAAATATTTAATAGCATCATTCCTGAAAGTGTTTTTGTTTCAATTATATTTTATTCCGTTAAGTCAACAGAAAACAAGTAAGAAAGCTTGTGAGGAGCAATATAGGTATGCACGTATGCAGTGTATAAACATATGTATTTGCTATGTGTTTATATGCACATACGTGCATGCATATATTGCTCCACACAGCGACGCGAGCACTATAGGAGCAACCCTCGCGACTGGAAGGGGTCAGAGAGCGGCCTATAGTCCGTCTCTTTCGCGCCTATAGTGTCAGCAATTTACTCGCGTCGCTCGACCGCGGGTCATAGGGCACTTCGGCGGTATTTCGGCCAACGCGAAGCTGCCGCGACATTTGACGGGCTTCTGGCGTCACCCAGATCACGCGATTGCACCGTTAGGTGGGCACGAGCGGCAGGCAGGCCCCACTCCAGAGCCAAACAGGGCCTGCGGCTGCCCTATAAAAGGGCACCGGCGGCGTCATAAGGCGATCAATCAAGAATCAAGAATCAAGAGTGAAGATCGAGAGTGAAAGTCAAGTGAAAGTGCAAGTGCAATAGTCTCGTCACACAATTTGTGTAAGTTCACGCAGCCGTGCGAATAGGTGGAAATTGTGCGCATAAGAACCTAGGTGTGCCAAGAACGAGTCCAGTAGTAGGAGTAGCCTGTACAGCCGAGCGAACCGCCGGAGTAGACACTGCAAATCCTGGCGTGAGCTGGAGCGCTTGGGCGAATCCTGGTGCTACTGAGCCATAATTGCTCGCCCAGCCGGAGTGCGTGAAAAAACATAAACACTCGACGATTATAAAAGTGCATTGTAACACGAATTACTAGTATAATTATAACGAGAATATACCAAGTTCAAATCAAACTCACAAAGTGTTATTATTTAATATCGCAAGTGCTTCAACAAATAAATTTGTTGAAACGAACTCACAGTCGGCTGAAACTGGCCCGGGTTACACTCGGATATAACCGAAGGTTCGTTACAACTGGCGCCCAACGTGGGGCCCTACGATAAGAGAATAACTCGTAGTTGTGAACAATGGTGCGAGCTTGGGTGTACAACCTCAAAAAGGATGTGCTGCGATACGGCGACGAATTTGAATTTCACGTTATCAGGCACATTGGACGTGATGCGGAGACAGTTCGGTTCCCATATTCTCTCCGGCTCGCCGAACTGGCGCGGCTGCATGGACGCCGCCCTTCGAATAGCGAGGACGTCCCAACTGTCATCGTGGGAAACGATCAATACGAGGAAGATCCAAATGCGGCACGGCTGTCTCTGCCATCCACCAGTGCTGCCGCACTGCTGCAGCAGACAGAGCAAGGAGCATGGAGAGCCACGTCTACACCGCAGCCTGAGATAAGGACACGAGGGCCAAGCGGCTCAGAGCAGGAATAGCCAAAGGTGGCCAAACAGGTGAGGGAGTGGAACTTCCGCTTCGATGGCACCTCAAAGCCTTTGGAGTTCCTGGAGCAGGTGGAGTGGTCGGCAGACACCTATGGCCTGGATCTGGATCTGATCCCAAGAGCGATGCCAGAGTTGCTGAAAGGCATGTCTTTAAAATAGTACGTGGTCAATAATAAGCACTAGAAAACGTGGGGTACCTTCGTGAGATCCTTCCAGGAGTTCTTCCTGCCGAGGGACTACCTGGAGGATCTCAAGGACGAGGTTAAACGTCGAAGACAGATGGTGGACGAACCATTTAAGATTTACATGGTGGAGATGCAGACGCTCATGCGGCCGCTGCGGTATGGGCCAGATCATGAGATGAAGTTGATATACAACAACAGCATCCCTGATCTGCGCGAGTTATGTATTCTATACCCAGGGTTTACTTCAACTTTATATATATGTGAATGAAATTAACACGTCTTGCTTCGGTGAACGTTATAAAATATTTATACGAAGAAGAGATGCTGCGGAGAGGAGCCCTTAAGAAGAGTCCTCGTCCTGCACCAAGGACGGGTGCCACAGGACAAAGGACACACATCCCAAATCCATCCAGAGCGTGCCGGATGTGTGGTCAAGAAGGACACCGAGCGGTTATGTGCATGTGGACGCATAGGCGTGTTGCCAATCGGGAAACGACCAGCGGTACCCGCAGTCCTGGGGCGAGCGGGATCAATGCCAAACAGCCCCAAGACGTTAGTGGCAGCCTGCGTGACGAAGGGCACCAACTTACAGCGATCGTGGCCATTGGAGCTGAGCAGCAGAAAGCCACGATCGACACAGCAGCTTTATTAGCGAAAAATTCCCTGAAAGGCTCCAAGAAGTGGGCGTGGTGCGCGCCACAAGGCGGCGCATCCGTCTAGCGAACGGCAGCTGCAGCGAGGTGGACTCGCAACTGAACTTAAAAATTAGCCTGGGCAGCCGGCAAATAGTAATTCCATTACTAGTGCTGCCAGGCGTAATCGACGATCTGGTGCTGGGTTGGGATTTCTTGGCCGGCATGGGCACCACATTGGAATGTGGCGGCTTGGCGTTGAGTATCGAGCCAAGAAATACCCAGAAGAGTGGACAGCATGAGGCAAAGTTGTCAGTGGTGGTTGCCAGTGGAGAAAGAGGTCACGAAACGCCACTGGAAGCGACCCAGGTGGAGCAGAAACTAATCCATGCGGATCCGGAAGTGGATGCCTTTTTAAGACACGAATTGGAGAAATTCCAACATGTAAAAGGCATCACCAAAATCACGGAGCATCGGATCACCATGCAGGACACGCAGCCAATTAAGCAACGCTACTTCCCCAAAAATCCGAAGATGCAGACTGAGATAAATAAACAGGTGGATGAGCTGCTCCTAAAAGGCTGCATAAAGCCTTCTAAGAGCCCACACAGCGCCCACCATTACTATCGGTCAGGAAGAAAAAGGGCAAATGGCGGCTGTGTGTGGACTTTAGGCAGCTAAACAGCAGATCCATCAAAGATGCATACCCTCTGCCTCGAGTGCATCATATTTTGGATCAGCTGCGAGAGGCATGCTATATTACGAGCTTGGATCTAAAGGATGGGTATTGGCAGATACCCATGGAGAAATCCAGTCGACCATTGACAGCGTTCACAGTCCCAGGAAAAGGGCTCTTCCAGTGGAAGGTGATGCCGTTTGGCCTCCACTCGGCACCTGCACCATTTCAGCGACCCCTGGATCAGGTCATCGGCCCTGACATGATGCCACATGCGTTTGCGTACCTGGACGACATCATCGTAATCGGCAGGTCACGTCAGGAGCACATGGATAACCTGCGAGAGATGTTCCGGCGACTACGGGCACCCAACTTGAGGATCAACATCGACAAGTGCGATTTCTTTAAGAAAGAGCTGAAATATCTGGGTCATAAAGTCACGGAGGAGGGCATTCCCACTGATCCATAGAAGGTAGCCGCGATTGTCCAGTTGAAGCCACCCACCAATGCACTGTGGTTCCGCCAGAGGCCAAAAATCAAAAAAATTATCACAACGAAAAAAAAAAAAAACTTGTATGCAAATTGTCTCTAAAATGTTCACTCTTTGCTATTGCAACCCGGATTTTACTAGAAACATAACGGGACTTTCTAAAAATAGAACAAAACACATGAACACGTGTTAATTTTCAGAGCAAAGCCAAGCAGAACATAAAACTTTCAACGCCAAAGTCACTTTCAAATCGTTCGCGTGTTCTTCCTATAAAATGGAAAAAGCGGTTTTTCTCAATATCTGTAGTTTTCATTAAAATTTGATGAAAACCAGATTCTAAATCAATAGTTGAAAAGAATATTACCGATGGATCTGCAATCGGATATCTATCTGGAATTGTATTATTATTTAGTTTTTTGTAATCAATAACTAATCTGTGCTTTTGTGTTCCATCTTCATTAAAGCCTTTTTTTCCTACAACCCATACTGGAGAGTTACAAGGACTTTTGCTTGGCCTTATTATGTTCTCGTCTAACATCCTATTAATTAATTATTATTAACAATATTATTAACTGAATGTGGATAAGTATATTGTTTACTGTAAATTGGGTTATCGTTTATCGTTCTGATTTCTCCTCTAATATCTGTTCTAAAAGGAAGAGATATTTGTATTTGAGAGTGTTTGATTTTTATTTCTTGAATGATTTGTTCTTCAAGGGTTGTGAGATTGGCCATTTTATCAATGGAATGATTAACTTTTAAATGATTTACTTCGCATATTGAAGTGCTCGTAGAGGATACTGACAATTTTCGTTGTCTGCTCTTTTTAGCTTTCTTCTTTTTTATATGCTTGTTTTTATTGAGATTTTCGTTAATCGCTTTATTTTTTATATTTGGGTAATCAGAGTCACTTGATGACGCTGATTGTATGTCAGATACATTGAATAATGTATTTGATTTAAAATTTTCATTTTTTAGATAAGGAGTGATGAAATACTCCTTATCTGGATTTTCATTTATCAAATTAATCGTTTCTGTTTTATTATTATAATGCAGTGTACCTTTTGATAGGTCAGTTATTGCATTAATAGCTTTTAGATTATCGATTTCATAAAATCTATAACGTTTTCCGAAAATATTTATATAATGAGAATGTGTTATGATACTGTATCCATTGACAGTTTTTACTCTTTTTTTTTTAACTAACTCTTCTGGGTTATCGTATATGCCTTTTTTAATATAACAAGCTGTAGCGCCTGTGTCTATTAATACCTTAAAGTTTTTGTTTATTTTTTTTATCTGTTCTGTAGATGAATGGGAGCTCTCCCCTTGTTCCTCTAAAAAATGGTCCTCCTGAATGTTATTTACACGCATAACCTTTTTTGGTTGATGAGTTGTTTGAGAAGAGAATACTCTTTTGTTTGCCTGTTCTAAAATTGGATTCTGTTGGAAAGATGGGTTTTGTATTTGAACGGATCTATCTACACATGTTAGCCATTTTTGAATTATTTGTATTTGCTTTTAAATTTGAAAATTTTTCAATTAACTCGTCCAGGTTTAGTACAATTATTAAACACAAAAAATTTTTTAAAATGTAGTTTAATGAGTATATATAAAGATTATAAAGATTCTCGATCGCTCACGTAGTGGTGCTTCTTTCTTTGGGTTAGGGTGGATCGGGTCGTCCTTCCTTACTTCCTTCTTTATTGTCTTGTCACTGATTTTGGGTTGCGACCTTTGCACAATCAGCACAATCTTTTCGTCTTAGGCTGCTTTTTGTTTTAGGCAGGCACAAACTTTTGTCGTTTTTAGATTCAATTCTTGGTTTTGAGTCATGTGACTTTTATTAGCGTTGTTGTGATTTTTAATTTAAATTTTGGTTCGAGGCACAAGTTGTTTCTTATTTTTTGTTTGAAACTTTTTAATGCACTTTTTGTTTGAGTTCTAGAAACTTAATGTTTCTTTTTTGAGTTTAATTTTTTTGGCAATTTTTATTTCACTTTTAGTTCGGCGGCGTACGATTACATAAAAAGATGTAGTTTCTTTTTATGTGTTTTTTATTTAACGTATGCCCCCACGTTGGGCGCCAATTAATCAACTTGCCTTTGCAAGTTAATAAAAAATTATTTTATTATAGTGAACGTACTGTTCATTTATTAAACTCAAAATTCGAACTGAAGTACAAAAATTATCGTATGTTGCAAGTCAGCTAATGTTTATGTTAGAGCTTCCCTCATTAAAGCTCAAAGCGCGAAAGCTCGAAAGCTCGAAAGCTCACAAGAGTGGCTTACGTGATTCTATATCGGAATTGTGAAATTATGAATTGTTTATATTAAAGCTTGGTTGCTAGCTCAAAGAGCCCTTGGAAACTGCGCAGAGATTCTTATGTTTATGTTGAAGCCAAAACTGCTTACTCTGTTGGAATAGGGCAAGGAATATTTATGTTTGAGCCGAGTGGCGTGATACTATAGGTTGTATATGATTGGGGAGACTGAGTTATGCTATTTGAAAGTTGTTTACATTTGTCATAAGAGTCGCTTGAGTAGCGGGGTGATAACTTGTATAGTTTCTTACGCGTGGAGAATCGAAACGAAGCACTCTTGAAATATTATTCGTTCGAAGAAGGGCTCGTAGTTGAGCAGTCTCGACTACAGCTTTCTTACTTGTTATATCCTGAGCCCATTGAAAATGGATAATCAGGATATAAAGGCTTTGTTAAAAGTATGTAACAGGCAGAAGGAGGCGTGGCAGATCACATAAAGTATATATATTCTTGATCAGGGTGACGAGAAAAGTTGATATAGCCATGTCCGTCTGTCCGTCCGTCCGTCCGTATGTACGAACGCGTTGAATTCCGAAGATATAAGCGGTAGAGAGTTCATTCTTTTTGTGTTAGGTTCGTATATTGCACGCGCAGTTCGAGTTTGTTTCAGAAATTCGAAAATGCATTTCAAAATGCATTTCAAATACTAGAGACATGCAGTTTGGTTTAGCATATAGATATGTATATCATATGCATAATCTGAAGAGATGAATACGATTGTCCATCTAGAAACAGAATTATTAATCAATAAAGTTTTTGTAGCAAAACCCACGTGGCGCAGCAACAAAGGCAGCGAGACAGCAAGCCGCCGCATTGCTTACACACATACATGCTTACAAGCGTGTGTGTGCTCGTGTTTTTTGCATGTATAGTTTCTTACGCGTGGAGAATCGAAACGAAGCATTCTTGGAATATTATTCGTTCGAAGAAGGGCTCAGGGGATTTCGTAGTCGAGCAGTTTCGACTACAGCTTTCTTACTTGTTTAACCTAAGTTTATCTATTTTTTAACCTTTTCTGAACTCCGCTGCGTTTTTTACTACCCATAGAATTGTACAATTTTTGTTTAACTTCAAATATAATTAATATTTAATTTTATACATTTTATAATTGGTCTCTACAACCTAGCCAGAGATCTTCTTTTACAGGCTATACGCTACACCGGTCTACTTAAATATTGTTCAGTATTATAGAGTTTTAATAATATATAATAATGCGAAATGTTTATTGTTAAGCGTTTGAAAGTATTTTTTCAACATATTGAACATGCACATTTTTTTCATAACTAAAGTTTTTCACATTGTAACAAGTCACACAATACACAATTCTTAATGTTTACTGTAACTATGTTTAATGTTCGGAAAGAGCAAATATGTCTTCAAAACATAAGTAAATAAACAATTATGTTTTATATAGTTCGACTGAAGATCTAAATTCCGGAGAGGACTTTACCGTTGAAGTTCAAATCGCCAGCCCACCATCAGCTAGATTTTATCGTATAGTTACACAAACGAAATTAGACCTTATTGGTAAGAACATAATAATTTAATAATATTTTAAAACGGAAATTATATTAAACTTTATAATTAAACATTTTTTTGAACACACAATCATATATTCCACAATCATGCACTCTGAGATTTGCATTCTTTTTAAGATCGGCGGTGCATCATTTGAATAAACTTAAAACGCTGTGATCTCAGAATGTCACAATCAAATTACATTTTTAACAAAGAATGCTAACATTTTACACAGTGTACCAAAAAAGTAATGCCACACCAAGAATCATAAAGTTTGAGCATCTATAACATTTGTTTCTGGGACCCAAATCCAAAATCTGACAAAAATCTAAATTGTAATAAATTAGTAACTATATATATGCAGAAGACTTGGAGACTCTAACTCTAAGGATGAACGAAATATAATTTTATAGCTGATTCCCGATAAAGTGTTTTATTGATAATTTTGGAAATATACAAGTTATCGAACTGCGCGTGGAATATACGAACCTAACACAAAAAGAATGAACTCTCTAACTCGTCTCGAGTAGAGCCTTCTTACTTGTTAATATATTTATTTATGTGGCATGTTCATGCTTGAAGAAAGCGTGTATTTACAGCTTTGTAATTTTTCCATATTAAATTTGTTTATTGATTGAGTAAGACATAATTGACCGTTTGATCTTTAAATTTTTATACCAATAAAGAATCTAATTTCTTATAAGTCTGTCATTTGGAATTTGCTTCGTAGATAAGATTTAAAACTATGCATTGTTTGAATTTCATTTGTAGCAATGATTACATCATTTAGAAGAAGGGCAAATAGTACTAATAAGGGATTAAAATTGCCATCCAGCTAGATGGCCACTAGGAATAATAGAAGAAGTTCACAAAGAAAAGAGTCGTAAAAATTAAGTCTGAAGAAGGGTCAGTTTCATGACCTATCAACAAAATGTGCCTACTGGGAAAATTAAAAAATAAAGACTCAGACCAAAGAAGCACGAAACAAACCACCAGGGAGCGGGGAGGATCAAGACTAAGCGTATTGATGGATATGCTAATGTTAGCATTACTCTGCCAAATGTCAAGTGCAAAAGTAATTAAAAACTACAAGATAACGATTTCGAAATTAGGAAATAATTCGGTAATTTACTTAGACCCAATGGGTGAGGTAGAAATAGTAACCTCATCTTGGGATCCAGTTATCTTTTACAATCTAGAGTCATATTTCGAAATCCTAAGGAAAGGAAGTGAATTCGAAGGGAAAATGAGAGTACTGTGTACAAGCTTATTTGGTTTCGAAGACCAATGTAACACTATCTTCAACAATACAAAAAGACGAATAGCAGAATTAAATGAAACTAACAAACTATTTATACTAAAAAATAACCCAAGACCTAAACGCGCGTATTTCGAGTACATGGGCTCATTATATCACTTATTATTTGAAATAATGGATGCTGACGATAGAGAACAAATGGAAGATAACATGGTCAATTTATTAGAGAACCAACATAACATAATCAAATTGAGTGAGAAACAAACATCAATAATAGATTCCACAGCAAATATACTCAAAAGATCCGTTGAAGACATTAACACCCACTTCAAAGACATGAATATACGTATAGACAACATGACAGAAATACTAAAAGAATCGAATTATGTGTACAAACAATCAATTAATTTCTTCATTATAACTAATTAACTAAATTCCTTGATCGAAGAATGTGACAAAATTCAACCGGAATACTAAATATGCTAATTGATATTAATCACAGTAGATTAAGTCCAGCTATTTTGAAACCTAACCAATTTGGCGAAGAGATAACCAAAATAAAGGAAAGCTTGTGCGAGAATTTAGTCTTACCAGGGAAAAGGACAGGTACAGAATTAAGAGATATCTATCAGCTACTAACAACAAAGGCAACCTTTATAGACAACAAGATAATAGTCAGTGCGAAGATTCCGTTTTTAGCAGATATCCATCTCACCTTAGGAGGAGCACTATAGGTATGCACGTATGCAGTGTATATAAACACATGTATTTGCTGTGTGTTTATATGCACATACGTGCATGCATATGTTGCTCCACACAGCGACGCGAGCTTTATAGGGGCAACTTTCGCGACTGGAAAAGTGGAAAAGTTAAAGAGCAAGTAGGTCGCAGCAATCAAAGTCAACGCGAGTGAAAATAAAGGACATCGAAGGACTACGATATCGGCACAGGACACCGATATCAAGGACTCGAAACGGATAGGACATCGTGGGAGCATCGAAAATATCCTTGGGGGATACTTTGGACGCCTACTAAAGGCCACAGGCACACAGGAGCAGCAGCGACCATCAACGAGGGAATTGATAACACTCGACGATTGTAACAGTGAATTGTAAAGAATAATTAATAAGAGAAAATACATATACCAAGAAGGATGATGTGCTGCGATACGGCGACGCGTTTGGAGTCACGTTATCGGGCACACTGGACGTGATGCGGAGTTTGCTCAAGTTCGCCGAGCTGGAGCGCCTGAATGGACGCCGCCCTTCACAGAATGATGACGTACCAACTGTTATCGTTGGAGACGACCAGTACGAGGAAGAGCCGAATGTGGCCGCGGCTATCTCTGCCATCCACTAGTTCTGCCGCGTGGCTGCAGCAGACAGAGCAAGGAGCATGGAGAGCCACGTCCACACCGCAGCCTGAAATAAGGACACGAGGGCCAAGCGGCACAGAACAGTAGTATCCAAAGGTGGTCAAACAAGTGAGGGAGTGGAACTTCCGCTTCGATGGCACCTCAAAGTCTCTGGAGTTTCTGGAGCAGGTGGAGTGGTCGGCTGACACATATGGCCTGGATGTGGACTTTATCCCGAGAGCGATGCCAGAGCTGCTGAAAGGTATGGCCTTAAAGTGGTACGTGGCCAACAATAGGCACTGGAAGGCGTGGGGACCCTTCGTGAGAAGCTTCCAGGAGTTCTTTCTGCCGAGGGACTATCTGGAGGATCTCAAAGACGAGGTCAAGCGTCGGAAGCAGATGATGGCCGTTCAAAATCTACACGGTGGAGATGCAGACTCTCATGCGGCCGCTGCGTTATGGGCCAGATCATGAGATGAAGCTGATATATAACAACAGCCTCCCCGATCTGCGCGCCTACGCCCGCCCGTATCAGTTCCAGAGCCTGATGGAGCTGATGAAGCTAGCCGATCAGTTCGAGGAGCTGGAGCGAGACCGCGAGAGGTTTCAGCGGCCAACACAGACGCGTTTGATGGTCATGGCGGATGAGGATGGCTACGAAGAGGAGTTTCTACGTAGAGAAGCCCAGGAGGAGAGTCCTCGTCCTGCGCCAAGGACTGGTGCCCCAGGACATAGGATACACATCCCCAATCCTGCCAGGGCTGCCGGATGTGTGGCCAGAAAGGGCACCGGGCTCTGGAGTGCCGTAACAAGGCACTGGAGTTCTCCTGGCAGTGTGGACGCATAGGCGTGCGCACGATCGACGATCTGGTGCTGAGCTGGGATTTCTTGGCCGGCATTGGCACCACATTGGAATGTGGCGGCTTGGCGCTGAGACTTGAGCCAAGAATTCCACACTGGGATGGACAGCGGGAAGCAAAGCTGGCTGTGTTTGTTGCTAGTGAAGAAGTGGGTCGCGAGACGCCATTGGAGGCCACCCAGGAGGACCAAAAGCTGTTCCAAGAGACTCCGGGAGTGGACGCCTTACTGAGGTACGAGTTGGAGAAGCTCCAGCACGTGAATGGCACCACCAGGACGAAGGAGGACAAGAGGCCTGTCAAACGAGAACATTTGTCCAAAAATGAAAAAACGCGACAGGAGGATGCAGGCCGCTTGGCTTCGAAAGCTGTGCCAGGGCTTCAACCAAGCTCCGCAAAAGTTTCCAGACTACAGAGAAAAGTCTGGAAATTTATATCGGCACATCCCGCACCAAGCCGGCCAAGAGGATGTAGCTGCGTGGAGGCTGTGTGTGCCGACAGAGCGGCGCAAACAAGTGCTAGAGGTGAGCCACGACGCAGCCACCGCTGCCTTGAATGAATGAATTCGGGTATAACCGAAGGCTGCTGTTGCTATGCAAAGAGAGTGCATCCATCACTTGGAGCGGTACCTCGGCTAACGGTCCCCTATGACCCGCGGGTGAGCAACGCGAGCCAATTGCTGACATTGTAGGAGCGAAAGAGACAGACTATAGCCGGCTCTCTGACCCCTTCCAGTCGCGAGGGTTGCTCCTATAGTGCTCGCGTCGCTGTGTGGAGCAACATATGGGCATAGAAACACACAGCAAATAGATGTGTTTATATACACTGTATACGTGCATACTTACATTGCTCCTCACACTCCCCTCTTCATTCTGAAAACACGAAACCTTCGTGTTTTGAATTTCGCTCCTCTTTTCCGTTGCTGCTCCACCTTGAGTTGATCGATGACACGCTGCTCCACAGCGCGTCGATCATCGCTGTTAACACTCTGTTAACAGCGCTTTGCTGCTCATCAGCTGATTTTCGTTCGCTGCTGGCCACGATTGAGTAATAGCACTAACCATACAACACATAGACTGGACAAGTAGAACAAACTTTTTTCACGCACAGATATATGAGCGAATCGCCGCACAACTTCGTATTTGTTCGGTTTGGGCGATTCGCGCTCGGGCAGTCAAAATTTGAAACGACGAATTCATTGCGCTGCCAGCGGTCGACCGGGATGGTCGGATTTTCATATGAGCACATTCTGTGTGCTATTATTCTTTACTCTCACTCTCTCTTTTTTCTCTCTCTCTATCTCACTCTATGCGAGCACAAGCCAGTTGCCCACAAAAATTGAAATTTGTTCGCGAGTGGCAATTCGCGACGATCCCGTCTGCCATTCTTAGTAAGAGTATGCCGAACTCTTAAACGGCTTTGCCATTCTCATGCAAAATTTTAGTGTTTTCGTAAAGATTTTTGGAAAGGGTATGAAAGCGCTGATGTGCATAAGCATTACTTTTTTGCGATGAGCATGCACACACACATTTACTGTGTCTTGCTACATGTATGAGCATTTATGTGACTGTGTGCGAAACTTTTGCTGCCTGTAGCAATTGCAGGGCCCAACATGTGCAGTTTGTTGTTAGATTGTGGTAGATATTGTGAGCCTGCACACACACACATACATATATATCTATATATATATATATATATATATATATATATATATATATATATATATATATACATATATATATAGAAAGAATAAATTCTCATCCAAACAGTCTGGCCAAGCGCCTAGGTACTGCAGCTCTCAGTCGCCGCACTTGCACTAGGGGAAAATTAAAACGACATCACCCTCAAGACCTGCTGTATCGTGCCTTGATATAAAAAATCTTCCCATTACCCATAAGAAATAAAATTTCAAATAAAATATCTTGTTATTGTCTTATTGTTATGTATTCTATGTTTAAATAAAGATAGCCCACTTCCCACTCTTGCTTTGACCATCGTAAATTCATAATTAATCATTTTGTTTTAATTTTAATAAGAACAAATTGTAAATTGATTACAGATAGTACAGTTAGTAATAGTAGTAATTTAAGTAAAAGAAATCTAAAATTATTCGGGAATAAGAAATTTTAAATATATAACGGGTAAATTTGATCTTTATATCTAGGCATTTCTTTAAAAGTTATATGTGACCTGAATTTACGTAATTGTTTGAATAACATGTCCCATTTTTGCCTATAGGGTCAAATAAAACAAACATGTAATACAAATTAATTGAACTATCCTACAATTCAAAACCAAAATCGTTCACACAATTCAAAGTTGAGGTAGGCCTAACAGGCAACAAAAGTTTCGCACACAGTCACATAAATGCTCATACATGTAGCAAGACACAGTAAATGTGTGTGTGCATGCTCATCGCGAAAAAGTAATGCTTATGCACATCAGCGCTTTCATACCCTTCCAAAAAATCTTTACGAAAACACTAAAATTTTGCATGAGCATGGCAAAGCCGTTTAAGAGTTCGGCATACTCTTACTAAGAATGGCAGACGGGATCGTCGCGAATTGCCACTCGCGAATAAATTAAAATTTTTGTGGGCAACTGGCTTGTGCTCGCATAGAGTGAGATAGAGAGAGAAAAAAAGAGAGAGGGAGAGTAAAGAATAATAGCACACAGAATGTGCTCATATGAAAATGCGACCATCCCGGTCGACCGCTGGCAGCGCAATGAATTCGTCGTTTCAAAAAATTGACTGCCCGAGCGCGAATCGCCCAAACCGAACAAATACGAAGTTGTGCGGCGATTCGCTCATATATTTGTGCGTGAAAAAAGTTTGTTCTACTTGTCCAGTCTATGTGTTGTATGGTTAGTGGTAATAGCTAGGTTATGCAAAGCGGTATGTTGAGTTAACAGTGAAACGTCACATGGGGTCGGCCGCACTTATATTTGTATGAAAATTAGGCAATTTTGGCACTGTTAACTATCTTAAAATTAGTAGACTAAATTAAGGCGATTCAAGTTGCAAATTATGAGTTCTATATAGATTCATGAATCTGACAATATAAGGGTTTTCGAAAATTTTGTATTCTAAGCCGTTTTCTAGGCAGTTACTGCTGAATCAAATTAGATTAACCGCCAATATCTTCGTCTTATATAACTTAACCCTCTCAGACTACTTTGCAAAATAATAGAAGAATTTATTCGAAAAATTTTTTCTTAAGTGAAATGAGGCTCCTGAACTCAAAAATGTACTCAAAAAAAAAAAAAAAAAATGTAGAAGCTTTCGTTTACTTGTAAGGTGGGAAAATGTGAATAATTGCCTCAAGGCACTCTTGGGGCTCTGAGTATAAAAAGTAGTTTCCAAATAAATTGATATTTTTACATTTTTATTCCATTTTATTTCTTTAAATAATTTAAATTTTTCTTATGGTACTCCGTAAAACAGTTTTTGTTAGCTGAGCAGCATAATTGGAGTTTGCATTTTATGCAAATGCACTGGGTTCGCGAAGTCTTGCAATGTTTGCACCATCTTTTTCCACTGTCGCGACCCAACCATTCAGGAAAATGATTAAATAGGTCAAACCTTAAGTCAGTTATAGGATGTCTCGATTTTTGGCCTAACTTGAGTTGTGTTTGCAAAGGTCGCTGAGAAGTTGGCGACTGCATAGATGATGATGGCGATGGCTTATTCGCCTAGACAAAGATGAAGATGGTGAACATAAAATGTAGGGTTGTTAAAAATATATAAAAATATCGATATATATTTTTTTAAAAATATATTTTTATCGGAATATTTTTTTTCCCCAAATATCGAATATTTTTGTGATATATTTGATATTTTTGATATATTTGCGTTGGTGAAAACGCATTACTCTGATTTGTAAAAATCGAACAGCAAAATGTAATTTGTCCCTTAAAGTAATACAAACAAATAGTAACACATCAAATATGGCATCGCATATAAAAAACAAGCATGATGATGCATTTAGATGACCACGGTGATAGCTTCGAAAACGACCACAATAGGTCAATATTGAACAAACATCAATAATAGATTCCACAGCAAATATACTCAAAAGATCCGTTGAAGACATTAACACCCACTTCAAAGACATGAATATACGTATAGACAACATGACAGAAATACTAAAAGAATCGAATTATGTGTACAAACAATCAATTAATTTCTTCATTATAACTAATTAACTAAATTCCTTGATCGAAGAATGTGACAAAATTCAAACCGGAATACTAAATATGCTAATTGATATTAATCACAGTAGATTAAGTCCAGCTATTTTGAAACCTAACCAATTTGGCGAAGAGATAACCAAAATAAAGGAAAGCTTGTGCGAGAATTTAGTCTTACCAGGGAAAAGGACAGGTACAGAATTAAGAGATATCTATCAGCTACTAACAACAAAGGCAACCTTTATAGACAACAAGATAATAGTCAGTGCGAAGATTCCGTTTTTAGCAGATATCCATCTCACCTTGGGAGGAGCACTATAGGTATGCACGTATGCAGTGTATATAAACACATGTATTTGCTGTGTGTTTATATGCACATACGTGCATGCATATGTTGCTCCACACAGCGACGCGAGCTTTATAGGGGCAACTTTCGCGACTGGAAAAGTGGAAAAGTTAAAGAGCAAGTAGGTCGCAGCAATCAAAGTCAACGCGAGTGAAAATAAAGGACATCGAAGGACTACGATATCGGCACAGGACACCGATATCAAGGACTCGAAACGGATAGGACATCGTGGGAGCATCGAAAATATCCTTGGGGGATACTTTGGACGCCTACTAAAGGCCACAGGCACACAGGAGCAGCAGCGACCATCAACGAGGGAATTGATAACACTCGACGATTGTAACAGTGAATTGTAAAGAATAATTAATAAGAGAAAATACATATACCAAGAAGGATGATGTGCTGCGATACGGCGACGCGTTTGGAGTCACGTTATCGGGCACACTGGACGTGATGCGGAGTTTGCTCAAGTTCGCCGAGCTGGAGCGCCTGAATGGACGCCGCCCTTCACAGAATGATGACGTACCAACTGTTATCGTTGGAGACGACCAGTACGAGGAAGAGCCGAATGTGGCGCGGCTATCTCTGCCATCCACTAGTTCTGCCGCGTGGCTGCAGCAGACAGAGCAAGGAGCATGGAGAGCCACGTCCACACCGCAGCCTGAAATAAGGACACGAGGGCCAAGCGGCACAGAACAGTAGTATCCAAAGGTGGTCAAACAAGTGAGGGAGTGGAACTTCCGCTTCGATGGCACCTCAAAGTCTCTGGAGTTTCTGGAGCAGGTGGAGTGGTCGGCTGACACATATGGCCTGGATGTGGACTTTATCCCGAGAGCGATGCCAGAGCTGCTGAAAGGTATGGCCTTAAAGTGGTACGTGGCCAACAATAGGCACTGGAAGGCGTGGGGACCCTTCGTGAGAAGCTTCCAGGAGTTCTTTCTGCCGAGGGACTATCTGGAGGATCTCAAAGACGAGGTCAAGCGTCGGAAGCAGATGATGGCCGTTCAAAATCTACACGGTGGAGATGCAGACTCTCATGCGGCCGCTGCGTTATGGGCCAGATCATGAGATGAAGCTGATATATAACAACAGCCCTCCCCCGATCTGCGCGCCTACGCCCGCCCGTATCAGTTCCAGAGCCTGATGGAGCTGATGAAGCTAGCCGATCAGTTCGAGGAGCTGGAGCGAGACCGCGAGAGGTTTTCAGCGGCCAACACAGACGCGTTTTGATGGTCATGGCGGATGAGGATGGCTACGAAGAGGAGTTTCTACGTAGAGAAGCCCAGGAGGAGAGTCCTCGTCCTGCGCCAAGGACTGGTGCCCCAGGACATAGGATACAACATCCCCAATCCTGCCAGGGGCTGCCGGATGTGTGGCCAGGAAAGGGCACCGGGCTCTGGAGTGCCGTAACAAGGCACTGGAGTTCTCCTGGCAGTGTGGACGCATAGGCGTGCGCACGATCGACGATCTGGTGCTGAGCTGGGATTTCTTGGCCGGCATTGGCACCACATTGGAATGTGGCGGCTTGGCGCTGAGACTTGAGCCAAGAATTCCACACTGGGATGGACAGCGGGAAGCAAGCTGGCAAGTGGTTGTGTGCTAGTGAAGAAGTGGGTCGCGAGACGCCATTGGAGGCCACCCAGGAGGACCAAAAGCTGTTCCAAGAGGACTCCGGGAGTGGACGCCTTACTGAGGTACGAGTTTGGAGAAGCTCCAGCACGTGATGGCACCACCAGGACGAAGGAGGCACAGAGGCCTGTCAAACGAGAACATTTGTCCAAAAATGAAAAAACGCGACAGGAGGATGCAGGCCGCTTGGCTTCGAAAGCTGTGCCAGGGCTTCAACCAAGCTCCGCAAAAGTTTCCAGACTACAGAGAAAAGTCTGGAAATTTATATCGGCACATCCCGCACCAAGCCGGCCAAGAGGATGTAGCTGCGTGGAGGCTGTGTGTGCCGACAGAGCGCCGCAACAAGTGCTAGAGGTGAGCCACGACGCAGCACCGCTGCCTTGAATGAATGAATTCGGGTATAACCGAAGGCTGCTGTTGCTATGCAAAGAGAGTGCATCCATCACTTGGAGCGGTACCTCGGCTAACGGTCCCCTATGACCCGCGGGTGAGCAACGCGAGCCAATTGCTGACATTGTAGGAGCGAAAGAGACAGACTATAGCCGGCTCTCTGACCCCTTCCAGTCGCGAGGGTTGCTCCTATAGTGCTCGCGTCGCTGTGTGGAGCAACATATGGGCATAGAAACACACAGCAAATAGATGTGTTTATATACACTGTATACGTGCATACTTACATTGCTCCTCACACTCCCCTCTTCATTCTGAAAACACGAAACCTTCGTGTTTTGAATTTCGCTCCTCTTTTCCGTTGCTGCTCCACCTTGAGTTGATCGATGACACGATAACACTCTGTTAACAGCGCTTTGCTGCTCATCAGCTGATTTTCGTTCGCTGCTGGCCACGATTGAGTAATAGCACTAACCATACAACACATAGACTGGACAAGTAGAACAAACTTTTTTCACGCACAGATATATGAGCGAATCGCCGCACAACTTCGTATTTGTTCGGTTTGGGCGATTCGCGCTCGGGCAGTCAAAATTTGAAACGACGAATTCATTGCGCTGCCAGCGGTCGACCGGGATGGTCGGATTTTCATATGAGCACATTCTGTGTGCTATTATTCTTTACTCTCACTCTCTCTTTTTTCTCTCTCTCTATCTCACTCTATGCGAGCACAAGCCAGTTGCCCACAAAAATTGAAATTTGTTCGCGAGTGGCAATTCGCGACGATCCCGTCTGCCATTCTTAGTAAGAGTATGCCGAACTCTTAAACGGCTTTGCCATTCTCATGCAAAATTTTAGTGTTTTCGTAAAGATTTTTGGAAAGGGTATGAAAGCGCTGATGTGCATAAGCATTACTTTTTTGCGATGAGCATGCACACACACATTTACTGTGTCTTGCTACATGTATGAGCATTTATGTGACTGTGTGCGAAACTTTTGCTGCCTGTAGCAATTGCAGGGCCCAACATGTGCAGTTTGTTGTTAGATTGTGGTAGATATTGTGAGCCTGCACACACACACATACATATATATATATAATTGTAGATTTAGCAGTGAATTTAAAATAAAAAAAAGTTTTATTTTTTTATTTCACTTATCTTTATTATGAGAATAAATTAACGATTTGAATCGACACATCGATCTGATGATATCGGCGTGGAAACTTAGACTGATTTACAATTATTCTTACGGTAATATTTATATGAATTTAATTTGCTTATGTATAGGTGAAAGTCTACAGCTTATTGGACATGGACTTTGATCGGAAGATTTCCAGCTATTAGGAAATGCTGAATTTGCATTCCCACGCTTTTTGGCGATTAGGGGGCTCAGTGTTTATACTGGCGCTGTGGATGATTAGGGAGCTTGGGCTCAATTGTTTATGTTATTGGCTTGTGTGAATTTAATGAGAAGATGATTATAAGTGTCGCCAATTTGGGGTTTAAATATATGTGTGTATATATGAGGTGTTGGATATGTGACTCCCCCATTCTTAAGAAAATAGCCTGTCCTCAGGCGGGTATAGTAGGGTATAATTCGACTGTACTGTTTGGAATTTCTAATTCTTCTGTTTTAAGTGCTTCTTCTTTTTGAGAAAATTTTACAATTAATTTTTAGGGATGCTTTTAAACTTAAAGATTAAGTACAATATTAAACTTATGGTAATTATTACAAAGGTAGTAATAGTAATGATTTTGAATACAATATTATGTTTTGTGTGTTCAAATATTATTTCTTTTGTTTGTATGTATGATATTGGTTCTAACTTTGTAATATTATTAGTTATATAAATGCTTTGTGTATAGTCTAGCTTTGAGTTTTTTATAGATATTTCGTTTAATTGAATTGAACAATCAAATATTTTTATTATATTATTGCCTTCTATAATTAATTCATTTTCAACACAATTTTGGTTTAATTTTGTCTTGGGAAGGTTCCAAGTTACAATTGTATTTGGTTCAATGAGTGAAGTCTGATAATTCTTATATGTTTTGGTATATTTACATGAGGTTGTAGTTTGGTTTATTATTCCTGATATACAAGTATTCTTTTCGATCAATTTTGTATTATAGTTGAATAAAGTTTCATTATTATAATAGTATTTATCATAGCAATTTTCAGTAAGAATATTTTTATTTTCATCTGGATATGGAAGTATCTCAAAAATAGGGGTTTTAATTATTTCTCTCGGGATATTTGATATAATTAAAATTTCATTAGTGCCTTTATTAAACCATGTGGAAGTTTTTATATTTAGTAGTTTTTCTGAATTAACATGTTCTAAATAGTTGTGTTTTAATAATTTTGGATTAAAGATTCCTAATCTTGTGAGTTGCATGCCCATTTCTATATCCTCGATATACTCTGTGAAGTGATCTAAATTGAATATTAAAGTTTCTAGTTTTAGTATTTTTTCATTTTCTACTCTAATGGAGTTTAACATTTCTATTCCTTGATTAATGGTGTCTATTATATGATTTAGCTCGTTTGCTTGTACGCTATTTTCTGATAGATTATTTATTTTGTCTTCTAGTTCTTCTTTATCTTCCTGATCTAAAGTTCCGAAAAGATATTTGTAAAGTGATCCTACAGCATTTATTAATCCTCGTTTATTTCGTTTAATGATTCTAATTCCATTAATTTCTCTGTTCAGTTTATCTAATAAGTATTGGATTTGTGTTACATTATTGTATTCTTGAGCTTGTTCTGTTAATTTATTATACGTTATATCAATCTTAGTTAGATTTACTTTTAGGTAATGATGTTCGAAGTTAATTGGTAGGTCCATTGTGCCTGTTTTAAATATTAAGTAACCGTTCGGGGCTTTTATTGGATTTATCTCAATGCTTTGAGTATGTGATGTGTTGATATTTATTAATAAAATGATTATTATTATGTTTATGATGGTCGTCTTGAACTGTTGACCTGTAATTAATTGTCATATTTACTTTTATTAACTTTCTTTTTCTTTTTGAATTTTGATTTGTAGTGTGTTATTTTTCTACCTCTGTTGACTTCTTCATAGTGTTTATCATCTATTTGTGTTATATTTCCTGTTTGCTTGAAAGGGTTTGTTGATTTTGATTTTACTAATGGTGATTCTCTATACCTAATGTCTACTTCAAAATCTGTTCTGTTTTCATTTAATTTTTCAATTTTATTTTTCTTATTTAGTTGTGTATCGTATTCAGGGGTTCCTGCGTAAATGAAAATGTCTGCTGGTGTTCTACCAGTCGTATTATGTTTGGTTTTGTGATTATATGTGTAAAGTATTATTTCGAATCTAGTTAGTTTATCTTCTTGATTTGTGTCAGAATTAATAATTCTCAATTTTTCGTTTATTGTTTTATGGAATCTTTCAATATCTGAGATACCATTTTTACTAGTTGTGATAGATATTTTTACGTTTTCTGTTTTTAACCATATTTGTAGTGCGGAGCATAAGAAAGCTGAGTCTTTATCTGCTTTTATTTCAATTGGTTTTCCCATGTCATTAAATACTTTTAAAAGAGCTCTTTTGGCTTCTAGCCAATCTCGACCGTTTACTTCAATTAAAGTTGCGTATTTGGAATATAAGTCTATGCAAGATAGAAATTGTTTTTTGT
This sequence comes from Drosophila antonietae, assembly GCA_030914385.1. Lineage (NCBI taxonomy): Eukaryota > Metazoa > Arthropoda > Insecta > Diptera > Drosophilidae > Drosophila > Drosophila antonietae. The sequence continues at coordinate 41,448 of JAUESO010000542.1, read as the reverse complement.
CTACTATGTAAAAATCAATGATATATTTTTCTCTGGGATTATGGACTTCTGGAGTTAATTCAAAGGCTAACTTTGTGTTTCTATGTTCTGTTTTTGCTATGTTACAAACTTTACATTCGTTAATTATATTTTGAATTAAATTTTGGTAATCTGGATAATAGTATTTTTCTTTGAATAATAGTGTCATTTTTTCTATTCCTGGATGTATTAATTTTTGATGTGTATTAATAATGTATTCCTTAAATTCGGAATAGGTTTGGAAATCTATTAATTTTGTTGTTGATCTCATTACTTTTGTAATGTTATTAGGACTAATTATTTCAACGAAAGCGTTTTGGAAAGTAAGAAAATCGGTTTCGTTGTTAAAATATATAACACTTTTCTTTGAACATAAATATTCTTTTATTAATTCTTTTGCATGATCATGTGTCATTTCGAGATAGTTTATTTTAATTTTTGTTTTGTAGAAGTAATTTGTTACTTCTACGTTATTTGAGTTATTCTTGACAAATTCTATTTGTCTTTTAAAATAATTAATTGGTCTTTCAGTGAAAGAAATGTAATGCTGGCTATCTTCTTGAGCGCTGTGGATTGTTGCTGCGGTAGTATCGGAAATTTCTCCTAACAAGTTTTCTTCAATTCTTACTCTAGATAAAGCATCTGCAACATAGTTTTCTTTACCTGGTACATATTTGATGTGATAATCGAATTCATTTAATTTTATTTTCCATCTTTGTAACTTCATATTTGGTTCTTTGATATTATTAAGCCAGACGAGTGGTCTGTGATCACTGAGGATTTCGAATTTTCTTCCATAGAGATAAGATCGGAAATATTTTGTTGCCCAAACAATTGCTAAAAGTTCTTTCTCAATTGTTGAATAATTAATTTCATGTTCATTTAAAGTTCTACTTGCGAAACATATTGGTTTTTGATTCTGTGACAGAACAGCTCCAATAGCTATGTTACTGGCATCAGTTGTGAGGCAAAATGGCTTTTCGAAATTCGGATAAGCTAGTATTGGATCGGACGTAATTAACACTTTTAGTTTTTCGAATGCGGAAATGTAATTTGATTCTTTAATATTTATAATTGCACCCTTTTTTAGTATTGAGGTCATTGGCTTAACAACGTGTGCAAAGTTAGGAATGAATTTTCTATAATAACCACAAAGTCCTAAAAATGATTTTATTTCTTTTTGGGTCTTTGGTATTGGGAAATTTTTTATGGCTGATATTTTTATAGGATTTGCTTTTATTCCTTCTGTTGTTATTATGTGTCCAAGGAATTCAGTTTCTTTTTTCATGAATTCGCATTTGTCTAATTGCAGTTTTAAATTCGCTTCTCGTAGTTTTGTGAATACCCTTTTTAATGATACTAGATGTTCTTCCAATGAAGTGGAATACACTATTATATCATCCATATATACTAAGCAATCTTTATAGATTAAATCTTCTAGTAAATTGTTCATACAACGTTGAAATGTTGCTGGGGCGTTTTTCAATCCAAAAGGCATTCGAGTGTACTCGTAATGTCCATTTTTGGTTGAGAAGGCTGTTTTTGCTTATACTATTTGGGTCCATTTGTATTTGATGAAATCCTTTCGCTAAGTCAATAGTGGTAAAATACTGACATTTGCCAAGCTTGTCAAGTATGTTATCCATGACTGGAATAGGATATTTATCATCGATTGTTATTTCGTTCAAGTTTCGGTAGTCAATGACTATGCGAAACTTTTCTTTACCTGATGCATCACGTTTCTTTGGCACAATCCAAATTGGTGAGCAATAAGGTGAATTTGATTTACGAATTATACCTTGTTTGATCATGTCTTTGATTTGTTTTTCGACTTCTTCGTCGAATGTTTGCGCATACTTGTATGGTCGCTTATGAATTGGATCCTCGTGTTTAGTTTGTATGACATGCTTAATTGTACTTGTGAAAGTCAAATTGTCACTTTCTTTGTACTGAATGTCACTAAACTCGAAAAGGATTTTAGTTAGTTTTGTTTTTTCCTCATCGTTCAGATGTTCTAGTCGGAATTGATTTGTTTCATTTAATTCATTATTTATTGCGTAGTTTACAGCTTTGTCATTTGATTGGGGCGGATCAAGGCATTGAAATGCGGTCTTGTCCTTAACAGGATCTTCACGATCATATTTCATTAGGAAATGAATGCTCGTTTAGAATAACTGTTTTTTGTTTATAATCAATTCTTGCTTCGCAAGATTCTAGATATTCTCTACCTAGTAGAATATCATATTTGTCGGAAAAGTTGTGTACATAAAATTTTTGATTAGTAGGGCAAAGCTTACTAGGGGCAAAAGATATGTAATTATTTAGTTGAACAATGCCATTTATAGTTTGCACTTTTAGTTGGCAAGGTTTAATGGAAAAATTTAAAAGGTTTTGTTTGATTAGATTGATGGACGAACCTGTGTCGATTACACAGTTAAAATGTTGGCCATTCATAACTAATCTGATGAAGGGATTTGTTCTTCTTGATCCGAGGCTTCTTGATGAAAATTTTCTGAAATATCCATCTTAGAATAACCACTAGTACTTTCTCTTTGTCTTTTTACTGGTGGATTTGTTACCTGATAATTAGAGTTGTTTTTCTGCTGATAATTCATTGGATTCTGAGATCTACTTTGAGTTAGCTTTTGTTGGAATTCTTGATGTAGTTCTTGATTACTTTCTTTGGTATTATGTGAATAGTTTTGAGTATTGCTACTCGAAGGTTTTTGGTTGTTATTCATAGTTTTTCCACTGGTTTGATAATTTTGGCTTTGATTAGATTTTCTTGTTTCGAATGTATTGTTTTCATATAACCCTTCTCTTTGAGCTACTTGTTTTAGTTTGCTAACTGTTGTAATGTCAAACCTAGCTAATGTCATAAAAAGTCTATCTGGAAGTTTTTTTGTGATTACATCTTTTATAGTGTTTTTCATTGCATTTGTATAGATTGTGGTACTGTATTGATCGTTTTCAAGGCTAAGCTTGCTTGTTATAATGTAGGACTTATTCTCTAAATCTTCTATGAACTTACGAAGATTTCCATGGTAGTTGGTGTTGTAGAGTCTTCTTAAGAGTTCTTCATATGGTGTGTGTGTTTTCAGCTCGTTGATGAGTGCTGTTCGTAGTTCCATCCAGTTGTTTGCTTGTGCAAGTTGTGATATCCGTTGGGCTTCTCCTGATAAGAGCGTCTCTATTGCTCCATACATGATGTTGTGTTGTCGTATATCCTTGGTCGGGTACAGACTTAGGATGTAGTCTATTCTTCTGATGAATGTTGTTAGATTTTCGGAGTTTCCGTCGAATGTTGGCACATGTCTAAGTGAAGACAGCGCATGGTTAAGATGAGTCTCTGATAATTCTAGAGCCATCTTGCTTTTGTATATTTTTTTTTTTGTTTGTTTAAGAATTTTAGGTTTGTTTAAATGTCTTTTTAGTTCATTTAATGTAGTTGAATAATTCGTTGTATTAATTCGTATAGTTAGTTCGAATTTTGTTAACGATTTTTGATTAAACAATTTTTTTTTTTTTTTATAAAATACTTGCCGCTTACAGGGATCAAAAGATTTGTAAGGCCCGGACACAAGTATTTCGTAGTGGTTTTTTTTCCACTACACAGAGCTTCAAAATAGTCCAGAGGATCTATTTATTAGCAGAAGCCTGTATTTTATACGCGACACTCCGCGTAGTTCTTTCGCGTATCAGTATGATGATGAATTAGATGTTCACCAAAACTGATCTTTACCCGGCTGCGCCAATTGTAGATTTAGCAGTGAATTTAAAATAAAAAAAAGTTTTATTTTTTTATTTCACTTATCTTTATTATGAGAATAAATTAACGATTTGAATCGACACATCGATCTGATGATATCGGCGTGGAAACTTAGACTGATTTACAATTATTCTTACGGTAATATTTATATGAATTTAATTTGCTTATGTATAGGTGAAAGTCTACAGCTTATTGGACATGGACTTTGATCGGAAGATTTCCAGCTATTAGGAAATGCTGAATTTGCATTCCCACGCTTTTGGCGATTAGGGGGCTCAGTGTTTATACTGGCGCTGTGGATGATTAGGGAGCTTGGGCTCAATTGTTTATGTTATTGGCTTGTGTGAATTTAATGAGAAGATGATTATAAGTGTCGCCAATTTGGGGTTTAAATATATGTGTGTATATATGAGGTGTTGGATATGTGACTATATATATATATATATATATATATATAAGATATGATATATACATATATATATAGAAAGAATAAATTCTCATCCAAACAGTCTGGCCAAGCGCCTAGGTACTGCAGCTCTCAGTCGCCGCACTTGCACTAGGGGAAAATTAAAACGACATCACCCTCAAGACCTGCTGTATCGTGCCTTGATATAAAAAATCTTCCCATTACCCATAAGAAATAAAATTTCAAATAAAATATCTTGTTATTGTCTTATTGTTATGTATTCTATGTTTAAATAAAGATAGCCCACTTCCCACTCTTGCTTTGACCATCGTAAATTCATAATTAATCATTTTGTTTTAATTTTAATAAGAACAAATTGTAAATTGATTACAGATAGTACAGTTAGTATAGTAGTAATTTAAGTAAAAGAAATCTAAAATTATTCGGGGAATAAGAAATTTTAAATATATAACGGGTAAATTTGATCTTTATATCTAGGCATTTCTTTAAAAGGTTATATGTGACCTGAATTTACGTAATTGTTTGAATAACATGTCCCATTTTTGCCTATAGGGTCAAATAAAACAAACATGTAATACAAATTAATTGAACTATCCTACAATTCAAAACCAAAATCGTTCACACAATTCAAAGTTGAGGTAGGCCTAACAGGCAACAAAAGTTTCGCACACAGTCACATAAATGCTCATACATGTAGCAAGACACAGTAAATGTGTGTGTGCATGCTCATCGCGAAAAAAGTAATGCTTATGCACATCAGCGCTTTCATACCCTTCCGAAAAATCTTTACGAAAACACTAAAATTTTGCATGAGCATGGCAAAGCCGTTTAAGAGTTCGGCATACTCTTACTAAGAATGGCAGACGGGATCGTCGCGAATTGCCACTCGCGAATAAATTAAAATTTTTGTGGGCAACTGGCTTGTGCTCGCATAGAGTGAGATAGAGAGAGAAAAAAAGAGAGAGGGAGAGTAAAGAATAATAGCACACAGAATGTGCTCATATGAAAATGCGACCATCCCGGTCGACCGCTGGCAGCGCAATGAATTCGTCGTTTCAAAAAATTGACTGCCCGAGCGCGAATCGCCCAAACCGAACAAATACGAAGTTGTGCGGCGATTCGCTCATATATTTGTGCGTGAAAAAAGTTTGTTCTACTTGTCCAGTCTATGTGTTGTATGGTTAGTGGTAATAGCTAGGTTATTCAAAGCGGTATGTTGAGTTAACAGTGAAACGTCACATGGGGTCGGCCGCACTTATATTTGTATGAAAATTAGGCAATTTTGGCACTGTTAACTATCTTAAAATTAGTAGACTAAATTAAGGCGATTCAAGTTGCAAATTATGAGTTCTATATAGATTCATGAATCTGACAATATAAGGGTTTTCGAAAAATTTTGTATTCTAAGCCGTTTTCTAGGCAGTTACTGCTGAATCAAATTAGATTAACCGCCAATATCTTCGTCTTATATAACTTAACCCTCTCAGACTACTTTGCAAAATAATAGAAGAAATTTATTCGAAAAATTTTTTCTTAAGTGAAATGAGGCTCCTGAACTCAAAAATGTACTCAAAAAAAAAAAAAAAAAAAATGTAGAAGCTTTCGTTTACTTGTAAGGTGGGAAAATGTGAATAATTGCCTCAAGGCACTCTTGGGGCTCTGAGTATAAAAAAGTAGTTTCCAAATAAATTGATATTTTTACATTTTTATTCCATTTTATTTCTTTAAATAATTTAAATTTTTATTATGGTACTCCGTAAAACAGTTTTTGTTAGCTGAGCAGCATAATTGGAGTTTGCATTTTATGCAAATGCACTGGGTTCGCGAAGTCTTGCAATGTTTGCACCATCTTTTTCCACTGTCGCGACCCAACCATTCAGGAAAATGATTAAATAGGTCAAACCTTAAGTCAGTTATAGGATGTCTCGATTTTTGGCCTAACTTGAGTTGTGTTTGCAAAGGTCGCTGAGAAGTTGGCGACTGCATAGATGATGATGGCGATGGCTTATTCGCCTAGACAAAGATGAAGATGGTGAACATAAAATGTAGGGTTGTTAAAAATATATAAAAATATCGATATATATTTTTTTAAAAATATATTTTTATCGGAATATTTTTTTTTCCCCAAATATCGAATATTTTTGTGATATATTTGATATTTTTGATATATTTGCGTTGGTGAAAACGCATTACTCTGATTTGTAAAAATCGAACAGCAAAATATAATTTGTCCCTTAAAGTAATACAAACAAATAGTAACACATCAAATATGGCATCGCATATAAAAAACAAGCATGATGATGCATTTAGATGACCACGGTGATAGCTTCGAAAACGACCACAATAGGTCAATATTGAAAGTACACATTGCCGAAGAGGGAACTTGAGATGTAACGCAGCTTGCCACAAACTTCTTGGGAAAGCAATCCGATAATTTTTTGGAATTCTCATAAGGCCACTATGCCAGTACTATCGAAGATCGCATTACGATCAGCCTCTGGTAGCTAGGTGCCTTTGGAGCGACTTGCTTCGCCAATAAAATGCGTTGTTTGCGACTCATGAAGTCGTATGACGGATTCTCACATATCAGAACGCATTTTTTTAGTTTTGTTTTAATCTTTGAGTACCTAATACTGGTCATTATTATAAATAATGGTTATTCTTATTATTCTTTTTTTTTTTTTTTTTGTCGGATTGTAAAGTTATTGTGGAAAAAAGTTTGAAAAATATCGAAAATATCGATATATCGATATTTTAAAGTTAAATATCAAATATCATTTTGATATTTTTTCAAAACTTAAAATATATCTATACGATATTTTAAACATATTCGACAACCCTAATAAAATGCAACTATTGAGTGGACGACTCGGCAACTTCGTAGATTGAAACGCTAATAGACCCGCAGCAATAGACTCGCGAAGTCCGGGAGCTCAATCAATTTCTCGCTGCTTACGTTCTCCTTCTGTAAACGCCTATATAAAACATATGCATTTGTCGGGTTGCAGCATCGCCAGTTTTACTTCTTATATGGTAGCGGCCCATTAGCCCATCCATTAGATCCACTTCTCCCATATGAGCATTATATTCCCGAATAATTTGTGGGCAATCAACTTGTACATGTCGCTTCGATTTTCGATCATAACGAGCAGCCTTCGGTATTGATTCACTGGTGTTTGATGTTTTAAACGGTTTGACACCCACATATGTTGACAACAAACGGACGGCCTTGTTGTCTTTCCACAGTACATTGCTTATTTCTAATCCATTCGAGTACCCCACGTACTCAACTGAATAACCTCTTGGCTTTTTGTTGATAACACTATCGTTTGGGGGCTTGCAGTTTGGTATGCGATTTACCCGGACTGTACCAAGACTGTAAATTCCTTTTGCACGTAGATATACCAATAAAGGCAGCGATGTATAAAAATTATCAAAATATAAATATGGTGATTAAAACTTTCAACAGTTTTTGTCACAAGCACAACTATGTTAGCTGATGCACCGAAATCAGGGTAACCAGCTGTGAATTTATTAAGGTTTAGCTAACAATTACATGTTGTTTTCAAAAGACCTAGGTTCGAATCCCGGTGGAAATTTTTTTATTTATTAATCGAAAACTTAAACATTTTATTTTTTAAATTAATTAATATTATTATATTTATGTTAAAATGCTTTTTGCCATCTTAGAAATTGCTACTAAGCTAATATGCATGAATTATGCAGTTGGCCACAACAAACTTCTTTGCCAATTTCCCACGCCCCCTGTGGGCGTAGACGCATAATTTTTTGCCAGTTCTTAGAAAGGGCCGAGGCTAACATGCCTGCAAAATTTGGTTGCTTACATTCCAAAAATGCGAAAATTACAGGGTATTTTTCGATATGCCACGCCCCCAAAGAGGCTGAAAAATTATTTTTGGGTCAGCGATAGAGGAGAACATTAGTAACTGAACCATTAAATTTTCAAGCTTCTAGCTCTAAAACTGTAGGAGATATAAACTTTTGCGGTTTGCCACGCCCCCTGTGGGCGTAGATATATCTACCATAGCTTATTGATCTTGGGTTGTCAACCCGAGTATACATGCAAAATTTCAAGTCTCTAGTGTCAATAGTGTTCAAAATATGGCACAATCACTATATATTCAGGTCCGATTTGCCACGCCCCCAATGGGCGTAGAAATATAACTTTTTGATCGATCTTCTTAGAATCATAACATTAGCTCACATGCAAAATTTCAGCGTTCTAGCTTTAACGGTGTAGAAGATACGTATTTCCCGATTTGCCACACCCCCAATGGGCGTAGATATATCCGTCATAGCTTTTTGAACTTGGGTTGTCACCCCGAGTATACATTCCAAATTGCAAGTCTCTAGCTCATCATCTAGTATGATAACTTGCCTATGGGCGGAAGAGTTTTCCGATTTGCCACGCCCCTAGTGGGGGGATCAGGACAATTTTTACACTTTATAATTCGGGAGCATATATGAGTATATGTTTAAAATTTCAAGTCTCTAGCTCTAATAGCGCCGAAAAATATTGCGTTCATACGGAAAGACGGAAAGACGGACAGACGGACGGACGGACAGACGGACGGACAGCAAGACGGACATTGCACAAACCCAATATACTTTCTTCCCTTTGGGAACAAAGTATAATTACCTGAAAATGGCCTTTTTGGAATAATGGCCAAAAATCGCCAGCGAAGTCACCCAAAAATTGGTAAACTCGATGGAATCACATTTGTAAGAGGTTATTAAACATAAATGAGATCATACAAAATAATTAAGAATTTGTTGATAAATTGGAGTGCTAAGTGCAGTGCACGAAATAAGCTGTGACATAGAAAAAGCCAGTTTTTTTCAGTTTTCGTTAGTTTTAAGTGTTCATTTATTAGAATAGAAAAACAATGAAGTGCCTTAATAAATAATGAATACCTTATAAATAAGACCTCATTTAAATTTTTTGGATATCTTTACTGGTTTAGCGGAAATACGTCTTTAAAGTTTTACTATACCGCTGCACGAAATAAGCTGTGAGCCACTGTATGTATGTATTTACTTACATTCAGTCATAAGAAATACCAAACTGGAAATATACGCAATAAAACTTTAAGTTTGTATCCATACGTAACTGTTAAACCTGTTCAATTAGCAACATTTTGATTAAATAACACTCTGGCGTTGCCACAATCCAACTAATGCGGAGGATAAGCAATTGATACCAATTTTTGTGTTATATTAAATTTAAATTACGATCACTATTAAGATTCAAACAAAAATGGCACAGTTCTCCTAACTCTGCTTACTCAAAATGCGCATTTGTTTTCCAGAAAGTATGTAGGTTCGACTTATGTTATTTTTTAAATATGGCAGTACCAAGTAGACTTGGGTAGCTCATGAGTGAGTGAGCTATAATGAATGGCTCACTGAACTGAGCCACTGAGCTAGTTCCTTCAATATGGCTCACTTGATCACTTTGGCCACTAACCATACAACTGTGAGGAGCAATATTGGTATGCACGTATGCAGTGTATATAAACACATGTATTTGCTATGTGTTTATATGCACATACGTGCATGCATATATTGCTCCACACAGCGACGCGAACACTATAGGAGCAACCCTCGCGACTGGAAGGGTCAGAGAGCGGACTATAGTCTGTCTCTCTCGCTCCTATAGTGTCAGCAATTGGCTCGCGTCGCTCGACCGCAGGTCATAGGGCACCGTTAGCCGAGGTACGCTCCAAGTGACGGACGCTGTCTTTTTGCATAGCAACAGCGGTACTTCTGCCAACGCGAAGCTGCCGCGACATTTGGCGGCCTGCTGACGGCACCCAGATCACGTGATTGTGCCCTATAAAAGGGCACCGGCGGTGTCATAGAGGCAATCAGAAAAGTAATCAAGAATCAAGAGTGAAGATCGAGAGTGAAGATCAAGAGTGAGATTCAAGTGAAGTGCAAGTACAAGTCAACGCGAGTGAAGACACAATACATCGAAGGACTACGATATCGACGCAGGACACCGATATCCAGGACTCGAAGCAGACAGGACATCGTGGGAGCATCCAAAGTATCCTGGGAGGATACTTCAGACACCTATAAGGACCCAGACATACAGAAGCAGTAGTGGCCATCAACTAGCGAGTTGATACAAGGCAGCTGCAAATTGTATTCTGGCCAGAAGTCTCGTCGCCGAGAGTGTGTAAGTTCACGCAGCCGTGCGAAAAGGTGAAAAGTGTGAGCATAAGAACCTAGGTGTGCCAAGAGCAGTAGTCCAGCAGTAGGAGTCCAGCAGTAGGAGTAGCCTGTACATCCGAGCGAGCCGCCGGAGTAGACAGTGCCAATCCTGGCGTGAGCTGGAGCGCTTGGGCGAATCCTGGTGCTACTGAGCCATATTTTCTCGCCCGGTCGGAGTGCGTGAACAAGCAACATAACGCTCGACGATTATAACGTTCATTGTAATACGAAATACCAATATAATTATAACGAGAATATATATATATAAGTTCAAACAGAAACTCGCAAGGGCTTCAACAAATAAATTTGTTGAAACGAACGCACAGTCGGCTGAAACTGGCCCGGCTTAGACTCGGGTATAACCGAAGGTTCGTTACACAATACATAGACTGGACAAGTAGAACAAACTTTTTTCACGCACAAAAATATGAGCGAATTGCCGCACAACTTCGTATTTGTTCGGTTTGGGCAATTCGAGCTCGGGCAGTCAAAATATGAAACGAGAAATTCATTGCGCTGCCAGCGGTCGACCGGGATGGTCATATTTTCATATGATCATTTTCTATGCGCTATTTTACTTTACTCTCCCTCTCTCTTTTTTCTCTCCCTATCTCACTCTATGCGAGCACAAGCCAGTTGCCCACAAAAATTGAAATTTGTTCGCGAGTGGCGATTCTTGACGATCCCGTCTGCCATTCTTATTAAGAGTATGCCGAACTCTTAAACGGCTTTGCCATGCTCATGCAAAATTTTAGTGTTTTCGTAAAGATTTTTGGGAAGGGTATGAAAGCGCTGATGTGCATAAGCATTACTTTTTCGCGATGAGCATGTACACACACATTTACTGTGTCTTGCTACATGTATGAGCATTTATGTGACTGTATGCGAAACTTTTGCTGCCTGTAGCAATTGCAGGGCGATGTTTTGATACTGTAGGATCAGGAGCGTTTTCCAGGCCAGCATGAGTTTCAGAGTATGGGGGTGCTATTCTACTAAACTAATGAGCCGTATATTAAATGCAGCGCAGCGTAGGTGCAACGTTTATTCATCGAGTTCTCGTTATAGACTAAATTACAGAAACGTATGAGCAAGCGCAGCTTGCTTAAAGTTAGGCGAATGAGCGTAAGTGAGAAGAGTTTAAGAACGTAAAGAGAGACAATTAGTTAGGGTGGTCCCAAATATAAGAGTATACATAGGTATAAATTGAATGTGAACAAATATTAATGATTTGACCCAACATCCCGGCCCCATTGAATGACACAGTCTTTCAAGAGACAGGAAGTAAAGCTAGTTTGTGAATTGGTCTCCGGATTATGCCCTTTGTGGTGCGGACATCTACAACTCGTACTCGTTGATCTCGTCCAGGAATTATAGCTGTAATGCGACCCATTATCCACTTCTGAGAAGGCATGTTGTCCTCATGTACGAGAACCATGTCACCGATAGATATACTGGGCCCTGGTTTGGTCCACTTGGACCGCACGTTCATCTCGTTGAAGTAGTCTGCCAACCACCGTCGCCAAAAATATTGTTTGATACCAGTTATCAAACGCCAGCGGGATAAAGATGTCAGCCTTTCGTCTTCTATGTTGTGTTCAGGTAATGCCCGCAAGGAGTTTCCAGGTGTCACAGCACCCAAGTCACTTGGATCTGACGACAGTGGGGTGAGCGGGCGCGAGTTGAGAATGGCTTCTACCTCCGCTGTGATTGTGGCCAATTCTTCAAAAGTGCAGCGAGAGTTCATTAGGCTGCGCGTCATGAGTCCCTTGGCGCTTTTTACTGCCGCCTCCCAGAGGCCGCCAAAGTGTGGTGCTCTGGGTGGGATGAAACGAAAGTTTATGAATTCATTTGTGCAAAAACTGGTTATTGACTGTTGATTTTCTTGCTTGAAGAAGAAGTTCCGAAGATCCTTTAGGTGATTGCTTGCTCCGGTGAAATTTGTGGCGTTATCGCAGAATATATCCACAGGCAATCCACGTCGTGGAATCATGCGCCTCAATGCGGCTAAGAATGCATCCGTTGAAAGGTCAGATACCACCTCGATATGTACTGCCTTGGTGGCGAAGCATACGAATATGGAAATGTAAGCCTTACGAGGTGCCTTGCCCTGTATGCGAAGATAGACGTTGACTGGTCCACAAAAGTCAACTCCACAGTGAGCAAAGGGTCTCGATGGAGTCAGTCGCTCTACAGGCAGGTTCCCCATGAGTTGCTGTTGCAGCTTTGGCTTGTAGCGCACACAGTGCACGCATTTCCTGACAATAGAGCGAGCCAAGTCTCGAGCGTTGACGATCCAGAATTGAAGACGAAGTAGTGCAACAAGTGCCTTTGAGCCAGCATGGTAGTGTTGAATATGAAGAAACTGCATGTAGTGACGAATAAAATCATCTTTACTTGGAAGTAGGATTGGATGTTTCTGAGCGTCTGGTGCATTTTCCAATTCGAGACGGCCACCAACCTTCAGTAGTAGGTATCCGTCTGTAATCTGTAAAAATGGATTAAGAAATTTTATGTGACTTGATATTTGCCTGTTTTGGAGCAAAGCGTGAATTTCATCTGCGAAATGTTGTTGCTGCAGATTCCAAATAATGCAATTAAATGCACGCTGAAGTTCTTGAGGTGTCGGCGAGGGCGTAGAAGCTCAATGGGTTTCCGAAGCACGTGTGTGAAGCGCAGCATCCATGCAACAATTCGCAAGCAACGAGGATGCGAACTTATGTTCCTTAGTGTGTCGAGTAGGTAGTTGCTATTCGTCGTAACCTTGAAAGCTGACTTGCGCATCTCAAGTGTTATGATCTCCGGATCTGGTTCGCGCCGTTTCTCCCTTGGCCAAGCGTTCGAGCTCTGCTTCAGGTACTCCGGCCCCATAAACCAGATTGATTCATTCAATTCCATGGGTTTACATCCCCTCGAAACCAGATCGGCTGGATTTGAATGTGTTGGGACGTGTCTCCAATGACAATCCGGTGTGGCTTCTTGTATGTCAGAAACGCGGTTTCCAACAAATGTTGATAGTGTCGCAGAATGTTGCCGTATCCAATGAAGAACTATCGACGAGTCGCTCCACAGATAGGTTGATTGTTTCAATGTGAAAATACCTTTAATTTTCATGTAGAGCTGTGCCAACAAATGGGCAGCAGCGAGTTCCAATTTTGGTAGCGATAACTTGCGAGTTGGCGCTACTCTGCACTTTGACGTGATCAGGTGAACTTGAACCTTGCCGTCCGCTGCAACTGCGCGTGCGTAGATGCAGCATCCGTATGCACGAATGGAAGCGTCACAAAATCCATGCAACTGCAATTCCTTGGTGTTCAACTGCATACAGAATCGAGGTATTGCCAGCGACTCCAATAACGGAAGCGATGCTGCAAACGATTTCCAAGCTAGGCAAAGTGTTTGCGGCACAGATTCATCCCATTGCAATTTGAGTATCCACAGCTCCTGTAGGATGATCTTTGCAGTCACAATGACTGGCGCTACCAATCCCAATGGATCAAATAGTGAAGATGCTACAGATAAAATTGTCCTCTTGGTGATTGTGTCAATGGAGCACTTGGGACGAAAGGCAAATAGCAATATGTCCTGACGTTGATTCCATGCTAAGCCCAATGTGCTTGTAACTGAGTTGTCTTCTAGATTCAAATCCTTGATAGTCCTGTCGTCGACAAAGTCTGGGTGATTTGAATGCCATTTGCCTTTGCCAAGAATCTCGACGACCTCTGCCTTGAGTTGCTGCAAGCCTTCCGCCGTGTCATGCCCACACAGAAAGTCATCCACATAAAATGATGAGTTAATAGCTTGTGCTCCAAGCTTGTGAGTTTGCATGTGTAGATCGGCCAAATATGTCATACTGCGTATAGCGAGATATGGGGCTGCTGCCGTACCGTACGTCACTTTGTTTAGCTCATACGTCTGAAGTGGTTTATCTGCCGACTCTCTCCAAAGTATGTATTGAAATTTGCGGTCACGATAATCCAATAATACTTGCCTGAACATTTTCACAACATCGGCAGTGAGCGCATATTTGTATGTTCGGAAGCGTAGCAGAAGCGAGTATATGTCCGTCTGAATGGTCGGTCCAACCATTAACAAGTCGTTGAGCGATCGTTGCGATCCTTATCGTTCGATGTGAGGCATCAAAGACAACTCGGAGCTTCGTTGAAGTGCTATTTAGCTTAAAGACGCAATGATGTGGTATGTAATTGTGTGGCTCGTCAAGCCGCGGTGTGTTTATCAAACTCATGTGATTCAAATCTTCATATTCGCGCAGAAATTCCGTATATGATGCCTTTAGCTGAGGACTGCGATTTAAGCGCCGTTCCAATGACTTAAATCTCAGCTTAGCTGACTCGTATGAAGATCCTAGGTGTCTTGGGTCATCCTTAAATGGTAGCCGAACGATAATTCTACCATCCGTTTGTTGGCGTACAGATTGAGTAAACATTTGTTCGCACTGCAGTTGTTCAGGTGTGAACTTGTCGTTTGGTTTGTTTAAGTCTTCAATCTGCCAAAGCCTTTCCAAATTATTGTTGATTGACTCCTCCTGTGAGAGCGAGTAGCAGTGTGCCTGTCGCTGCGTTCCTTCATAACGTCCAGACACAATCCATACGAGTAATGTTTTCTGAAGCGTAGGAAGACAGGGACCCAATTTGATTTGTCCCACTGCAAGAATATCAAAAAATGTTTCAGTTCCAATAAGTAAATCGATATGGCGAGTTTTGTGGAACTGCTCATCTGCTAGAGGCGTATTCTTGGGTATGTTCCAAGATGAAATGTCGATGTCCGAATCCGGCTGATATGCAATGTGTGACGTCACGCAGAAATCAATGGGCATCTCGAAATTCTCCAATCGTGACTTGATTGTGGCCGAAGTGCCAAACTTGATGTATGTGTGTGCATCCCCAATGCTACCGATTCGCATATGCCGTTTGACCTTTGGCAAGCGAAGCGATTGCGCGAACTGTTCCGAGATGAAGTTCACCTGGGAGCACGAATCCAATAGCGCACGGCCGATCCTGTAGTTTCCAGATGCATCCATGACCTCGACGATGGCCGTTGCCAAGATGACTTGGTCTGTTTGATTGGTGTGTGTATGTGTGAGACATGAGTGAGTTGAGCAATTAAACGACAAGCCATGTCGCGTGGTTGTCTGGCTTCGTTGTTTGGTAGCAGTCGAAGTTCGAGGCTGGCTCGATTCGGACTTACCGCATGATTCCAAATATTGGCAATGCCTTTCAACTACCTGTACACACAAATCCCACGTAGGCAACTTGGAATAATCCAATGATTCGTTCCACTTGCGCTTAGTTTCCATATCCATCTTTTCCATGACAATGGCTATTAACATTGCTTGCGCGATTTGTGATTCGTTGCCTAGTGATCTTAGCGAGTTGAACAATGCTGTAGAGTTGTCAATCAGACTTCGAATTTCTTGACTGTTTGACCTTGACACACTCTTGAGCATAAACAATGATGAGATATTATCCAAAAACACTAATGTTGGATTGTCGTAGCGCTGATTTAAACGATCAAGTGCCTTCCGATAGTTTTCAGGTGTGATCTGAAATGCCTTTATAGTTTCCAATGCTGGTCCTCTTAAGCAGCTAATCAGCTGATTAAACTTCTCGATGTTTGACAAGCTGTTCTGTTGATCCACCATTTGATTGAATAATGCACTAAAATTCTTGTAGTCCGCATAATTGGGCAACTTGGCAGACGATGAGAATGTCAGTCCTGATGCCGCAGCAAAGGTTGATTCGTGCATCTCTTCCGTAAGTTGCTCTGTTATGCAAACCTTTATGTCTACATACAGCTCCTCCAGATCGGTGCGTCCTGTATCGGTCGGACATTCCTTTTCTATTTGAGTCTGCAAAACCATTGCTTGCTTAAAGTAGGCTTCCAAAATTTCCAAGCGACACTTTAATTCAGCTTGACTTGGCGCAGACTTGCCTTCTCTTAGTTTGGGATCGACTACATTACGAATGCGGCTAATATTCCGGCGCGTATTCGCGCGCTGTGTTTTAAGACTCTCCAAAGATATGATTCGATCAACAACAACTTATATTTCCTTTATTTATATATTTAAGAAGTTGATCAGATTCACTGTCACAATTAAAAACACAGAGTGCAGAATAATATGCAAGCGACGCACAATGCAAGTGTCAAATTTCACTCAATTGAGCGTGCAGAATATCAGGCGATGAGTTTCACTCAACAAGCAAGCATGTGACGAATTTCACTCAACTTGTTGTTGCCCTTACGAATCGTAGGCACAGCGAAGTGACGTTGATTGCAAGCATAAGCTGCTGTTGCTGCGAAAGAACGAAGAATGAAGAACGAAAGAGATGACTCGGTGATGCGACAGCGGGGGGTCACAGAGCGACAGCGAAGTCAGTCAAAGCGATGAACGGTTTCTCGGCGGTGCGAAGAATAGCAAGGCAAAGCGCATGTATGCACAGTTAACACTTTGTATGCTCAAATCGATGACATATGTATGTATGTAGAATGCCGAATTAGAACTCTAAATATGTTGCACTGAACTTGAATAGCACTGCCCCACGTTGGGCGCCAATGTGTAGGATCAGTAGCGTTTTCCAGTCCAGCATGAGTTTCAGAGTATGGGGGTGCTATTCTACTAAACTAATGAGCCGTATATTAAATGCAGCGCATCGTAGGTGCAACGTTTATTCATCGAGTTCTCGTTATAGACTAAATTACAGAAACGTATGAGCAAGCGCAGCTTGCTTAAAGTTAGGCGAATGAGTGTAAGTGAGAAGAGTTTAAGAACGTAAAGAGAGACAATTAGTTAGGGTGGTCCCAAATATAAGAGTATACATAGGTATAAATTGAATGTGAACAAATATTAATGATTTGACCCAACAGATAGGTATCGAAAATATCGATATTCGATATATCACCATCTCTACATCGCCATCGCCATCTACACACATATACTATAATATAGTGCTAGAGAAACATCGATGTTTGACGACATCGATGTTTCGATGTTTTGCAATAAAAAACATCGATGTATCGATGAAACATCGGAAAAATTTTTTTTTATTAAAAACGTATTCAATGTTTATATTCTTAACAAAATGAAATGGTATATTTGATTGAAATTCATTCATCATTTCTCAAATTCAAAACTTCAAATAAAAAAAAGAAAAAAAAAACAAAATTAAATAATAAATAAAAAATATAGGTATCACTTCATCAGTCTTAACCGTTAATTACAGATGCTGGACGATAAGCTTTTTTAAAATTCTCTCTTTTTTTAATTTAATGCTATTATTACCATTGCCACTAACATCTCTCAAAAACTTATCCATTGCCTGCCAGCACCAATATCCTACAAAAATAATAAATAAAATAAATAAATAAATAAATGAAAATTTTTTCTTACCAAGCTCACAACACGTTTTCTGCTTAATTTAGTTGATTGTTGTTAGCAACTTAGCAGTGTTGCCAGTTTTTTCTAAGAAAACAATGAAAAAATCAGGCAAAGAAGGTGAAGTTTTTTTTATTATCTTTATTGCATTCTTCTATAATGCCAATCATGTTTTAATAGTCACGACAGCATTCCTTCTTAATGTATATAAGTTGATTCATTATGAGAATGGTATATTTTGTTTCGCCAATATCAAAAGCAACATTTTGTTTTCTGAAACTTCACAGATCTATTACTAAAATATTTCAAGCACCAAGTGGTTATGTGATCAATTGGCAGCTATACTAAATTTGCAATGACTGCAATATACATAATTTCGCAGCCAGCATTTGAATTCTTGGCTGTTACGTTACACATCCTGGCATTTTTGTTTATACTGAACTTTGAATTGGGTTTTAATTCAACTACAATGAACAACACTTCATTGTACATACATTCTCTAAAATATGTTAAATTGCTAAGAAAGATAAGCGGAAAAAAGTTAAATATTTGTTTAAAAAGCCAGAATTCCCGCTGCCCGCTGTTTTGGATAAATTGGATAAATTTAGTGGATGGAACATTTTTACAAAACTTCGAACATCGAACAAAAAACACCGATGTTCCTAATTTTTTTTAAAAACATCGATGTATCGATGTTACATCGATGTTGCGCCCAGCACTAGGCGCATGATTAGCAGCATGATTAACATCTGGGAAATAAGGAAAAGAGAAAAAAAAATCTATATCATATCTGCTATCAAGAAAAATTTTTTTTATTATTATTCATTAGATTTGTTAATTTCCTGATTTAACGGTCTTTTAATGTTACTTGGATGAATGTTTTCTAACTCTGCATATCTAAAATAAGGCTCATCCTTATGTCTGACTCTTTTATAATTTTTAATTGGACCTTCCTGTCTTTGTAAATAATACAAGGGAAGAATACAAAGAACAAAGACAGGAAGGTCCAATTAAAAATTATATTGTATTATTTATTTTGTTTATAGTCATTTTCTTACATTCCTCAATAGTCATTTTCAATTTATTTGCATCTTCTGTATCTTTAGCATGATTCGGTGTACATTTTATTTTATTTTTGCTAATTGAATTTTAGATTCAATGGAAAGTTCATTATTATCTATTCCTGTTATTATTTCAATTAATGTGGAATGTAATCTTTCAATATCTGCATTTCCTGTATGGGAATTTGGTTTTGTATAATGTATTTCAATATCTTCCTTGTTTAAAAACTGTATTATATGTTCTGATCTAAATTCATTATCCATTATTATTTTCTGTGGTTTATTAAATTTTGCAAAATGTTCTATCATAATTTGCATCTTTGTTTGCCAATTTCTATCCGTAATATTATAAGCAACTGCAAATTTTGTAAGTTTATCTATGATTGTAACAAAAGATTTCTGTTTTATATGAAATATATCTAAGTGTATAATTTGATTTTTACTATTTGGTGTTTCTGTAAGTTGAAATTTTGGTTTAATCGGTTTTCTATCATACTTAATCTCTTTACACTTTCTGCAATTTGCTATTATTAACTGAATATGTTCCCTTAATTTTGGAAAATAGATTTTGTCTTTTAGTGAATTGAACGTTTCATTTATACCACTGTGTAATGAATCTTTTGAATGGTAAATTGAAATTTGTTTATGTAATTCTTCCTCCGTTGAAATTTCTTGAACTCGTTTTGTACATTTGAAAAATTTTATATTTTCACAGTGAGAAAAAATTTTAATTAATATACATTGTATTTTATGATATTCTGAGTCTGGTACTTCTGAAAAAAATCCTACTGTTCCTTTCTCTATATTATTTTGTAATTTTATTTCAATTTCATTTTCTGTGTCTGCTGGGTTTACTTCAATTATTTTTCTTACATTGTGTATATTAATATTATCTGTTGCTGAATAGGTAATTATTATCTGAGTTTTATATTTATTAACAATATCATCTTTTATATAATAATGAATTAATTCTTCTTCATCTGCTGAATGCTGTGTATTTTGTTAAATCAAAATTTGATTCTTCGTTATTTTCTGCATTAATTAACTGTGCTGCTTCCTGTCTGCTCAAAAAATCTGTTACTTTATTGTCTTTAATTGTCTTAATTTAGTTGATTGTTGTTAGCAACTTAGCAGTGTTGCCAGTTTTTTCTAAGAAAACAATGAAAAAATCAGGCAAAGAAGGTGAAGTTTTTTTTTTATTATCTTTTTTGCATTCTTCTATAATGCCAATCATATTTTAATAGTCACGACAGCATTCCTTCTTAATGTATATAAGTTGATTCATTATGAGAATGGTATATTTTGTTTCGCCAATATCAAAAGCAACATTTTGTTTTCTGAAACTTCACAGATCTATTACTAAAATATTTCAAGCACCAAGTGGTTATGTGATCAATTGGCAGCTATACTAAATTTGCAATGATTGCAATATACATAATTTCGCAACCAGCATTTGAATTCTTGGCTGTTACGTTACACATCCTGGCATTTTTGTTTATACTGAACTTTGAATTGGGTTTTAATTCAACTACAATGAACAACACTTCATTGTACATTCTCTAAAATATGTTAAATTGCTAAGAAAGATAAGCGGAAAAAAGTTAAATATTTGTTTAAAAAGCCAGAATTCCCGCTGCCCGCTGTTTTGGATAAATTGGATAAATTTAGTGGATGGAACATTTTTACAAAACTTCGAACATCGAACAAAAAACACCGATGTTCCTAATTTTTTTTAAAAACATCGATGTATCGATGTTACATCGATGTTGCGCCCAGCACTAGGCGCATGATTAGCAGCATGATTAACATCTGGGAAATAAGGAAAAGAGAAAAAAAAAATCTATATCATATCTACTATCAAGAAAAATTTTTTTTATTATTATTCATTAGATTTGTTAATTTCCTGATTTAACGGTCTTTTAATGTTACTTGGATGAATGTTTTCTAACTCTGCATATCTAAAATAAGGCTCATCCTTATGTCTGACTCTTTTATAATTTTAATTGGACCTTCCTGTCTTTGTAAATAATACAAGGGAAGAATACAAAGAACAAAGACAGGAAGGTCCAATTAAAAATTATATTGTATTATTTATTTTGTTTATAGTCATTTTCTTACATTCCTCAATAGTCATTTTCAATTTATTTGCATCTTCTGTATCTTTAGCATGATTCGGTGTACATTTTATTTTATTTTTGCTAATTGAATTTTAGATTCAATGGAAAGTTCATTATTATCTATTCCTGTTATTATTTCAATTAATGTGGAATGTAATCTTTCAATATCTGCATTTCCTGTATGGGAATTTGGTTTTGTATAATGTATTTCAATATCTTCCTTGTTTAAAAACTGTATTATATGTTCTGATCTAAATTCATTATCCATTATTATTTTCTGTGGTTTATTAAATTTTGCAAAATGTTCTATCATAATTTGCATCTTTGTTTGCCAATTTCTATCCGTAATATTATAAGCAACTGCAAATTTTGTAAGTTTATCTATGAGTGTAACAAAAGATTTCTGTTTTATATGAAATATATCTAAGTGTATAATTTGATTTTTACTATTTGGTGTTTCTGTAAGTTGAAATTTTGGTTTAATCGGTTTTCTATCATACTTAATCTCTTTACACTTTCTGCAATTTGCTATTATTAACTGAATATGTTCCCTTAATTTTGGAAAATAGATTTTGTCTTTTAGTGAATTGAACGTTTCATTTATACCACTGTGTAATGAATCTTTTGAATGGTAAATTGAAATTTGTTTATGTAATTCTTCCTCCGTTGAAATTTCTTGAACTCGTTTGTACATTTGAAAAATTTTATATTTTCACAGTGAGAAAAAATTTTAATTAATATACATTGTATTTATGATATTCTGAGTCTGGTACTTCTGAAAAAAATCCTACTGTTCCTTTCTCTATATTATTTTGTAATTTTATTTCAATTTCATTTTCTGTGTCTGCTGGGTTTACTTCAATTATTTTTCTTACATTGTGTATATTAATATTATCTGTTGCTGAATAGGTAATTATTATCTGAGTTTTATATTTATTAACAATATCATCTTTTATATAATAATGAATTAATTCTTCTTCATCTGCTGAATGCTGTGTATTTGTTAAATCAAAATTTGATTCTTCGTTATTTTCTGCATTAATTAACTGTGCTGCTTCCTGTCTGCTCAAAAAATCTGTTACTTTATTGTCTTTACCTTTTAAATATATAATATAATAATCAAACTCCTGTAGTTTTAAAATCCATCTTTGATGTCTAGCTGTCATTTCTTTTCCTTTGTATTTTGAATTTAAGTATTTTATAGGGGCATGATCGGTTATAATTTGAAATTTATTTCCAATCAAATAGTGTTTAAAATAATTTACTGCATGTATAATAGACAAAAATTCTTTATCAATTGTACTATAATTTTTCTCATGTTTATTAAGTGTTCTTGAAACATAAGCAATTGGTTGTCTTTGTTGAGATAAAACTGCACCTATGGCGAAATCACTGGCATCTGTCGTAATTGTAAACGGTTTGTCAAATTCTGGATATTTTAATATTGGATGTGAACTTATGAACGCTTTAAGATTTTCAAATGCATCTATAAATTGTGGATCATTTGTATTAATTGATACACCTTTTTGTAAATATCTTATCATTGGGTAAGCTATTTTGGAATAGTCTTTGATAAATTTTCTATAAAATCCTGTCATACCTAAAAATCCTTTTAATTGTTTGTCAGTTTTTGGTCATGGAATTTCTTTTATTGCTTCTATTTTTCTTGGATTTGGTTTGAACCCTTCTTTTGTAAGAATATGTCCCAAATATTCTGTATGTTTCTTCATAAATGAGCATTTATCTGGTTGTATTTTCAAATTATGATTTCTAAGTACTTTACAAATTTTTTCTAAAGCAATCTTGTGTTCTTCGAGTGTTGTTGAAAATATTAGAATATTATCAAGATATACCATACAAATTTTGTTTATATAATCCCTCAAAATATCATTCAGTAAACGTTGGAATGTAGCTGGAGCATTTTTTAACCCGAATGGCATTCTAACATATTCATATAATCCCATTGGTGTTATGAAAGCAGTTTTTTCAATATCTTCTTCTGCTATTAGTATTTGGTGATAACCTTTCGCTAAATCAAGGGTAGAAAAATATTGGGCTTTTCCAAGTTTATCTAATACAGCGTCTATAATAGGTATTGGATACTTATCTGGAACGGTTACTTGGTTTAGCCGCCTATAGTCTACACAGATACGATATTTTTGAATTCCTGAATTGTCAATTTTTTTCTTAATAACACATATAGGAGAGCTATATTTGCTTTTACTTTTTCTTATTATTCCACTTTTTTCCATTTCAATTATTTGCTTCCTTACTTCATCTTCATATTTTGGAGAAACCCTATAGAGTTTTGAATTTATGGGCTGATCTGTTGTGGTTTTAATATAATGCTCTATTGTTTTAGTATTAGTTAACTGATCCCCTTCTTTAAAATATAACTTTTCATATTTTTTCGTAAGATTTTTTATTATCTGAACTTCTTCAGTATTGAGCTCTTCTAGCTTAAAGTCATCAATTTCACCTACTTCCATTACACAAACATCTTCTGATAATTTGAAAAGGAACGGAATTTCGACTCCATTGCAAAGCTTAATCATTTTGTTTTTAAAATCAATATTTTCCAAATTTGCTTGGATGAAGTCCATGCCCAATAGAAAGTCATATGATCTTTCCAGGGACATAGCTACCCATCTTATTCTTGCGCTCTCTGCACATTTAAATTCACTCGGTACTTTTGTTTTTACTAAATTGCTGTCACTTTTTATACTGCCATTAATAGTGTAAATGGTTTTTGAAAATTTCTCAATTATTTTATACTTTGATTCATGTATATTTTTGGTGTTTAATATACTTATAGTAGATCCAGTATCTACTAAGATTAGAAAGGTATCTTCCTCAATAGTTTCTTTAATGAAAACTTTTCTTTTGTCCGAGGCTAATTGGTAAAAAACTCTTCCTGCATATTTTCATAATTTTGATCATTATTAATTTCCTCATTTATATTGTCTACACTCATTGCTTCTGGTTGTGGTTGCTAATTATTTTGACTTTGACGACTATTCTGACTTGGTTGTCTCATGTTTTGGCTTTGTTGTGTGAGGAGCAATATAGGTATGCACGTATGCAGTGTATATAAACACATGTATATGCACATACGTGCATGCATATATTGCTCCACACAGCGACGCGAACACTATAGGAGGAACCCTCGCGACTGGAAGGGTCAGAGAGCGGACTATAGTCCGTCTCTCTCGCTCCTATAGTGTCAGCAATTGGCTCGCGTCGCTCGATCGCAGGTCATAGGGCACCGTTAGCCGAGGTACCGCTCCAAGGGACGGACGCTGTCTTTTTGCATAGCAACAGCGGTACTTCGGCCAACACGAAGCTGCCGCGACATTTGGCGACCTGCTGGCGTCACCCAGATCACGCGATTGTGCCGTTAGATGGGCACGAGCGGCAGGCAGGCCCCGCTCCAGAGCCGAACAGGGCCTGCGGCTGCCCTATAAAAGGGCACCGGCGGTGTCATAGAGGCAATCAGAAAAGTAATGAAGAATCAAGAGTGAAGATCGAGAGTGAGATTCAAGTGAAGTGCAAGTACAAGTCAACGCGAGTGAAGACACAATACATCGAAGGACTACGATATCGACGCAGGACACCGATATCCAGGACTCGAAGCAGACAGGACATCGTGGGAACATCCAAAGTACCCTGGGAGGATACTTCAGACACCTATAAGGACCCAGACATACAGAAGCAGTAGTGGCCATCAACTAGCGAGTTGATACAAGGCAGCTGCAAATTGTATTCTGGCCAGAAGTCTCGTCACAGAAATTGTGTAAGTTCACGCAGCCGTGCGAATAGGTAGAAATTGTGCGCATAAGAACCTAGGTGTGCCAAGAGCGAGTCCAGTAATAGGAGTAGCCTGTATAGTCGAGCGAACCGCCGGAGTAGACAGTGCAAATCCTGGCGTGAGCTGGAGCGCTTGGGCGAATCCTGGTGCTACTGAGCCATAATTGTTTGCCCTGCCGGAGTGCGTGAACAAACATAACGCTCGACGATTATAAAAGTGCATTGTGATACGAATACCGATATAATTATAACGAGAATTTACCAAGTTCAAACAGAAACTCATTTACGTGTTATTATTCCAATATCGCAAGGGCTTCAACAAATAAATTTGTTGAAACGAACTCACAGTCGGCTGAAACTGGCCCGGCTTAGACTCGCGTATAACCGAAGGTTCGTTACAACTGGCGACCAACGTGGGGCCCTGCGATAAGAGAATAACACAGAGTTGTGAACAATGGTGCGAGCTTGGGTGTACAACCTGAAGAAGGACGATGTGCTGCGATACGGCGACGAGTTCGGAGTGACGCTATCGGGCACACTAGACGTTATGCGGAGACAGTTCGGTGAGTGGGTGGAGACGAATGAGAGAAGAATCCCATATTCTCTCAGGCTCGCCGAGCTGGCGCGTCTGCATGGACGCCGCCCTTCGAACAGCCAGGACGTGCCAACGGTCATCGTGGGAAACGAGCAATACGAAGAAGATCCAAATGCGGTGCGGCTATCTCTGCCATCCACCAGTGCTGCTGCGCGGCTGCAGCAGACAGAGCAAGGAGCATGGAGAGCCACGTCTACACCGCAGCCTGAAATAAGGACGCGAGGGCCAAGCAGCTCAGAGCAGGAATACCCAAAGGTGGCCCAACAGGTGAGGGAGTGGATTTTCCGCTTCGTTGGCACCTCAAAGCCTTTAGAGTTCCTGGAGCAGGTGAAGTGGTCGGCAGACACCTATGGCCTGGATCTGGACCTGATCCCGAGAGCGATGCCAGAGCTGCTGAAAGGTATGGCTTTAAAATGGTACGTGGCCAACAATAGACACTGGAAGACGTGGGGAACCTTCGTAAGAAGCTTCCAGGAGTTCCTCCTTCCGAGGGACTACCTGGAGGATCTCAAGGACGAGGTCAAGCGTCGAAAACAGATGGGGGACGAGCCATTTAAAATTTACATGGTGGAGATGCAGACTCTCATGCGGCCGCTGCGTTATGGGCCAGATCATGAGATAAAGTTGATTTACAACAACAGCCTCCCTGATCTGCGCGCCTACGCTCGGCCGTATCAGTTTCAAAGTTTGATGGAGCTGATGAGGCTGGCCGACGAGTTCGAGGAGCTGGAACGAGACCGCGAGAGGTTGCGTCGGCTGCAGCGGCCAACACAGACGCGTTTGATGGTCATGGCGGATGACGATGGCCACAAAGAGGAGTGTCTGTGTCCTCGTCCAGTGGCAAGGACTGGTGCCCCAGGACAAAGGACACACATTCCCAATCCTGCCAGGGCATGCCGGATGTGCGGCCAGGAAGGGCACCGGGCTCTGGAGTGCCGTAACAAGGCACTGGAGTTCTGCTGGCAGTGTGGACGTATAGTCGTGCGCACGATTACCTGTTGCCAGTCGGGAAATGACCAGCGACACCCGCCATCCAGGGGCAAGCGGGAGCAGCGTCAAGGAGCCCCCCAGGCGTTAGTAGGCAGCCTACATGACGAAGGCCACCAACTGACGGCGATCGTGGTCATTGGAGCCAGGCAGCAGAAAGCCACGATAGACACAGGAGCCTCCAGCAGCTTTATTAGCGAAAAGCTCGCTGAGAGACTCCAAGGAATGGGCGTGGTGGGTGCCACAATGCGACGCATACGTCTGGCGAACGGCAGTTGCAGTGAAGTGGACTCGCAGCTGGAGACGAAGGTCAGCCTGGGGAGTCAGCAAGTGAAGATTGCATTGCTAATTCTACCAGGAGTGATCGACTATCTGGTGCTGGGCTGGGATTTCTTGGCCGGCATTGGCACCACATTGGAATGTGGCGGCTTGGCGCTGAGGCTTGAGCCAAGAAATCCACAGTGGGATGGACAGCGCGGGGCAAAGTTGGCAGTGGCTGTTGCCAGTGAGGAAGTGCGTCGCGAGACGCCGTTAAAGGCGACCCAGAAGGATGCAGGCCGCTTGGCCAAGAGCAAGAAGACGCCAGCTGGGACAGGATGTCGCTGGCTTCGAAAGCTGCGCCAGGGCTTGCACCGAGCTCCGCACAAGTTTCCAGACTACAGAGAAGAGTCTGGAAACTTATATCGACACATCCCGCATCAAGACGGCCAAGATGATGTAGCTGCGTGGAGGCTGTGTGTGCCGACAGAGCGGCGCAAGCACGTGCTAGAGGTGAGCCACGACGCAGCCACCGCTGGCCACCTTGGGGGCAGAAAAACAATTGCTCGGGTGGCAGCGAGGTACTACTGGATGTACCGGGAAGTGCGCAACTACGTGCAGCGGTGCGAGCTGTGCCAGCGCTACAAGTCCAGTCGGCGAATAGTTGGAAAGACCAATTCAAGAGCAGGCGCGGCATTTCAACTTGCGGCGGCGGCAATGGAAGCCGGCTATTGGGGACAAGGTGTGGGCGAAAGAACGCCACTTGCCCAATGCCGCGGACGGATTCGCAGCGAAGCTGGCACCGCGATACGGAGGGCCATATACGGTGGTCAAGTTTGTGTCGCCTGTCATCTGCCGCATCAGCTCGGATGCCAAAAATCGGACCCGGACTGCGCATGTGGCTGACCTGAAGCCGTGGAGGGGCGAGACGGGTAAGTCGCATAGCGCTGCAGAGCAGGCTGCCTAAAACAAAAACTTAAAAAAAAAAAAAAAAAAAAAAAAAAAAGGAGTGAATACACATCGCGATGTGTATTGCTCTTAAAACACCTAAAAACATCTAAAACGAAGAACAAAATTGAAATATTTACAAACAGTTTAAAACTGTTAACTAAGTGCCGCGCAACAACAAAATTTTAAATAACGCGCGCACTGCAGTGGAAGCGTACAGTTAAAACTGTTTGCTAAGTGCCGCACAACAACAAAATTATAAATCGCGTGAATTACCAGAATGTGCTTTCTCGTTACATATTTTAATAGTAAATGTATGTATGTATATAAATATGTTTCAAAATAAGGGAAAGGACATCTGGTTGGTTTGAGTGTTAAGTTCTGACTGATCTCAGTTTTTATTCTAGTCTTTTACATGTACTTCTATCGTCTCGTTCTTCCTTGTCCCTGATGTGGCTGCTGCCGCCGTTGTCGCTGCCACCGCTGCTGCTTCTATTCGTTCTTCTTTCTTTCCTTCTGCTGTTCCTGTTGTTGTTCCTACTGTTTCCGTTTCTTCTGCGGGGCGTAGAGGAAGAGTAGGGTAGTATGTTGGTAACTCCTCCCTTCCCAAAGCGAAGCGAGGGTCGTAACAACTGTTACGTAGTTATTAGTTCTACTACCAGATTTTTTTTTCTTTTTTTTTTTTTTTACAATGCTTAGTACGTAATGTTAATGTTACTAAAGCTAAAGAAGTTTTAGTATGACATTATTACTAGTTACAAGAGATTTATTTATTTTTTCTTCTTATTTTGGATTTATGGATTTTCTGTGTCGTTAATATTGCAAAGCTCGGTTGAAGTTTGTTCATTGTTAATATTATATAGTTGGTTTCTACGGATGTTATCTGAATTAAAGGGGTTTGAAATATTATTTCTTTCTTTTTTATTGTTGTTGGTATAATGTGTATTTGAGGGGTTGTCGTATGCCTTGTTGTTATTGTTAAAGTTATTACGATGAGAGCTGTTATTGGTCTGGTTCGTTGTATTTTGTGGACGTGAATATGGTGTAGCTTGTAGTTTCTTATAGTGGTTTTTGGTTAGTTTTTGCGAGTAAAAACTTGTTTCTTCGCGGCAGTATTCATGTGCTTCCTCTATATTTTTTGGGTTTATTTTATTTTATTAAGGTTTTAATTGGTTCTCGGAGGTTAATTAAAAACGTATTTAAGCAAATATCGTCATAAAGTCGGTTTTTACTATCGAAGTTCTGGGTACAAGAGCTATACACTGGGCTTTGACTTTTAATATGCTATAGAAAAGTTGTCCGAAAGACAAGTTTTCTGGAAATGTTTGTAATTCTCTAATTAATATGGCTTCAGTCTTTTTACAACCATACCGTTGAATCAAAATAACTTTTATATTTTCCCAATGGAGGTCTGTGTTGGACAATCTTAAGACGTCATTTGCTCTACCTATGATTTTATTTCTGATGGCTCTCAATAGTAATAAGTAATATGGTGTTTTCTCAAAATCTTTAATTAGGGTGGTAATTTCTTCAATGTTAGTAAGTCTTGTAGTTGAGTGGGGTTTCCATCGAAGGAGGGTAGTTCTTTAATAAAAGTTAGGATATCGAGCGAACCGCCGGAGTAGACAGTGCAAATCCTGGCGTGAGCTGGAGCGCTTGGGCGAATCCTGGTGCTACTGAGCCATAATTGTTTGCCCTGCCGGAGTGCGTGAACAAACATAACGCTCGACGATTATAAAAGTGCATTGTGATACGAATACCGATATAATTATAACGAGAATTTACCAAGTTCAAACAGAAACTCATTTACGTGTTATTATTCCAATATCGCAAGGGCTTCAACAAATAAATTTGTTGAAACGAACTCACAGTCGGCTGAAACTGGCCCGGCTTAGACTCGCGTATAACCGAAGGTTCGTTACAACTGGCGACCAACGTGGGGCCCTGCGATAAGAGAATAACACAGAGTTGTGAACAATGGTGCGAGCTTGGGTGTACAACCTGAAGAAGGACGATGTGCTGCGATACGGCGACGAGTTCGGAGTGACGCTATCGGGCACACTAGACGTTATGCGGAGACAGTTCGGTGAGTGGGTGGAGACGAATGAGAGAAGAATCCCATATTCTCTCAGGCTCGCCGAGCTGGCGCGTCTGCATGGACGCCGCCCTTCGAACAGCCAGGACGTGCCAACGGTCATCGTGGGAAACGAGCAATACGAAGAAGATCCAAATGCGGTGCGGCTATCTCTGCCATCCACCAGTGCTGCTGCGCGGCTGCAGCAGACAGAGCAAGGAGCATGGAGAGCCACGTCTACACCGCAGCCTGAAATAAGGACGCGAGGGCCAAGCAGCTCAGAGCAGGAATACCCAAAGGTGGCCCAACAGGTGAGGGAGTGGATTTTCCGCTTCGTTGGCACCTCAAAGCCTTTAGAGTTCCTGGAGCAGGTGAAGTGGTCGGCAGACACCTATGGCCTGGATCTGGACCTGATCCCGAGAGCGATGCCAGAGCTGCTGAAAGGTATGGCTTTAAAATGGTACGTGGCCAACAATAGACACTGGAAGACGTGGGGAACCTTCGTAAGAAGCTTCCAGGAGTTCCTCCTTCCGAGGGACTACCTGGAGGATCTCAAGGACGAGGTCAAGCGTCGAAAACAGATGGGGGACGAGCCATTTAAAATTTACATGGTGGAGATGCAGACTCTCATGCGGCCGCTGCGTTATGGGCCAGATCATGAGATAAAGTTGATTTACAACAACAGCCTCCCTGATCTGCGCGCCTACGCTCGGCCGTATCAGTTTCAAAGTTTGATGGAGCTGATGAGGCTGGCCGACGAGTTCGAGGAGCTGGAACGAGACCGCGAGAGGTTGCGTCGGCTGCAGCGGCCAACACAGACGCGTTTGATGGTCATGGCGGATGACGATGGCCACAAAGAGGAGTGTCTGTGTCCTCGTCCAGTGGCAAGGACTGGTGCCCCAGGACAAAGGACACACA
Organism: Drosophila antonietae; assembly: GCA_030914385.1. Classification (NCBI taxonomy): domain Eukaryota; kingdom Metazoa; phylum Arthropoda; class Insecta; order Diptera; family Drosophilidae; genus Drosophila; species Drosophila antonietae. The sequence goes on along the minus strand of JAUESO010000542.1, from coordinate 10,842 downwards.
TTCCCAATCCTGCCAGGGCATGCCGGATGTGCGGCCAGGAAGGGCACCGGGCTCTGGAGTGCCGTAACAAGGCACTGGAGTTCTGCTGGCAGTGTGGACGTATAGTCGTGCGCACGATTACCTGTTGCCAGTCGGGAAATGACCAGCGACACCCGCCATCCAGGGGCAAGCGGGAGCAGCGTCAAGGAGCCCCCCAGGCGTTAGTAGGCAGCCTACATGACGAAGGCCACCAACTGACGGCGATCGTGGTCATTGGAGCCAGGCAGCAGAAAGCCACGATCGACACAGGAGCCTCCAGCAGCTTTATTAGCGAAAAGCTCGCTGAGAGACTCCAAGGAATGGGCGTGGTGGGTGCCACAATGCGGCGCATACGTCTGGCGAACGGCAGTTGCAGTGAAGTGGACTCGCAGCTGGAGACGAAGGTCAGCCTGGGGAGTCAGCAAGTGAAGATTGCATTGCTAATTCTACCAGGAGTGATCGACTATCTGGTGCTGGGCTGGGATTTCTTGGCCGGCATTGGCACCACATTGGAATGTGGCGGCTTGGCGCTGAGGCTTGAGCCAAGAAATCCACAGTGGGATGGACAGCGCGGGGCAAAGTTGGCAGTGGCTGTTGCCAGTGAGGAAGTGCGTCGCGAGACGCCGTTAAAGGCGACCCAGAAGGATGCAGGCCGCTTGGCCAAGAGCAAGAAGACGCCAGCTGGGACAGGATGTCGCTGGCTTCGAAAGCTGCGCCAGGGCTTGCACCGAGCTCCGCACAAGTTTCCAGACTACAGAGAAGAGTCTGGAAACTTATATCGACACATCCCGCATCAAGACGGCCAAGATGATGTAGCTGCGTGGAGGCTGTGTGTGCCGACAGAGCGGCGCAAGCACGTGCTAGAGGTGAGCCACGACGCAGCCACCGCTGGCCACCTTGGGGGCAGAAAAACAATTGCTCGGGTGGCAGCGAGGTACTACTGGATGTACCGGGAAGTGCGCAACTACGTGCAGCGGTGCGAGCTGTGCCAGCGCTACAAGTCCAGTCGGCGAATAGTTGGAAAGACCAATTCAAGAGCAGGCGCGGCATTTCAACTTGCGGCGGCGGCAATGGAAGCCGGCTATTGGGGACAAGGTCTGGGCGAAAGAACGCCACTTGTCCAATGCCGCGGACGGATTCGCAGCGAAGCTGGCACCGCGATACGGAGGGCCATATACGGTGGTCAAGTTTGTGTCGCCTGTCATCTGCCGCATCAGCTCGGATGCCAAAAATCGGACCCGGACTGCGCATGTGGCTGACCTGAAGCCGTGGAGGGGCGAGACGGGTAAGTCGCATAGCGCTGCAGAGCAGGCTGCCTAAAACAAAAATTTAAAAAAAAAAAAAAAAAAAAAAAAAAATGGAGTGAATACACATCGCGATGTGTATTGCTCTTAAAACACCTAAAAACATCTAAAACGAAGAACAAAATTGAAATATTTACAAACAGTTTAAAACTGTTAACTAAGTGCCGCGCAACAACAAAATTTTAAATAACGCGCGCACTGCAGTGGAAGCGTACAGTTAAAACTGTTTGCTAAGTGCCGCACAACAACAAAATTATAAATCGCGTGAATTACCAGAATGTGCTTTCTCGTTACATATTTTAATAGTAAATGTATGTATGTATATAAATATGTTTCAAAATAAGGGAAAGGACATCTGGTTGGTTTGAGTGTTAAGTTCTGACTGATCTCAGTTTTTATTCTAGTCTTTTACATGTACTTCTATCGTCTCGTTCTTCCTTGTCCCTGATGTGGCTGCTGCCGCCGTTGTCGCTGCCACCGCTGCTGCTTCTATTCGTTCTTCTTTCTTTCCTTCTGCTGTTCCTGTTGTTGTTCCTACTGTTTCCGTTTCTTCTGCGGGGCGTAGAGGAAGAGTAGGGTAGTATGTTGGTAACTCCTCCCTTCCCAAAGCGAAGCGAGGGTCGTAACAACTGTTACGTAGTTATTAGTTCTACTACCAGATTTTTTTTTCTTTTTTTTTTTTTTTACAATGCTTAGTACGTAATGTTAATGTTACTAAAGCTAAAGAAGTTTTAGTATGACATTATTACTAGTTACAAGAGATTTATTTATTTTTTTCTTCTTATTTTGGATTATGGATTTTCTGTGTCGTTAATATTGCAAAGCTCGGTTGAAGTTTGTTCATTGTTAATATTATATAGTTGGTTTCTACGGATGTTATCTGAATTAAAGGGGTTTGAAATATTATTTCTTTCTTTTTTATTGTTGTTGGTATAATGTGTATTTGAGGGGTTGTCGTATGCCTTGTTGTTATTGTTAAAGTTATTACGATGAGAGCTGTTATTGGTCTGGTTCGTTGTATTTTGTGGACGTGAATATGGTGTAGCTTGTAGTTTCTTATAGTGGTTTTTGGTTAGTTTTTGCGAGTAAAAACTTGTTTCTTCGCGGCAGTATTCATGTGCTTCCTCTATATTTTTTGGGTTTATTTTATTTTATTAAGGTTTTAATTGGTTCTCGGAGGTTAATTAAAAACGTATTTAAGCAAATATCGTCATAAAGTCGGTTTTTACTTTCGAAATGCTGGGTATCATTTTGTACAAGAGCTATCAACTGAGCTTTGACTTTTAATATGCTATAGAAAAGTTGTCCGAAAGACAAGTTTTCTGGAAATGTTTGTAATTCTCTAATTAATATGGCTTCAGTCTTTTTACAACCATACCGTTGAATCAAAATAACTTGTATATTTTCCCAGTGGAGGTCTGTGTTGGACAATCTTAAGACGTCATTTGCTCTACCTATGATTTTATTTCTGATGGCTCTCAATAGTAATAAGTAATATGGTGTTTTCTCAAAATCTTTAATTAGGGTGGTAATTTCTTCAATGTTAGTAAGTCTTGTAGTTGAGTGGGGTTTCCATCGAAGGAGGGTAGTTCTTTAATAAAAAGTTAGGATATCGGTGGGGTTTAGAGATGTCGAGGCGTTGGTCATGGTGCTATTTGTGCGTGTCAAGTTAAGAGTGGAAATTGTACTTGGAAGTGATTCTGATACGTTGCCTGAGTCCATTAGTGTATTAGTAATATTTGGTGTGTGACTATTTCTATTGTTATTTCTTGTTGAACTTCTTGTTACAATTGATTGAAAATTTTGTTTCTGTTTTGACATTTGCAGTAAATATATATAGATATAAATGTATATAATAATTATTATTATAATAGTTTTTACTTTTATTTTTATTTATTTATTTTCTTATTTTAATTTTAATTTTGATTTATTTATTTATTTATTTTTTATTTTATTTTTTATTTATTTATTTATTTATTTATTTATTTATTATTATTATTATTATTATTATTATTTTTTTTTTTTATTTTTTTTGTCTTCTGTTGTGTATGTTTCTGTAATATATTTGTTTTAAATGTAATAGTTAGTCGTATAATTATCAACGTTTGATTTTATAGACTTTCTACTCACATTATGTATGTTGTTATTGGGTCGAAAATTTTATATTTTCGGTGTTCGTATTGTTTTTCTCAACTTTAGTTGTGTATGTTTATTATGTATGTTGTTATTGGGTCGAAAATTTTATATTTTCGGTGTTCGTATTCTTTTTCTCAACTTTAGTTGTGTATGTTTCTGTAATATATTTGTTTTTTAAATGTAATAGTTAGTCGTATAATTATCAACGTTTGATTTTATAGACTTTTCTACTCACATTATGTATATATGTTGTTATTGTGTTTTATTAATTCATTTATTTATTTTCTTAGCGATATGCAATAGTTAAACAATTTTGAGTCTATTGCCTTGTTGGAAAAATTTGGAAACTGTATAAATTCTTTACACTATTATAGTTAAACAATTTTGTGGCTATCACTTTGTTAGAAAATTTTTGTAAACTGTATAGATTTTTTACACTTTTACACTTTTGATGATTTCACATAAGTTATGTCTTTTCTGTTCGAGCTCTGTGTCGCAAGTGATTTTGCAGTCGCAACTGATCTTATTCTTTCGCTACAAGCTACATATTTTGTAGCTTGTCGTACATATTTTGTAGCCTGTCGTATTTTCGAGGAAATGAGCAACAGCAAATAAGCAAATGAGAGTGTCGATAGACAGATTAGTGGCGCCAGACCTCGTATTTTCTATATTTTGTCATAGGCAACCGAAATAAAATTCCGTTAGGTCAGCGACTAAAAGCGAAGTAATGATTAAAAATCAGAGCAGTGGCGTTGGACAATTTCTGTTAGTATCGTCAGCGACGGAAGACGGAGGAAGAAATACAGAATGGTGGCACTGCTATTGATGTTGCTATTAATGATGAATTTCCAGTTATGCATATGTATGTATATACACATGTGAGCATGCTAAGTATATGTGTGTACATACATATACATATGTACACATGAAATATTCTGTTTAAAATTGTTGCGATAGAAGCAATTATCAACGATTGATTTTGCCCAATCCCAACATATATGTACATACATATGTATTTGGTTGTATGTTGTTAAATTACGTTGTGGTCGTAGAGGTTTTTTTTTTGTAGCTGTAGTGATTATCAACGATTGATTCCACTACTATGCTTGTGAGTTATTTCTTGTGAATGACGTACAGTTATCAGCGTTTGATTCCATAGATCATACAAGATGTTCAACTTTATTATTGTATACATATGAACACATATATGTATATACAGACATATGTATGTATGAGTGCATATTAAATATTCTGTTTAATAATGTTGTGATAGAAGCAATTATCAGCGATTGATTTTGCTCAATCCCAACATATACATATGTATTTTGTTTGTATGTTGTTAAATTACGTTGTAGTTGTAGTGATTTTTTTTTTTATTTTTATTTTTTTTATAGCTTATACGATTATCAGCGTTTGATTCCATAGGTCATATAAGATCTTCACATGTACATATATATATATATATGTCGAGGCGCAATTAGTAAACGACACTCTAGCCGAACATATTTGACAATTGGTGAATGCGCTTTGTTCCGTTATTCGCCAGATGGTCAGCGTTGTTCGATGCAAATATGCAGAAATGTTGCGTAAGGTTCTAAGTGGCGTACGTGACCAAATAAGGTTTGAAGGAGGTTTGAGGAAAGAGTTGCACAGGAGATAATTGTTGTGCGTGCAATCTTGAGTCACTGAGACAGAAAGAGATCGCTATATATTCTATTACAATAGAATGTGTGTGAGCGATGTGGTATTGATGCTGAATGCATTAACGTTTAGACAGTGAAAGTGGACAGTGCACTCATAATTACTCGCCATAGGCAATTTATCAAAGTGACAATGTCTGAAGACCAAGAGAACAATAATAATAGCACTCCGACATCAGAAGTGGGATTCGGCTCGCTACCTAATGAAGTGAATGAGCCGTGGCGAGTGTTAATGGAAATGCAAAATAAAAATTTAGTCGAACTTGTAAAAACATTAACATCATCTGTGTCGACAAAATCAAAAAATAAGACAGTTGTGTTGCCAAAATTTAACGCAGATCTTTATGGCGCTGACGCGTCCGCGTGGTGCGCTACGGCAAATATAATTTTGTCCGAAAAGAACATAAAAGGCAGTGTGTTGGTGATGGCCTTGAGTGCAGCGTTAGAAGGCAGTGCGTCGCAGTGGCTCTCCCAAATATGTTATCCAGACATAAATTGGGCCGAGTTTAAGGAACTTTTCATGCAGCGATTTACTAGTGTAGAAACACCAGCTGCTATGTTTTTGACTATGTTATCTACGAGCCCATCAGAAGGAGAATGTCTCTCAAATTATGCTAGTCGCATGGTGACGTCACTCGTCACTAAATAGCGTGAGATGGATGTAGAGGAGATTGCGGTTTCTGTGACACTTGCTCAGCTGGCTCACTCTGATACTAGATTGCAACGACTAGCTTTTACTTCAAACGTGCGCAATAGGAATGAACTGCAAACCGAGCTTAAAGCTTTTACGTTTAACAAGCGAAAGAAATCTCTAAAAGAGGAAGAACCTGCATCTGACATAAAGCGGTCCAAATTCTCAACAATGAAATGTCATCATTGTGGAAAATTGGGTCACAAGATGTCTGAATGCCGAGCTAGGCAGAAGCAAAATCTTCCTCCCCGTGTCGCAGAGCGTAGCGGCAAGAGCGCTTTTGGTCATCAGCGATCAAATGCAGGTGCTTTAAGTGTGGTCAGGTTGGACATATTTCAACTCAGTGCAGTAAGGCAAAGATGGAGAAAGATACGCATCAGGTGAAGAGAGTGCAACTGTGCGAAGTTGTTGAGCCCAAAGGAGAGATGATTCATCAAGGCGAGACGTTTACGACAATGTTTGACTCTGGAGCGGAATGTTCGTTAATTAAACATAAGATAAGTGCTAAGTTAGTTGGTAAAAGAATTTACAATGTTGTAATCTTAAAAGGTATTGGCAACGACAGTATTTATAGTACACTGCAAATACTTTGCAACGTAAAACTAAATAATCATGGCATAGAAATGTTATTTCATGTTGTTGACGATGAATACTTAAAGAACGACATTGTGATTGGTCGAGAAATACTTTCGCAGGGTTTTCATGTCATTATGTCACCTGGAAAATTTGAAATTATTAGATCTAAATCTGTAAACTGTTGTTCAAATGATCTTGTCGGTGAAGACAAAGATAAATTAAACAATTTATTGGAAAAATACTCGAAATCTTTTACAAAGGGAATTCCTTCATCTAGAGTCAGTACAGGTGAAATGAAAATTAAATTAGCAGACCCTAGAAAAATTGTTCAGCGAAGACCATACAGACTTAGCCCAAATGAAAGAGAGTTGGTACGCGACAAAATAAAAGAATTATTAGAATGCAATGTAATAAGGCCAAGTTGCTCACCCTATGCAAGTCCTATGATGTTAGAGAACAAAAAAGACGGATCTCATCGCTTGTGCGTTGATTACCGTGAGTTAAATGCTAACACAGTTTCAGATAGATATCCATTGCCTCTTATAGCAGATCAGATAGCCAGACTTCACGGAGCGAAATATTTCACATGTTTAGATATGGCAAGCGGATATTACCAAATCCCCCTGCATGAAGAGTCAGTAGAGTGTACGGCTTTTGTCACCCCAGATGGCCAATACGAATTCTTGTCAATGCCGTTTGGCCTTAAAAATGCACCTTCAGTTTTTCAGCGTACAGTGATGCATACACTTGGAGAATTAGCAAATACATTTGTGGTTGTTTATATGGATGACGTATTGGTGGTTGCTACAACGAAAGATGAGGCTTTAGAAAGACTACAGATTACTCTTGATATTCTCACGGAAGCTGGATTTTTGTTTAATATTAAAAAGTGTTCGTTTCTTAAGTCAACAGTTCAATATTTGGGATATGAAGTGAGTGCAGGTCAAATTCGTCCAAACTCACTTAAAATTTCAGCATTAACCGCTCTACCGCCCCCTAAGTCCGTCTCTGCCTTAAGACAATTCATTGGATTAGCGTCTTATTTTCGCCAATTTATGCAAGGATTTTCTTGTTTTATGAAACCGTTGTACCAGTTGACATCGGAAAAGAACGAGTTTGTCTGGAAGCCAGAACATGAACTAATAAGACAAAAGGTCATTTCTATCCTGACACAGAAGCCAGTTTTGGTAATTTTTGACCCACAATATCCAATCGAATTGCATACTGATGCAAGTGCTTGTGGATATGGTGCCATCTTGCTACACAAAATCGATGACAAACCTCATGTCGTTGAGTTTTTCAGCAAGGCTACTTCACCTACTGAATCACGATACCATTCTTATGAATGAGAGACCCTTGGGGTTGTCATGGCTATAAAGCATTTTCGTCATTATCTGACGGGTAGAGATTTTGTTGTTGTTACCGATTGTAACTCACTTAAAGCATCTAGAACGAAACGTGACCTATCTCCCAGAGTACAAAGATGGTGGGCCTATTTACAGTCGTTCTCATTTGCAGTATAGGGAAGGTAAACGAATGGCTCATGCCGATTTCTTTTCCAGAAATGTTCCGACCGCTGAGGCCATCAGTGCCTGTAAAATTCCAGAAAAGCGAGTTAATTTGGCAGAAATATCTAGCGATTGGCTTATGGCCGAACAGCGGAAGGACACTGATATTGCCGACATCGTAAATAAATTGAAAAATAATTCTCTTGCCGAAGACATTGCAAAAACCTACGAGTTAAGAGCAGGAATAATATATCGAAAAATCCAGAGGAATGGTAGAACTCGATCCTTGCCAATTGTTCCAAGAACATTTCGCTGGTCCGTAATAAACCAGATTCACGAGTCAATCATGCATTTAGGCTGGGAGAAGACTTTAAATAAGGCCTATGACTACTACTGGTTCGATAACATGTCAAAGTATATACGAAAATTTGTTGAAAACTGCATTACGTGTAAAATGTCAAAATCATCCTCAGGTAAAATTCAGGCTAGACTTCATCCAATACCAAAGGTCGACACACCTTGGCACACGATTCACATAGACATAACAGGAAAGTTGAGTGGCAAATCAGATCAAAAAGAATATCTTATTGTCCAAATGGACGCTTTTACTAAATTTGTCTATTTGACACACACACTTAAGATTGATGCTGACAATTGCATAGCTGCTGTGACATCTGCTATATCTATATATGGTATATATATATACCAAACCGCATTATAGCAGATCAAGGCAGGTCTAAATTTAGTGAGTTTTGTTCTCAACAAAAAATAGGTTTGCATTTAATTGCGACAGGTACAAGTAGAGCAAACGGACAGGTGGAACGCATTATGAGTACCTTGAAAAATTTATTGACGGCGGTTGAAATGAGCAACCGATCTTGGCAAGACGCAGTGGGCGAAGTACAGCTGGCCTTAAATTGTACAGTAAGTCAAACGACAAAGGCCAGTCCTTTGGAATTGTTTATTGGTAAGGTTGCACGTCCGCTAGGGTTGCTTCCACCATGCGAAACGACACAAAAAATTGATTTGGCCGATTCAAGAGCTCGAGCAGTACAAAATATATCAGCAGCAGCAGCATATAACAAAGAACAATTCGATAAAACCAAGGCCAAGGTTTTCAGATATGAGGTAGGAGATTTTGTGCTGATAAAGAATGAAGAAAGGCAGCAAACAAAGTTAAGCCCAAAGTTTAGAGGACCTCTGCAAATAGCTGAATTATTAGATGGAGATAGATATATTCTTAGGTCATTGACAAATAATAGAAAATACAAATATGCTCACGATGATATAAGGAAGTTGCCAGAAGGGCATGTACCAGTTGAACTAGAAAGTTGTGATGAGGATTTGAATGATGTTGAGAAAAAGCTGTTGAAAGAGACAGTATAAAAACTGAGAAACTGTTGAAAGAGGCAGTATAAAAACTGAGAAACTGTTGAAAGAGGCAGTATAAAAACTGAGAAACTGTTGAAAGAGGCAGTATAAAAACTTGAGAAACTGTTGCAAGAGACAGTAGCGAATTATTGAGAGTGAAACTGTTGCAAGAGACAGTATGGATGCCTGAAAGGCTGATAAGAAATGTTGAGAGAATTGGTCATAATGCAAGCACAAGTGCAAAACTAATGTTTTGATCTGTTGCAAGAGACAGTATGGATGCCTGAAAGGCTGATAAGAAATGTTGAGAGAATTGGTCATAATGCAAGCACAAGTGCAAAACTAATGTTTTGATCATGGCGTGTGGCGCATAAGATGATGTGAAAAGAAACCAGTTGGGTTTACGATAATGAATGAGACTGTATGTATGGATACCTGAAGAGTTGTATGATTGATAGTGCAAAATCAATGTAAAGCAAAACCAGAGTGGTTTATGATAATGAAGTAAAACAACAAGAGAGCTGAGTTAAAGAGTAATTAGAAGTGAGACTAGAAGAGAAAGATAAAGTTTTGCATGACGCTGTAACATGATAATAGTTGTAATCAAGAAATTTATAAGATAAATGAAATGATTAATGCAGCAAGGCATTTTTATGAAATTACACGAGGTCGTGTTATGGTCAGTATGGCCGAGGTGGTTCAGTAGAATACATAAAGCATAATTGTCAGACACGGGGTGACCGTCCGAGTGAGACAATAATTAAAATAATATTTCAAGTTTGAAATTTCCGTCACAAGAAATAAAACAAAATAATGATAATAATAATGATAATAATAAATAAACAAATAGATTAATATAGATTGACTGACGAAAGATTATTATTGAAAATTGCTTAAGTGAAATATTAATTATTGATTTGTAATAAGATTATGATAACATAAGGAATAAATGTTAAAGGCTTTTTGAAAGAAGGGTTGAATTGAATATTTTTCAAATGTTGAGTACACGAGGACGTGTAAGTGTCAGTATGGCCGTGTCGAGGCGCAATTAGTAAACGACACTCTAGCCGAACATATTTGACAATTGGTGAATGCGCTTTGTTCCGTTATTCGCCAGATGGTCAGCGTTGTTCGATGCAAATATGCAGAAATGTTGCGTAAGGTTCTAAGAGGCGTACGTGACCAAATAAGGTTTGAAGGAGGTTTGAGGAAAGAGTTGCACAGGAGATAATTGTTGTGCGTGCAATCTTGAGTCACTGAGACAGAAAGAGATCGCTATATATTCTATTACAATAGAATGTGTGTGAGCGATGTGGTATTGATGCTGAAGGCATTAACGTTTAGACAGTGAAAGTGGACAGTGCACTCATAATTACTCGCCATAGGCAATTTATCAAAGTGACAATGTCTGAAGACCAAGAGAACAATAATAATAGCACTCCGACATATATATATACATATATATATGTGGGATTTCAAAAGTTGTAACATCCGTGGCATATGAATAAGATAACTTGTGTTGCGATCATAAAAGGAAC